>CM053581.1:206885484-206929927 GCA_028627135.1 Pseudochirops cupreus | reverse complement strand
ATTTTGCTTTTCCTGTTTATTTTCTCTTGGTACAGAGGTATTAATCACTTACTCAGAGAAATAATCTATCATACTACATCGCCTCCAATTTCTCCCAATCTCCCATTTATCACCACAGATATATATATACCCTTCCTCTCATAGAAGCTTTATGTAATGGAACACTTATATTTTTTCCTTCTAGAGAGAGAGTTTTCCAATTGTTCCATCCATGTACTTCCTCTTTGCTACTTATATTCTGTTCTCCTGTATCTTTCCATCTCCTTTTAGTAACTTTCCCCGTATCTCTTATTATTAGTCCCCCCCCCGCCCCCCACCATCAGGCAAATAATGATTCGCTTACAAGGGTAGATGCATGGAGTTTATATCATATGATATAAATTCAACTTTTCTTCCTTTTTTATTTACTGATTTTAAAGATCTCCTTAAATCTTTAGTCATTTAAATCCTTATTGTCCCATAAGAAAATGTAATTTCTTTTTCTTTTTTATAAAAACTTTGGATGATTTATTTAAATGTTTAGTCTTTTCTTCATAGTTTTGCATATTTATTTCAGTGTTTCTTCTGTTCATATTATTTGCAGTCAAACATTCTGCTTACTGTTCTATTTGTTTTTTTTTTCAGGAATATCTTAACTACCTCCCTATTGTTGAAAGTTTATCTTCTTTTTTAAAAAAAAGATGTTAAATTCAATTTTATAGAATACATTCTTGCAACTTGAGTTCCTTTGTTTATTGAGGTATCTTCTTCCATTTTCTTCTGAGATTTACTTGGTTGTATTGTAATCTTAAGTTATTCAAATTAAAATTCTTTCTATAAGGAGATCCCAAACTCATCAACACCAATAAATACAACATCATGTTCCAAATCTTTGATTCCTTGGTCAAGAAAGAACACTTCTTTGAGTTATGGAATTAGTCCATCAAAAGTGTAATAGTTTTGATGAAGCCTCAGACTATACACATCTCAATTGAATTAATCAATGAAAAGTATAAATTAGATGGAACAATCAGTTTAAAGATGGAAAGTTCTTGTAATCATTGGAGAGAATGAGATGACACTAAAAAAAGAAATGTGTTGACATTGGTTGAAAACATTAGGTATAATATGAACTTCTGTATGTCAGAGAAGTATGAACATTCCAGTACCTGTTTCAGGAATACAGGAATAAAGCATTGGTGCACTTTGAAAAGGTAGGTCCTCTGCACCTGTATCAGAGAGCAGCTGCAAAGGGGAAAGGAGTGAACCCAGAGAGAGATTGGACCAGGAACACAGAATCTTGGTGTTAGCTGAGAAAAGACGAACTAGACACATTAAGGAAAGGCAGCTATGTAGAACTCAGCATTTACAAAGTAAAAAGAAGTATAATTATACGTCTTTTTACTTTATATGGACTCTACAAGGGCACACATCCTCAGAGCTCAGTAGATACTAGACCTATAGGGAATCTTGTGAGACCTCCTCAGAAGATGAAAGTACTTCCCATAATGAGGATCTGTGAGTTTCCTTTTGGCTGCGTGTGTTCTCTAAGCTTGAACTCACTCTTTTCAGGGGCCTTATATGTGCAGACGAAAAGTAAGCACAAAATCTGTAGGGATGGGGGTGGGGGGGAATGTTTTCATACCAACTGTGATACTATGCTGTATTAGTAAACACCTTTTTTAAAAAAGCTAATTAAGTCTATTTGGCAATGTATGATTAATAATAATAAATAGCTAATATTTAGATGGTAATTACTATATTGCGAGTACTGTGCTAAGCACTTCACAGTTGCCATATAATTTGATCTTCATGGTAACCCCTGGAGGCATTTGCTACTACCATCTTACTTTATAGATGGAGAAACTGAGGCAAACAGGGATTATGTCCCTTGCCCAGGGTCACACAATTGCAAGTATCTGAGGCCATATTTAAATACAGATCTTTCTTGTTTCCAGTCCCAGCACTCTATCTACTAAGTTACCTATCTGCCTATTCTTAAATTCAACCACTATCTTCCTTAGAGATGCAAGTGTAAAGTTTTTCTCTGGAGTGAATCTTTGACATTCGGCAGATTTTGTTGTTTGTATTCAAGAACTTTGAACAGTTTTATTTTATTATTTCCCACAGCATAGTATTGAAATTTTTTGTTTGTCTTATTCTTTTGGGGGGGGGGGGGTCTATGATTTTTTAAAATTAAATTATTTATTTTCAGTTTCCAACATTCACTTCCATAAGTTTTAAATTTTCTCCCCCTCTCTCCCCAAGACAACTTGCAATCTGATATGGGTCCTACACATAAATTCCTATTAAATACATTTTCACATTGGTCATGTTGTATAGAAGAATTATAATGAATGGGAAAAACCATGAGAAAGGAAAAAAAAAACAAAATAAAGTAAACAAAAAAGGGAATAGTCTGCTTCGTTCTGCATTCTGATTTCATAGTTCTTTCTCTGGATGTGATTAGCATTGTCCAGCATGTATTCCTTGGAACTGTTTTAGGTCCTTGCATTGCTCAGAAGGGCTAAATCCAGCAAAATCAGGGATCGCAGACTGTGGCTGTTACTGTGTACAATGTTCTCTTGATTCTGCTCCCCTCACTCAGAATCAGTTCATATACATCTTTCCTAGTTTCTCTGAGGTCTGCCTGTTCATCATTTCTTATAGCAAAATAGTATTCCATTAATTCATATACTACAACTTGTTTAGCCATTCTCCAATTGATGGGCATCTCCTCGATTTCCAGTTCTTGGTCACCACAAAAAGAGTTGGTATAAATATTTTTGTATGTACGTCTTTTTCCCATTTTTATCATCTCTTTAGGAGACAGCCCTAGAAGTGATAAGGTCTATGATTCTTAAAATATCTCTTTGCCTCCTCTTTTTAAAGTTAATTGCTTTGAACATGTAGAACTCCCACACATTTTCAAATACATTCTCTTTTACTGCTCTTCTGTCAAATTTTCTTCCATGTTTTCTAATTTTGCTTTTCAAATCCATCCAAACCCCACTATATTTTGATCCCTCCATTTCTTTAAGGAGATTCTCCACTGTTTGTCTTTGCTAGTTTTCATGTGATCATCCAATCATAGATTTACAGCTGGGAGTTAGAGGCTATTAGGTCTAACCCCGTCATTTTTCATGAGGAAAGTGAGGCATAGGCTCAAGTGACTTGCCTAGGGTCACACAACTAGTGAGTACCTGAGTCAGTGTTCAAATCTAGGTTTTCTTGTCTCTAAGTTCAGTATTCTATTCACAACACTACAGTATCTCATATTGATTTTTTTACCTGATTTCTATACTAATATTTCCTCTTAAATGTTTTCTTTATCTTTTGAGTCATTGTAGAGTTTTTGTGATCTCTGAGCATTCCCCAGAATTCTTTTTCATTGAAAATCCTTTACTATGGGAACTTGGGGTTCATTTTCCTTGATGGGGTGTGACCTTTTTTCAAAGTATTGTCTCTTTATTTTGAATTTCTATTCTCTTTTCCTATTTTTAAGAGCTGCACTCTTCATTCATTTGCTTGGGGACTAGGATTATGACCAGCATTTCTCTCTTTGACTTATGAGCTTTCAACCTTTTTCTTATATTTTCAATAGTTTGTGCTTTGCATTTCCTTTTTCTTAGTTTTTCTTTTTTACTTCACAGAGGGTAAGCATCCTCCACAAGTTAGGAGAGGAAATACCTGACTAATTCTCTGCCTTGAATAGACTTCATGAGCAAAAAGACTGAGTTCCATTTGATTTTTAGCCCCTTTTCCCTTGGGCACAGAAACATCTTCCTTCTTTAACTGGTTTTATGCTGCCAAAGATTCTAACTATCTTCATTTTCCTTTCCTTTCTTTTTGTATGTCTTATCCGAATCAGTCTTCTGCTCCTTGTGGTGAATCAGTGGGTCAGTCAGACTTAGTCACTGCTGTGGGGTAAGCAGGTAGGAGATTTACTGCCTGAATCTCAGACATAAGTCAGTGATTGTGCTATATAAACTTAGCTACAGGAGAAGAGTGTGATTGGAAGCTAACATATTTAAGTTCTCCTATGTTCTCCTAACATATTTAAGTTCATCCTGGTGGAGGAAGCAGAATTGTTCCAGCCTCTGGGAGCTGGGCTGCTACTGGAATGAAAACTGAGTTGGAGTTATGAGACCAGAATCTGGTGAAGGCTGAAGTGGCTGCTGCCTCCTGGAAGGATGAGATCTTCTGAGTCCTAGGGCCAGCTGAACTGCTAGAGGACTGAACCTGAAACTTACATCCTCTAGACTAATCATGTATAGGGAAGCAGATAGATATACTTTTAGTCCTGTAACCCCTTTCTCTGAGGAGAGCAGAATGATAGTCTGCAGTGTCTCCACCACCTGCTTCTCCTTCTGGCAGGAATTAAAGTCTCCTTTGGAGAAGGGTAAAGTGAGAAGAGGTTAGGGATGTCTATTCTATTTCTCTTCAGGTCATACAACAACACATATCCCTATGCTGTATGTGTTGGGGGTCAGCCTTTGCTATATTTGGGAGTTTGCTACACAAATAATGTGACTTTTGTATGGCTAATTCCTAGTTAACCAGGTACCAGTAAATGTGCTGGAAACTTTAGCCACCCTATCTTTTACTTACCCTCAAGGTTTGTTTTTGGTTCATGGATCTGAGGTATGTGGTCTCCTTTATAGAATAACAATTTTACACCCTCCCCCAACTACCCAAAATTCCAGTGGAACAATTCTAATTTTACTCTACTTCTAAGAGGTCCCCTTCAGCAGTGGATGAGGTTGGGGTAGTAGGAAATTGTAACAACAATGCAATATTCACAATGCCCACAGTGACTATAAATATGTTTGTGTAGTTGTGAATCAGAAAATATAACAGGCTCTCCACATGGAGGACAGAAACAAAATATTTATTCAAATACCAGAAAGCACAGTCCCAAAACCAGAAAGGCAAAGTCATTACAATAGCCACAAAGTTGGTACACATAGTTAATGCAGCAAACACCCACATTCCCAAGCCTTCAAAACAAAACAGGCTCCCTCAGGCAAAGATCTTCCTCTCTTCACTCACTCCCTTGAGCAAGGATCCTCCTTTCCTCACTGGTACCTGCTCAGCCCCCACACTGCTTGCTCCCGGCAGTTCTGGCTCCAAGCAGTTCTCGTTCCTGGCAGTTCTCAGCAAAAGTCCTCAGCAGAAGTTCTGCCACCACAAGTTCTGTTCACAAAATCTCTTCTCAGTCTCCACACTGCTTGTGCCTGGCAGTTCTGGCTCCAAGCAGTTCTCGTTCCTGGCAGTTCTCAGCAAAAGTCCTCAGCAGAAGTTCTGCCACCACAAGTTCTGTTCACAAAATCTCTTCTCAGTCTCCACACTGCTTGCTCCCAGAAGTTCTGGCTCTCTAGCTTGGGCTTTTCTTTATATAAGGTATTAGCTCCTCCCTGTCCTGCCCCTTCTTGTTATGTCACAGTATCCCAATGTGGGATTCACAAGTTCTGGGTCCTAATACTTGACAAAATCACGAACATGAAACTAAGTGCTAAGTACCTGTCAGCTTGCCAATACAAGGGGCATGGAAGATCTTCAAATCCCATTACCATTGCATTCAGCCCTAAGATCCTTCATGTCCCTTACATGGCAACAATACATTAACAATACAAATGGATTACATTACATGGGTTAATGGGAGTGTAACAGTAACTGGTGTCAACAGAATTTTACAACAATGTAACAAGGACAGTAAAAAAAGACAGTAACCACTGAAAGCAATATTTTAGGGTGGGGCTTGAGCAAAGCTCCCCATCATTCCCCCTCGAACAAATGGAATCCCAAAATCTTGGGGTAAGGGGTGAAGATCTCTTCTTCCATGGCTACTTGTTGCTGAAATCGGACGTAGAGCTGTCCCTGTCCTAAGAGGTCCCATTTGAGAGGTCAGTCCTTTAGCCAGCATTTGCAATGTGCTTGATGCCAGGTCCAGGGGTGACATCTAGCTTAAGATATGAGGCATCTACAGGGGGAGGTTACCAAGCCTGCAGAAACAAATCTAGCAAACAAAGTGAACAGACAATAAGCCAAGAAGAAACAAGGAGACAATAACCAGAAACAAGATAGACATGGGATCAGCCATGTTTCTGGAGTCCCTGAGCCCACTATTGTAGGCTCACTCACTTTAGAATATATGAGTTAAAGGTACAATTTTGTAATCATCTTCTCCTGAATAAACAATAGTTACAGCATTTGATCCATTCTTCCAATATGTTGTTCAACCAATATGGATCTATAATCTTGTATGTGTATTTCTTTAACCTGGGCTAGAGCTCAGCCTATTTCCTATTTTCCCTGAAGGTGTGGCAAACTTGGATACAATGATTCAGAAGTATCTGTAGGGGTGGGTCCTACTTCCCTATTCAATCTAATATTGAGTACCTTTTCTTGGTACATCTTATGCAACTCTTCAGTTGGAATATCATCTATTATTCTAAAATCCACCCCTGCTCTCAATAGAGCAGTAAACTTCTCTTCTTATCTATTTTGTCTTTGAATCTGCTGGCTATTTATTCTTCTCTTGAGGAAATTTATCTTTTCCCCATTTCCATGAATCACTTAAATATGAAAGGTTATCCAGCCTCTCCAAAAAAGGGTGCCCTATTTTCCCAATTAATAGAGTCAGAATTAGGTGCTTATAAGCAGGAGGAGCTGTCTTCACTATGATATTTCTATTAGGAACCTCTAGGGGGATATCGTGACATGTATTTGCATTTCCAAACATGATAGCAATTTTCATTACCTCCTCCTTTAGCTTTCTCATACAGTCTCTAAGTGACTACTAGGGTCTGTCTCCACCAGGCCACATAGAGTCAGTAGGATATTGCCTACTGCATCCCTCTGAACCTAAAGCTAACAGATTAGTTCTGTTGCTACCTCCTCACACATGGTGATCCCTAAAACCCTGGTGTACAAAAGGATTCTTTAAAAAAAATTTTTTTTTATTGATTTGTTTACTTTTAGTTTGCAAGATTCAGTTCCACAATCCTTTGAGTTTCAAATTTTCTGCCCTCCCTCCCTCTCCCCACCATGGCGGCGTGCAATCAAGTATAAGATCTGCAAATACTTTCACATTAGACATTAGTCTGGTTGTAAAGAAGGGTTGTAACCTATAGAATGAAAAATGGGAAAGAGGAAATGAAACCAAACATGAAAAAGAAAGACAACAGGTAGGTTGCTTCAGTCTGCATTTAAACTCTATTCTTTCTAGATCTTTGTCTGAATGTAGACATCTCCTTCCATCATGAGTCTTTTGGAATTGTCTTATAACCCTGTGTTGCTGAGAAGAGTCCAGTCTATCAAAGCTGATCATCACACATATGTTGCATCTATAATTGTGTACAAATGTCTCCTGGTTCTGCTCTTCTCACTTAGCATTAGTTCGTATATGCCTTTCCAGGTAAATATGAAGTCCATCTTCTCCTCATTTCTTACAGCACAACAGTATTCCATTACATTCATATACCACAACTTGTTTAGCAATTCCCCAATTGATGGCTATCCCCTTAATTTCCAGTTTTTTGCCACTACAAAAAGAGTTGCAATAAATATTTTTGTACATACGGGCACTTCTATGATCTCTTTGGGATACAACCCTAGAAGTGGTATTACTGAGTCAAAGGGTATGCAATTATTTATAGCCCTTTGGGCATAGTTCCACATTGCCCTCCAGAATGGTTGAAACAGTTCACAACTCCACCAACAATCAATTAGTGTTCCAATTTTTCCACATCCTCTCTAGCATTTGTCATTTTCCTGTTTTGTCTTCTTAGCCAATCTGACTGGTGAGATGTGTTACCTCAGAGTTGTTTTGATTTGCATTTCTCTAATCAATAGTGATTTAGAGCATTTTTTTCACATCCTTATAAATAGCTTTAATTTCTACCTCTGAAAATTGCCTGTTCATATCCTTTGACCATTTGTCAATTGGGAAATGACTTGTATTTTTATAGATTTGACTCCATTCCCTCTATATTTTAGAAATGAGGCATTTATCAGAGACACTGGTTGCAAAAATTCTTTCCCAATTTCCCACTTCCCTCTTAATCTTGATTACATTTGCTTTGTTTGTACAGAAACTTTTCAATTTAATGTAATCAAGATTATCCATTTTGCATTTTATAATGCTCTCTAACTCTTGTTTGGTCATAAAGTCTTCCCTTCTCCATAAATCTGACAGGTAAACTATTCCTTGCTTCCCCAGATTGCTTACAGTATCAGCCTTTAGACCTATATCATGCACCCATTTAGACTTGATTTTGGTATAGGGAGTTAGATAATGGTCTATTCCCAATTTCTGCTATACTATATTACAGTTTTCCCAATAGTTTTTGTCAAATAGTGAGTTCTTATCCTAAAAACTGGGGTCTTTGGGTTTATCAAAGAATGGATTACTATAGTCATTGACTACTGAGTATTGTGTACCCAATCTATTCCATTGATCCACTATTCTATTCCTCAGCCAGTACCAAGTAGTTTTGATGACTGCTGCTTTATAATACAGATTAAAATCTGGTATGGCTAGGCCACCTTTCGTAGCATTTCTTTTCATTAATTCCCTTGATATTCTGGACCTTTTCTTCTTCCAAATGAATTTCGTTACTATTTTTTTTAGCTCTATAAAGTAATTTTTTTGGTAAATTGATTGGTATGGTACTAAATATGTAATTTAATTTAGGTAAGATAGTCATTTTTATTATATTAGCTCGACCCAGCCATTAGCAATTGATGCTTTTCCAGTTAGTTAGGTCTGACTTTATTTGTGTGAAAAGTGTTTTATAGTTGTGTTGATATAGATCCTGTGTTTGTTTTGGCAGGTAGATTCCCAAATATTTTATAATGTCCACAGTAATTTTAAATGGGATTTCTCTTACTATCTCTGGCTGTTGGACTTTGTTAGAAATATATAGGAATGCTGAGGATTTATGCAGGTTTATTTTATATCCTGCAACTTTGCCAAATTTATTTATTGTCTCAAGAAGTTTTTCACTTGATTCTCTAGGATATCATCATATCATCTGCAAAGAGTGATAGTTTAGTCTCTTTTTGCCTAATATGATTCCTTTGATTTCTTTTTCTTCTCTAATTGCTACTGCTAACATTTTTAGTACCAGATTGAACAAGAGGGGTGACAGTGGACACTCTTGTTTCACTCCTGATCTTATTGGAAATGCTTCTAGTTTATTCCCATTACGTATAATAATTGCTGATGGCTTTAAATAGATGCTACCTATTATGCTAAGGAAAACTCCATTTATTCCAATACTTTCTAGTGTTTTTAATAGGAATGGATGTTGTATTTTGTCAAAAGCTTTTCCTGCATATATTGAGATAATCATATTGTTTCTGATACTTTTATTGTTGATATGATCAATGATACTGATGGTTTTCCTAATACTGAATCATTCTTGCATTCCTGGAATAAATCCTACCTGATCAAAATGTATTATTCTTGTGATAAGTTGCTGTAGTCTTTTTGCTAATATTTCATTTGAAATTTTTGCATCTATATTCATGAGGGAGATTGGTCTATAATTTTCTTTCTTCCTTTTGTCTCTTCCAGATTTAGGTATCAGTACCATACTTGTGTCATAAAAAGAATTAGGTAGGATTCCTTCTTCACCAATTTTCCCGAATAGTTTATGGAATATTGGCATCAATTGTTCTTTAAATGTTTGATAGAATTCACTATTAATCCATCTGGCCCTGATGATTGTTTCCTAGGGAGTTCACTGATGGCTTGTTCAATTTCTCTTTCTGAGATGGAGTTATTTAAGTAATTTATTTCCTCTTCAGTTAATCTAGACAACTTATATTTTTTAAATATTCATCCATTTCACTAAGATTGTCAAATCGATGTGCATACAACTGGAAAAATAATTCCTAATTATTGTTTTAATTTCCTCTTCATTGGAGGTAGATTTATCCTTTTCATTTTTGATACTCAAAATTTGGTTTTCTTCTTCCTTTTTTTTATCATATTGACTAAAGGTCTATCAATTTTATTGTTTTTTTTCCATAAAACCAGCTCTTAGTTTTATTTATTAGTTAAATAGTTTTCTCAATTTCAATTTTATTGATCTCTCCTTTGGTTTCCATTATTTCTAATTTAGTATTTAATTGGGGATTTTCAGTTTGTTCTTTTTCTAGCTTCTTCAATTCCATGCCCAATTTATTGACCTCCATTTTCTCTAATTTATTCATGTATGCATTCAGGGATATAAAACTTTCCCTAACAACTGCCTTTGCTGTATCCCACAAGTTTTGGTATGATATCTTGAATAAAGTTACTGATTACTTCTATAATTTCTTGTTTTGTCCACTCATTCTTTAGGATTAAATTGTTTAGTTTCCAATAATTTTTTTGTCTGTCTTTTCATCGCCCCTATTGCATATGATTTTTATTGCATCATGATCTGAGAATGATACATTTAATATTTCTGCCTTTCTGCACTGAATTCTGAGATTTTTATGCCCTAGTACATGGTTGATTTTTGTGTATCTGCCATGTACCTCTGAGAAGGTATGTTCCTTTTTATCCCCATTCAGTTTTCTCCAGAGATCTATCATGTCTAGCCTCTCTAAAATTCTATTTGCCTCCTTAACTTCTTTTTTGTTTATTTTGAGGTTGGATTTATCAAGTTCAGAGAGGGGAAGATTGAAGTCCCCCACTAGTATTGTTTTGCTATCTATTTCTTCCTCTAATTCCCTTGACTCTTCCTATAGGAATTTGGATGCTGTAGTGCTTGGTGCATACATGTTAAGTAATGATATTGCTTCATTCTCGATGGTGCCTTTTAGCAGGATGTAGTTTCCTTCCTTATCTTTTAAAATTAGATCTATATTTGCTTTTGCTTTATCTCAGATAAGGATCACTACCCCTGCTTTTTTTTTTTTTACTTACCTGAAGCATAATACATTCTACTCTATCCTTTTACCTTTACCCTGGGTGTATCCCCTTGTTTCAAATGTGTTTCTTGTAGACATCATATTGTAGAATTGTGGTTTTTAATCCATTCTGCTATACACCTCTGTTTTATGGGAGAGTTCATCCCATTCACATTCACAGTTATGATTACTATATGTGACTTTCCCTCCATCCTATTCCCTCCCCTGTTTATGTTTTTGTATCTTCCTTTTCCCTTATCCTCCTTAAGAGTTTTCCTTCTGACCTCTGCCTCCCTCAGTATTCCCTCCCTGTGCTCCCCGTCTTTACCTACCCTTTCCCCTTACTACTCTTTCCCTCCCTTCCAATTACTTTCCCCCTTTTTATGCCCACTTACCACTCCTACTGCCTGTAGATCACAATGGACTTTTATTCTTAATGGAGTATGTTATTCCCTCCTTGAACCCAAACCAATGAGAGTAAATTTCATACAGTGCTCCTGTCCCTCTCTTCTTTCCCTCTATTATAATGAGTTTTTGTGTCTTTTCATGTTAGGATCCTAAATTTAACTGATTATATTGATCTCTCTTTGAATCAGAGCCAATGAGAATAACGTTCATATGATGCTCATCTCCCTCCTTCCTTCCCCTCTGCTTTAGTATGTTTTTATGCCTCTTTGTGTGGCATAATTTACTATTTCCTGCCTCGTCCTTTCCTTTTCTCCTATTGCTATCCCTTTATTCCCCTTAAGAGGGTTTTTATCTTCAGATTAGTTCATTTATACCCAAACCCTCTATCTATGTACATCCCTTTTAAGTGTTGCAATAATTATACCAACTTCAATATTGATAGGTATCTGCTTCTCATATAGGGATGTAAACAGTTTACTCTTATTGATTCCCAAGTTATGTGCATGTGTGTGCGTGTGTGTGTGTGTGTGAGTGTGTGTTTTCCTTGTTTACCTTTTTTTGTCTTTCTTGGGCCTTGTAAGTGGAGATTGAATTTTCCATTGAGCTCTCCCTTTTTCATCAGGAAAGTCTGGAAGTCCTTTTTTTTCATTAAATGACCATATCCTGAATCTTGTGGGGAGGCACAGCCAAGATGGCAGCATAGGAGCAGCAAGGTACCAAAGCTCCCACATTGCCACCTCAAATACCCATAAAATATGACTCTAAACAAATTTTAGGGCTCCAAAACTCACATAAAAATACAAAAAAATACATCTCGTGCTGAAGGCAGCTTGGCACAAAGGGATCATTGCAGCGCTGGGAGCTGAAACCAGCCCAGCCTGAAACTATGGCTTGGCCCCAAAGGTGGCCAGGACGAGCTGAGCCCAGCTGGAGCCTTCAGGAGAGTGGATCAGTGGCAGCTGTGGCAGTTTCCAGAATGATCAAGCTGTAAGAAACAAGGATAAAGTGAAAGGTCAATAAAACTCAACTAAACTTGAGGGAGAAAAGTGGGTCTGGCCAAACTGCCTCCAGGGCAAGGAAGTGGCAGAAGCAGTGGCCCTACAGCCGCCTCCACATCGCTGCTTCAGAGCTCCCGGCCTGCAGATTGCAGGGGGGCCAAGCGATCATTCAGAGGCCAAGTGCTCTTGTGTTGAGAGGTCTGGACCTGGATTGTGGTCTTGGGTGGTAGTCCTGGGTTGTGTTTTCAGTGAGCCAAACCTGGCTGGGGCTGCAAAAAAACGAGAGCCCCCTAATAGCTCTGACAGCTGCGAAAACCCCAGCAATTTGGGACAGAACTTTCCCCTCTGGAAGCAGAGTTCCACAGAGCTAAAACATCATTGACTAGCCGACATAAGCAGGAAAAGGAAGCAAAGTAAGAACAGCAACCAACTCTAGATTCCTTCTTTGGGGACAAGAAGGATCAAAGCATGGAATGGGAGGAAGACAACACAGTCGGAACTCTTACACCAAAAGCTTCCAAGAAACTTGAAGACTGCCTAAAAGCCATAGATCAACTTAAGAAGGATTTTGAAAATCAAATAAGAGAAGTGGAGGAAAAATTGGGAAGAGAAATAAGAATGATGCAAGAAAATCATGAAAAGAGAGTCAACAACCTGACTGAAGAAAATAACATATTAAAAAAATAGATTAACTCAATTGGCAAAGGAGGCCCAAAAAGCCAGTGAGGAGAAGAATGCCTTAAAAAGTCAAATTTGCAAGATGGAAAAAGAATCTCAAAAGCTTTCTGAAGAGAATAATTCCTTCAGAATTACAGTGAAGCAAATGGAAGCAAATGACTTTATGAGAGATCAAGATACTATTAAACAGATCCAAACAAATAAAAAAAATAGAAGGCAATGTGAAATATCTCCTTGAAAAAAACCACTGACCTGGAAAACAGATCCAGGAGAGACAATGTAAAATTTATTGGACTACTTGAAAGCTATGATCAAAAAAAGAACTTAGAAAGTATCTTTCAAGAAATTCTCGAGGAAAATTGCCCTGATATTTTAGAACCACAGGGCAAAATAGAACTTGAAAGAATTCACCAATCACCTCTTGAAAAAGATGCCCAAAAGAATACTCCTAGGAATGTTTTAGTCAGGTTCTGGAGTCCCCAGATCAAGGGGAAAATATTACAAGCTGCCAAGAAGAAACAATTTGAATACTGTGGAAACACAATTAGGATAACCCAGGATCTAGCAGCTTCTACATTAAGGGATCGAAGGGCCTGGAATATGATATTCTGGAGATTAAGGGAGCTTGGAGTAAAATCAAGAATCATCTACCCAGTAAAATTGAGTATAATGTTCCAGGGGAAAATGTGGTCATTCAGTGAGGTGGAGGACTTTCAAACATTCTTGCTGAAAAAACCAGAACTGAAAAGAAAGTTTGACACTTAAATACAAGAAGCATGAAAAGGTAAACATGGAAAAGAAATCATAAGGAACTTATCAAAGTTGATTTACATGCCAACATGGAAAAGTGGTAATTGTAACTTATGAAACTTTTTTCAGTATGTGTATAGGTGAAGGGAATACAAATGTATATATACATATACATACACATATGTCTATTAAGGAGAGTTTATATATGCATACAAACACATATCTGAGTATGTGTATATATGAGTACATAGAGGGCACAAAATCCATTGAATAGGAAGGGACAATACTCTAGAAGGTGAAATTCTGAGGTGGGAGAGGATTAGAATGAGAGGAGACAGGGAGAGACAGAATGGAGTTAATCATCTCATAGAAGAGGCAAAGGATAATTGCTATAATGGAGGGGAAGTACAGGAAGGCAAAAGGGAAAGGGTCAACCTTTCTCTTATTGAACTTGGCTTAGGGAAGGAATGTCATAAACTCTAAACTGGGTATCTTGCCACACAGGACAGTAGGGAGGATGGGGATGAGAGGTGGGATGGCAAGTGGGATGATGCAGGGGAGGGCAGAGTGGGGGGGAGGGTTGATGGAAGTACACACTTCTGTAAAGGGACAGGGACAGGGACAGGGTAGAGATTAGAACAAGTGGGGTGGGATAGGAATGAGGGACATATAATCAGTCTCTCACAATGTGTCCACTGTGGAGAGGTTCTGTGTAATTACACGTGTATAGCCTGTATTTAATTGCTTGTCCTTCCAGTGGGGGTGGGTGATGAGGGAGGAAGGGAAAGAATCTAGAATTTAAAGTTATATAATCAAATGTTAAAAATATAAATGTATATATATATATATATATATATATATATACACATATATATAATAATAATAATTATTATTAACCACATCCAACTGGGAATTAAGATACATAGGCACTGTGGTAGGGAGATCCATCCTGCCCTACCAGAAAGTCAGAGGGGCAAGGGGGAGGACATAGGAGACAGCAGATTGGGAGAGGGGTTATACAGTGGGATGGCTGTTTTGAGGTACCAGGTAGGGGAAAGATGGGGAGAAAATTTGTAACTCAAAATGTCATGGAAATGAATGATGTAAACAAGGAAATAAATAAATTAATAAAAAAATAAAAATAAAAAACAAAAAAAAACCCAAGGAAAAAAAATGACCATCTCCTTACCTGAAAGATTATGCTCAGTTTTGCCGGGTGGTTGATCCTTAGTTGCAGTCCTAGCTCTTTTGCTTTACAAAATATCAAATTCCAATCCCTCTAATCTTTTAATGTAGAAGCTGCTAAGTCCTGTGTAATCCTGATGGTAGTTCCATGATATTTGAATTGTTTCTTTTTGCTGCATGCAGTATTTTCTTCTTGACCTTATAGCTCTGGAATTTGGCTACTATATCTCTTGGAGTTTTCATTTTGGGATCTCTTTCAGGAGGAGTCTGGTAAATTCTTTTGGTAACTATTTTGCGCTCTGATTTTAGGACCTCAGGACAGTTTTCTTTGACAATCTATTGGAGGATGTTGTCCAGGCTGCTTTTTTCATCATGGCTTTTCAGTAGACTGATATTTCTTAGGTTATCTCTCCTGGATCCATTCTCCAGATCTGTTGTTGTTCCAGTGAGATGTTTTACACTTTCTTCTAATTTTTAGTCTTTGTTTGGTTTGACTGACTCTCGTTGCATCATAGAATCCTTAGCTTCAATTTGACTGATTCTAATTTTTAGTGAATTTTTTTCCTTGATTAGTTTTTGAAACTCTTTTTCCATATGTCCATTTTTTCATTTTTAGAGAGGCATTTTCTCCAGTTAGATTTTGCACCTCCTGTCCTAGTACTCAGATTTTACTTTTTAAGTATTTCTTTTCTTCAGTGAGATTTTTTTCCAATTTGGTCACTGTAGATTTAAATTTATCTCCTACTTCTCTAATTTGGTTTTTAGAATCTTTCTTCAGCTCCTCCAAGAATGCTTTTTGGGCTTGAGACCAATTCATATTTCCTTCTGTGGTCTCCAGTGTGAGTATAGAGTCCATGTTGTCCTCTGAATTTGGTTGTTTTTGCTCACTATAGAAGAATTGTATGGTTCTGGGTCTCACAGATTCCTTTTTCCCCATTGTGATTGCCTATGTCCTGAATTTTTAGAGTGGGTGTTTATTTCTGGGGAGCAGATGTATTTCACTTCTGAGGCTGGGAGGCAGGGGTTTGGTTGTTGACTTTGTGAGTTGTAACCTCTGAGTGTCTAGACTGAGGTCATGGCCAGGTCTCTCAGTGTTTCCCCTGAGTTTTCCTGATCCTCAAAGAGTCACCTGTTGGGGAGGGGTGGTCTGGACACTTCAGGTTTCCACCTCTGTGTCTGGGCTACAGCTCAGGCAGGCTCAGCCTCTGGAGGCTGACAGGGCTGGTGTCTGCAGATTTCCGTTGATACTAAGGCATACCTGGGCTTTTGTGTTTAGTGCTTGCTGTCTCCACCCCCCTGGGCTTAGATTCCATACTGCTTCACTTCACCCTTCTTCAGTGGCTCCCAAGCCTGAGACTGTTTCCACTAATTCAGGATTTTACTCTGGATGGGACATTTATCTCTGGGTTTTCTGTGTCAGGGAGGGGGAATCAGAGCAACTAGGCTTTATTCTGCTGTCCTGAGTCCTAGAAGTTCAGGTTTGTAATTTTTAAACATCCAGGCTGCAGGCTGGTAGCCCCAGGAGAATCTGCTGTCCCTGCTGCAGGTCCTGAATTTTCTCTTGCCCAGCTCTGATGATCCTTTGTCTTACAGTGAGATGGCTGCAAATCGCTCTTGGGGTGGGTGTCTGCTGGCTGGGGCTCCTTCTCACTTTGCTGTAGTCTGCTCTCAAATCTGCGCTGGTGCAGCCCCTGCATGCTCCATGTTCCCCCTGCCCAGACCTACATGGGCACTTTCCTGGGCTAGGAATCTGCCATGCTCTGTCTCCCAATGGGCTCTGTTATTCTCAATTCCATTCAAATTCACTTTTTAAAGTTTAACTACAGAATTCTTGGAAGAGCTTAGAAAAGTTACTGCTTCCTTTCGACCATCTTGGCTGTGCCACTCATACCAAAGGATTCTCACTGATGCCTATGAATTTTAAGCATATTCCTCTGGCACCTTCATCATTGATTCCTACCATCAAAGACACTAAAGACTCTCCTGTTCTTTGGGTGAATCAAGTCAATATATCAGTAACCTCCTGTTGAGTGAAATCCTCAATTATCTCCCTGAAATCTGGCTTGGTGGTTCTCCTGTCTTCTTAGTATGAGAAGGACTTCTGCATTAGAACACTCCTCATCTAACCTTGTTCAATTCTCCTCACACACATTCTCCTGGCAACTTTCAGGGCAACTCCGCCCCTATACAAAAGCTGCATCCACATTCCCTCTGCTAGTTTTTTGCTCCTTTTTAACTACACAAACAGTAGCTTGTTCTTTTACCACCTGAGACCCTCCAGCTTGCTCTTCTGAATGCTCTGGCACAGAAGAATCTTCACAAACCAGCCAACTCCCTTGCCTTGTGAACTTTTTCCTGCAGCAGCTTATCTCTACTTTTACTCATAAGACGATAACTTGTTAGCAAGACCCAGCCTCTCTTGCACACTCCAATCAGTTCTTTGTCTGCTTTTATGCGTATTCCTTGCAAACATCTTTCCAAATCTCTGGGTTCTCCCTTCTGTAGCCTCAGTTCCCAGTTTTCACAGAGTCCTGTGCTTTTGGCCAATTCTCTTGCTAGAGGAATAAAGCAAATCCTCCCATCCTGGGATAGCCATTTCTCCTGCTAAAGCCATCCTGCTTCCAAATAGAGGCCTGATATTCTGTGATCCCCTCTTCATCACCAAATGTAATTATAATACAATAACACCCATGGTGACTATAAATATGCTTGTGTAGTTGTGAATCACTAAATGTAACAGGCCCTCCTCATGGAAGACAGAGACAAAGCATTTATTCAAATACCAGAAAGTAGAGTCCCTAAACCAGAAAGTCAAAGTCATTACAGTAGCCATGAAGTTGGTACACATAGTTACTGCAGTGAATACCCATATTCCCAAGCCTTCAAAACAAAACAGGCTCCCTCAGGCAAAGATCCTCCTCTCTTCACTCATGGTAGCTGCTCAGCCTCCACACTGCTATCCCATTTGTTCTAGGGGGAATGATGGGGAGCTTTGCTCAAGCCCCACCCTAAAATATTGCTTTCAGTGGTTACTGTGTCTTTTTTTACTGTCCTTGTTACATTGTTGTAAAATTCTGTTGACACCAGTTACTGTTACACTCCCATTAACCCATGTAATGTAATACATTTGTATTGTTAACGTATTGTTGCCATGTAAGGGACATGAAGGATCTTGGGGCTGAATGCAATGGTAATGGGACTTGAAGATCTTCCATGCCCCTTGCATTGGCAAGCTAACAGGTACTTAGCACTTAGTTTCATGTTCGTGATTTTGTCAAGTATTAAGACCCAGAACTTGTGCATCCCACAGTGGGATGAACTTGCTGACATAACAAGAAAGGGCAGGACAAGGAGGAGCTAATAACTAATATAAAGAAAAGCCCAAGCCAGAGAGCCAGAACTTCTGGGAGCAAGCAGTGTGGAGACTGAGAAGAGATTTTGTGAACAGAACTTGTGGTGGCAGAACTTCTGCTGAGGACTTTTGCTGAGAACTGCCAGGAACAAGAACTGCTTGGAGCCAGAACTGCCAGGAGCAAGCAGTGTGGAGGCTGAGCAGGTACTAGTGAGGCGAGGAGGATCCTTGCTCAAGGGAGTGAGTGAAGGGAGGGAGAGAGGGAGCCTGTTTTGTTTTGAAGGCTTGGGAATGTGGGTGTTCACTGCATTAACTGTGTGTACCAACTTTGTGGCTACTATAATGACTTTGCCTTTCTGGTTTTGGGACTCTGCTTTGTGGTATTTGAATAAATGCTATGGCTCTGTCCTCCATGTGGAGAGCCCGTTACATTTTGTGATTCATAACTACATCAGCATATTTATAATCACTGTGGGTGCTGTGAATTTTGCATTGTTGTTACAGAAATTTAAAAAGGTTTTTTCTCCTCCAGAAAGGGTACACTGAGCATACAGAGTTATAGAGTGACTATAATCAGCTGAAAGGCTAATATATAAATCTTATTGGGATATTTGCAGCAGGACTGCTCATTAACTGTTTTGTGTTTCACTTCTACTGAGTACAACCACATCAATTCCAAGTAGAAGCAGTTATTTTCAATGGTGTGTCTCTGTGAGGACCACTTTCCATTTCTACTAGTCTCACTCTACTATGGACAATTTCCACCACAATTTTCCTAGTAGGCAGTGCTTATTTCTTGAGGGCCTAGGAAGGGGGTAAGATATTGGCTGCCTTTTGATATCTCAATAGGTTTTTTATATTTTATTTTATTTTGTTTTGTTTTTGCTTTTTGGAAGGCAATTGGGGTTAAGTGACTTGCCCAAGATCACATGGCTTGTTTTGTGTGTGTGTGTGTGTGTGTTTGTGTTTGTGTTTGTGTGTGTGTGTGTGTGTGTGTGTGTTAAGTTTCTGAGTCCAGATTTGCACTTAGGTCCTCCTGATTCCAGGGTGGGTACTCTATTCACTGCACCACCTAGCTGCCCCCAAAAGGTTGTGTGTTAAATGAAAGAAGATACAAAGAGAAGACAGACCCAGTGCAGACACAGACTTCCCTTGAAGACCACATCTCACAAAATAAAATCTGATGTGGATAAGGTGGGATCCCATTTCCCCCTACTTAGACTCCAGAGCTTAGAGTTGTCTTTATGATTGGGACTGACAAGAAGGTGAAGTTTTAGGGGCACAAATTGGCTCAGAACCTATTATAGACTTCTGACTTTGCAGCCAATTAAATGAGCTTTCATAGCCAACAAGAAGCAGTCAAAGGATATCTATGCCTACTATGAAATTAGTGGTAGACTGTGAGGTTCCCTTCATCACATACCCCTCACAAGTTCCTGTGCTCAGTATCCCATACAATAGATGACACTTCCATCTAAATGCTGTCTATACAAAATATGCTTTGTCCTGTGATTCAGTAAACCCCTTATTCTGTTCATTGGAAAACAGTATAGATCTTAGCATCATGACATCCAGATTCAGGAATTCAGTCATCCTCTTGATGTACATTTCAGTGGCTATTATGCTCTAGGCCTTGTACCATATACCAGGTTTTGTTGTTGTTCACTTGTTTCCAACTTTTTGTGACTCTGTGGACCATACTCTCCATGGGGTTTTCTTTGCAAAGATACTGGAATGGTTTGCCATTTTCTTCTCCAATGGATTAAGACAAACAGAGGTTAAATGACTTGCCCAGAGTCGCATAGCTAGTAAGTGTATGAGGCTGGACTTGAACTCAGGACTTCCTAACTTCAAGGTCATTGAATTATCCATTGGGTATATGAAGATAAACAAAAATAAAGGTAAGCAGTCAAGGACCTTACATTTTATTGAGTTTGGGGGCAACATGGACACAGATAAATAAATGTAAACATAGACAAAATAGTTTGTGGGGAACATTAGCTACAACAAGAAGCATCAGAAAAGGCCAGAGTAAGAGATGGCACCTGAGCTGATATTTAAAGGAAGTGAAGAATTCCACGAGGTGGAGGTGAGGAGACAGTGGCTTCCATATACAGGGGTTAGCTTGAGAGTCTGAGGAGAAGAAGGAACAAAGTAGAACATACTTAAGAATCCTACTGGAATCATAGCTCAAAGCATAATTACGATTTCCAATTGAGCAATGCTGTCATCTCTGTATAGGGAAATGCATGATGAGAGTAGAATACATAGTCTGAATATACCTGCTGGATGGTAAAGTAGTTGTTTTCTGCATATTTCTCCTCCTCCAACAACAAATTAAGTGCCAAATATAGAATAATTAAGCCTGTATCCACAAATTAAGAAGATGACCCCTAAGCAAGGTTCAAAATCTTATGAAATAATATTGGAGAATGAAAGTATTCTCCTTGGAGAATGGGAGTGAATCAATTAGATTGAGTCACTATTATTGGGTAATGAGTCTTACCCAACATCTTAGCCTTTAGACACAGGTCAAAGATTTGGCTTGTGTTCCTTGCATCCTGCAGGCAGGGTGGGAGTCATTGCCAAGATAATATGAGCTTTGAGTTGTGATTCCAATAGTGTATTTGCTACGTTCTGCTTTTTGCAAAGTCACCAAGGTAGGAGATAGAAGGAGATGTGTGAGGAAAAATAAGTAGCCCAGTTTAACTAGTTTGTACGATCATGAAGGTATTCATGGCAGGTCAAATTCCTTAGTCATTTTGTAATAAACATGGAAAGTTTAACTGAAACTAGATTTTGAAGTTCTTTAAATACTAAACAGAGTTTTTCATATTTTATTCTGAGACAATAGGGAGCCTCTGGAGTATCTTAAGCAGGGGAGTGACATGATCAGATCCATGCTATAGGGATTTCAGTTTTACACAGAAGAAGAGAGATACTTGAAGCAGAGTATAATTGTGAGGTTACTGTGCTAGTGTAGATAAAAGTAGATGAAGACCTGAACCAGTATGAGTGGAGAGGAAAGAAGCTGATAAAACAGATGTTGTGGAGGTAGAATGAATGAGACTAAGCAACTGACCAAATGTCGAATGTGAGGGATAATAAAATCTCAAAGATAGGTTGGCATTTTCAAATGTGGATAACTAGAAGAATATTGGTGCCCCAGACAGAAATAGAAAAGTTGGGTAGTCAGGAAATTAACAAGCATTTATTAAATGTTTACTATATACTAAGCACTTCATTAAGGTCTCAGGATATAAAGAAGGCAAAAACGGTCCCTGCCCTCAGGGAGTTTACATTCTAGTGTCAGATACAACATGTAAATATCTAGGTACATACAGGATATATACAGACTAGAAAGTTATATGGGAAGGGAAAGCACTAGCAGCTGGAGAAACTCAGAATGACCTCCCACAGAAGATGGGATCTAAAGTGAACCTGAACAAAACCAGGGAAATGAAGAGGGGGAGGTAAGCTGGAAGAGGATGAGGGGCAGGTTTGAAGTGGAAGATGGTAAGTTAAGTTTTGGACATGCTGAGTTTGAGACACCTGTGGGACATTCAGTTAGAAAAACCCATAAGGCAATTGCTAGTATAGGATTATAGTTCAGAATAAAGACTATGGCTAGCTTATAGATCTGAGAGTCATCTGCATAAATACACATGAACACCTGTGAATTGATGACATCATCAAGAGAAGGTATTATAGGAGAAGAGCAGAAGGATTAGCACAGAGACTTGGGGCATAGACACATTTAGGGAGCTTTGTCATTCTTAGCTGAGTAAGAGTTAGGTAAGTTGCTTTCTCTCTCTGAGCCTCAGCTTCTTCACCTATAAATTGGAGATAATACTTTCACTACCTCTCTCACAGGGTTGTTGTGGAATATATGCACACATACATACATATGCACAATACATGTATGCACACACATGCACACACACATTCACAATACACAGGTATATGTGCACACACACATACACACATATACATACACATATACATATATACATACATATATATGTATATATAAATTTCATCATAAACTTTGCAACTGGAAGGAATTGTAGAGATTTTGTAACTTAAGCCGTTCTTGTTAGAGTTGAGACAAATCATTTGAGCTCTCAGTATCTTTTTTTTTTAAATTTAAAATACAGGGTTTTCACTAGATGGTCTCAGAGGTACATTTTAGCTCCAAGACTGGCATGTAAGATCCTATATTTGGTAGACTTCAGCTACTTGGGAGGACCTGCTTAAAGAAATGGGATTAGAACTGAATGTTGAAGGATGTACATAATTTGGAAAGGTGGAAAGAATAGGTAAAAGTTGGGAACACAGCAGAATCGAAGACTTGTTATGAGTATGACTGAGTTAGTCTCTTTTGGAGTCTTAATTGGCAGAGACATACATAACACTTATTTCCTAATTACTTGGTTTATTTTCCAGGTGAAACACACCTAGACACACACCTAGACACACAATTCAGGGATACGTGTGCTAATCCATTTTGCTGCAATGTTTGAAGTCTCAGTTGTCCTAATCTCTGGCAGATTAAACATCTCAAATGGTGGTTCCACGAAAACTGTCTTGCTTAAAACTGAAGGATGGTTCTGAGGGGTCCCAGAAGTTATGGTCAGTGGGACAAAGTCGCCAGGAAGCTTTTCCAAATTCATGAGGGAAGGATAAATAGACCGTAGGCACCTTTTGAATATATCAATCATGAATGTATCCTTAAGGATGTTGTATCCTTGAGTAGTTGATAGAATTTCTTTGGTGTCAGGATATACACTTGCAGACTCATCAGTCATTTTAGCTGTATCTGTCCACAGCTCCCCTCCCTCCCTCTGGGGGAAGAAGCCTAGTCTGACCAGAGTGCATCACTGGCATGGCTGTGGACAGTTTGTTTGGCTGTAATGGTATTGACTCTTAAAAGATTAAGCCTGCACTTGTGGTTGAGGCCAGCTGTAATTTAGGTTTCTCTGTCAAGGCAATTATTCAAGAAAACAACTGTCTGAACCTTAAGGGAATGATTTCCAAGAGCCCATAAGGTGTTATTGGTTAAACAGCAGAAAATTCCCCAGCAGGAAGCACTATTCCTATTCTTTTCTACAGAAAAGAAATATAGAGTCCTAAGTGGTGTTTTGGAAGCATCCATTGAGGAACTAAATTAACCAGCCCTTATTTCAGTTGTATATCAGGCTGGAGAAAGACAACTGCTGAATTGCTGCTGGCAACAGGTAATTTTGCTATCTACAATCTTACCAAGCTTGCTTATCATTAGGAACTCTCAACAATTCAAAAAAAAAAGATTTAAAAATTTTTGACATGTAAGTCCTCATCTCAAAGCTGCTGCAGTGGTTGTTGAAAGAAATCTTTGTTTAAAAATTGGCTTTTAACAAGCAAACAACAACAAAACCTACATCAACACCCGACTAGAAAATCAGAAAAGATATGTGAAACCAACAAGGCAAAAGAACTTTAGTGCTTCCTCTGTCACAACAAACTTAGCAGCACACATCTGTAAATACTTTTTAGTGACTATTGAAGCAAAAAGACTGCTACTAGCCAACTCTAACCCAGTGGGTGACCCATTATTAGCCAAGGCTCCATGGTTTTTGCTTCTAATTCTAGCCAAAGTTCTCTGGGACTACAGAACAAATGTGATCAAGCAATTAGAAGAGACTTTCAGGCCTCTGAAAGTGACTGATAGTGGTTGTGGGACCATTTTGAAAAGCCTTTTAAGATCTGGAAAGTGAGGACTCATACAGGGTTCCAGAACCAATTTAGTCAAAATAATTGCTTATATCACAGGTACTATGGAGGACATGCAGAGGGAGACCAGGAATTTTCCCTGAAAATTGGAGAGAATGAAAAAAATTGGCCTGTGAGATGCCTCTAAATAAAAGGAAGTGATGGAGTGGAGGAATGGCTCTTTGCTTACAGTCCTTTCCATGTGACAGTAAAAAAGCCAGGGCACTTGGACTTCAATGGTTTCGGCACAGATTAAGGTAACTAGGGAACTTAGTAGTACAAATGTTAATGCCATCTCTAACAATTCATTTCTGTTCAATAAATTCAATTCAATAAATGCTTATTAAGTTCATATTGTGTGCAAGGCAGTGTGCTAAGCCCTAGCAGGGGTGGGGAACTTGAGGACACAGGTGGCCCTATAGGTCCTCAAGTGTGGCCCTTTGACTGAATCCAAACTTCACAGAACAAATTCCCTTAATAAAAGGGTCTGTTCTATAAAACTTGGACTCAGTCAAAAAGTTACACTTGAAGACCTAGAAGGCCACATGTGGCCTCAAGACCACAGGTTCCCCACTCCTGCTAGGGATTCTAAAATAAAAATGAAGCAGTTTTTGGTCATGAGATGTTTATATTTTACTAAAGGGATATACAATGTATAATGATATATAAATCCAAAGCATATACAAAGTAAGACAAAAATAATATCAAGAGGGAGAGAGGACTAAGAAAAAGGGGAATCAGAAAACACCTCAGCTAGGACGTGCTCCCTATCTTGTGCTTTCAAGTATTCTAAGAGGTAGAGGAAAAGAGGAATCACTTCCACGTGGAATGTAATATTTGAGGTAGGTCAAGTTGACCAGTGTGACTGGAAAAGATGTTGTATGAAGAACAGTAAAGCAAATGAAGATTAAAAATTAAGTGAAATCAGAATGTGGTTCAAATGCAAAGCTTGAAATTCTAAGCCAAGGTGTTTCTATTTAATCCTAGAATCAATGGGGAGACACTGGAGATTTATGAGAAATAGAGTGACATGGTCAGAACAGTGTTTTCAGATGATCAGTTTGACAATGGTGTGAAAGATAGATTTAGAGAGAATGAACCATGTGAAACAATCTAATCTGTAATCAATAAGCCTTCATTGATTAAATGTTTTTAGTGTATAATATCTCTTATACGGCTCACTTACCCAACCCACATTGTTCTTGGTAAGTTGGGACCAAAGAGGTGTGTCTATTGCTAGAGGTAACCCTGAGGGTGATTATCCTCCTAAATATTAACTCATAAGCCCTCGCCAGTGCGCTTGTCCTTAATCATCCAGTATTCTCATACAAATGCATTTACTAAAATATCATGGCAAAAGTGGTAGTTACAGAGCACTTTCCCCCAAATCAGGGGCACATATGTGCCAGTGATTATATATGTGCTTGGGGGCTTCAAAGACAAACGTAATACAACTTCTTGCCTAAAAGAAGCTTCCATTTTTCAATTTGAAGAAAAACATATACACATATAAGTAAATTCAAGGTAAATATAGGGCAATTTTATGGCAGGAGTCACTGCTACATGGGAGGGTCAGAAAAGGTCTTATGATCTTGAACTAAGATTTAAAGGAAGACTCTAAAGGTGAGCAAGTGAGGAAAAAGTATATTCCAAATATGGGGAAGAGACTATTAAAAGGCAGAATGATGAGAGGTTGAATTTCATGTATGAAGAATCACAGGGAGGCCGATTTGACTGGAATGTAGTTTTGCTGAATATAACTAACTCTGGAAAGGTAGGCTGGAGCCAGATTGTGAAGGGTTTTAAACTGAAAACAGGGTAAATATGTGCCTAGTAAAAGTAGGGAACCAAAACATGGTAGATACAGACCATCAATCTGAATAACTGAGGACAAATCGGCGCTCTCTCCCCAATTATTCAACACTTGGCAGGATGAACTGGGAAACTAAATTATGCAGAAAATTCTCTCAAATGCTACATAGCACTCAGCCTCTATAGACATAGTTTATGTCTCATTCTGTAGGATACTGTTGCCATATGATTCAGAAACTCATTTTTCAATGACACAGAGGAGTAATGTAGTTATGTAACAACTCAATAATAAATGGCCAACAAATTTTTAAAAACTAGCATTGCATAAGTATTCTTTGGGAGAACGTTTATGGATTTGTTCTTCATGACTCGAGAGGACACAACTAGGACTAATGGATGGAATTTAGAAGGAGAAATATATTTAAACTTCTTATGAGGAACAATTTTCTGATCATTATAGCTTTCTAACAATCCATTGTATAGCCTTGTGAAATGATGAGTTCCCTGTGACTGCAAGGATTCAAGTGGAGGCTCAATCACTGTATGTTTGGCATAATGTGAGGGCAATTTCTGCATGAGTCAAAAAATCAGACTAGATGATGATGGCTTACATGGTGGCATGTCCTTCTATGCCTGGCACATTGTAGGCACTCAACTACATGTTTCTTGATTAATTGATTCCCATGATTTTATGAATAGATCTAGCTGTGAAATCTTGGGTAATTCACTTAATTCCCATAGCTCTCCTTCTATATCTGTTAAATAGACAATTTATGAATTCTAAAATCTTTCCCATTCTTGGAATCAAGTTAACTGTGTAACCTTGATTAAGTTGGTTAACCTCTGTGGATTTATGTTATCTCACTTCTTAAATGGAAGGGAGAAGAGGCAGACTGAATGAACTCTGATGTGTTTTTATTCTAATTTTGATCGCTGGTGTTTCACCCCATCCTGATCTGGTGACATACTTACAGACCCTTCTGTTTTTCCATAAGTGAATCTTGTCAGGGGAACATGGTAGGCTTCTAGAGTCAAATTATGAGACAGGTTGTAGAATTTCTTTTCTTGGGATTTGCAAGAAGATACCTCTATGTGAAATAATTTGGGTGAATTCTTTAGAGCTAGGGAAAGAAAACATATGGCCTAGCATATGATACAGTGGGAGTAGCACTTAGTTTAAGTCCTGGTGCTACACTTACAAGCCATGTAACCATGGGCTAATCCCTTTACTTCTCTGAACTTCAACTCTAAATTAGGAGGTATTAATACCCCCCAAAAGGGCTATGAATCGTAATATATTTAGGTAAATATGAGTAATATAATTTCTGCTCAGTGATTCCATGTTTTGAACCAACAGAGAAGAGGGTAAAAGATACCTGTTAAATTCCGATCAGGTATGTTTTATTTGAAACACTAATCCAATTGTACCTGATTTTATGGAAAGGTTGTTCAAGATTTTTATTAAAAAAAAAAAAGCACAATTATCACAGGACAGGCTTCATACTATAGATTATACTGACTACAAAGACAAAAAACCCATAATAAAACATAACCATCATCATAAGAGAAAAATAAGTCAATGAATAATCTGTTCATCAATTGATGGCGTTACGTAGCTCCTGAATAACTGCAGCTGCATAAATGGAAAGAAGATCTGGTAGGAACAATTACCCTTCGATTCACAAGAGTCAATGAAATAATGCAAGCCACTTTTAAGGGAGGGAGAATAAGTCGCCTGTTGGAATAACTTCTATTGCTCAAGAATGCCCTAAAGATGAGCAGATTTGACAATAAGGCCTATGAATTTCAAAAATGTGAGTGGCGTGTGTGTGTGTGTGTGTGTATGTGTGTGTGTGTGTATGTGTGTGTGTGTGTGTGTGAGTGTGGGTATGCATGTGCATGTGGTGGTGGCAAAGCTAGTTTTTACACTCAGGAGGATTTTCAATGAACTAACCTTTTATTGGTGAGTTTCATCTGGGGACAAACATCAAAGAAATATGATATTGTGATGATTTCATATTTCTCCTGATGAGGAAGGGTGATAATGGCTTCCAGAATATTGACTTTGCAAAAGTTAATAAACTGAGGTCGAAAAGTTAACCAGTTGCCTTTTGGGCACCCTTCTGACCACACTTAAGAATTCTTTCTTCAAAAAGTAGGACATGAGTTAGTTTGAAATGCTGGGACATATTTGATAAGAGAAAGTTGAATTCGAGTGAAGCTTTCAATCCAATATAAAAGATTCATTTTTATTTCTGTTTCCTTTGGAAATAAATGAAGTGCCTGATGAACATCTGAAATGATGCTCCATGTCCTTTGAAGATCCCTGGTAGTTTGGTCCCTACTATTCTTTCCTTTTACCTCAGGGCTCATTTCTCCACATTTTAGTGGTTGTTCACTGTGTATTGACTAAACTTGATTCCCCAGCTATGGATAAGCACCAGATTCTATTTGAGACTCAAGTTGACTTTGCTTTCTCTTTGGAAGAACTGAATTCCTCTTTGTTACAGACATACTCTGGACCAGCTTGACAGTCTCTCTGCTACAAACTGTTCTGTCTTCCCATGCGAACACTTTCCCAGATTAAGTTTTAGTACATACATACATACCTGTGTATATGAATATGTGTCTATACGTACACATATGTGTGTGCATGTGTGTGTGTTCCCCTTGGTGTCATGCTGGAACTGAAGAAAAGAAAAGTATGATTCAGTAAGTCCAATCTGCTGTCATTTTAAAATCTCCCAAACCACAAATTTTATCTAGGTTGAAATTTCATTTCCATTCAAGGAAAAATAAAAGTGCATTTCTCTATCCCCTAAAATTCCTGTACTTAGAAAATTATATGTTTCCTTTGATAACTTGGCTTGCTAAATTTCAATATTAATTATGTGTAGGTCTCTTTGCAGGCCATGAGCTAATTATATCTATTTAGAATTTATCACAATTGTTTCAATAATGTACTGTCATTGTCTCTTGTTAAGTGTTTTGCTTCAGGCATAAAGAAGCTAAACAATGAATTTCAAAATGTTGCCAAGAACTCATTTGCAAACATGATACATTTTAAAAATGATATGCATGTCTTCAGTGGTTTATCATAAATTCACTTTACTTTTTCTTACAGTTAAAGTAGAAGTGTTTGTTCCTTCACACTCACCTGCCAGAGTCTGAGATATTCAAAACTAAATTTCTCTTTGAGTCACTTTCTCCCAATATCCATACCTTGTGTCACAGAATATGAAAGTTGGACTTGAGTTTAAGGATTATATAGTTCAATCGAGGAGATTGAATTCCCTGCCAGACCATTTTACAGATGACAAAATGAAGCCTGAGAAAGAGAAGTAATTTGAGGAAGGTCATACATCTACTAAATGTAGAGTCTGGATTTGATTGGCTCTGATCTGGTACTTTTTCATGACATCAGGGAGATATTTTTAAGATCCTTAACTAAATATGAATCTCATCTCATGCCTTATATTTTTCATCTTCATATTCACTGATAAACCTGTATATAGCCAAAAATATGAGAATAAGCAGCAAAGCTATAAAGACGCCACCAGTAGGATCTCCCCTTTTCCTTTCTTTTCCATTTCCTTTCCTCCACCCTAAACCTGAGTTGTCCAGACTCCATGGGGCAGTCAGATAGGAAGGACCTCTTGCCTCCTCATTCTATGTGGATGAACCAAGTTTTGCCATCTGCCCTGCTATTTTGTCTTAAGGTTTTCTGGGCCTTATCATCTGCCTTGCTGTTATACCTTCCAGACTCCTGGGTGCTACCATTTGTCCTGTTGATGCACCTTAAGAAACCCTGGGCCTTGCCATCTGCCCTAGCACCGAATCTTTAGAATCTCCAGACTTTTCTATCTGCTGGTTGAAATCTTTTATATTTGCTATCTCTCCCACTTAGAGTGTGAGCACCTTGAGAGAAGAACTGTCTCATTTTTCCTAGTTGTATTCCTTGGGCTTAGCAGAAGGGTTGGCACACATATAGTAACCACTTAATAAATGGGTTTTTCATTCATTACACTTACATTTATTTTCATTACATTCCAAAATCGTGTGAAAAGACTTTATATAGAATTCTACTATATTTTTAGATACAGTGGTAGAGTCTAAAGTCACATTATGAATTTTTCTCCCAGCACCCCTCCTCTCTCCTCCCCCCCCCAAAAAAGATTGAGGGTAAAGAGAATTAAATATATCCTTAGTTATGTATGTTGTGTTTGTTGTCTGTCCTTTGTTCTCAAAAAGGACAGTGACCCCAGGAAGATGATGCCATGACTTGCAAGTGAATTTTATTTGAGTGAGGGAGGTCTGTGCAAAGTAACCAGCATTACTTTGTTCTCCAGAGCCATCTGGGTCCAGTTGTCAGATGCTGATCAAGACAACTGGAGATGGCCCAGAATGCAGTGGGAGACCTTGGCCTTTTTAAGCTAAGGTCTTTCCCAGGTTACTCATTCAGTGATTAAAATTGGGTAGGAAATGAAGCAAAACAATGCCTTTTTACCTAGTTAAAAAATCAGGAAGAAGAAGATCTTCAGGGTTTTTGGCCAAAAGAGAAATAATGACTATTTACATTCATTCTGGGCCATCAGGGCCAAAAAGTAACCCTTACGTGGTGCTTGAGCAGGGACCTATTGTTGGTCAATCCATGAGAGTCAGAGTGAATTGGTTTTAAGGCATGATCTTTAAGAAAGAAATCTGGTCCATAAACCCTAAGATATCAAGGTAGGTTTTGGCCATCAAAATTTACCTTCCTTTGGGCAGAGCACCCTTAAGTAAGGGCATGATACCCCATATGGAGAAAGGAAAGGAAAGGAGAAGAAAGGAGTAGGTGAGTTGCCTAACTGGAACTGACCAGTTGGGTCCCCTGTGGTGTAGCTTGGACTACTCACAGATTGTGGTTTGTCCTTAGTTCTGAAAGAGGACCATGACACGAGGAAGATGTTGACAAGACTTGCAAGTGAATTGGATTTTAATGATGGAGGGCTGCACAAAGAAATCAGCCTTACTTTCTCCTCCAGAGCCATCTGGGTGGCCAGATATATATCAGGCCAACTGGAGATGGCCCAGCCTAGTTATGCATAGAGTATGGAGTGAAACACTGGTGGGAGGGCAGCATGGTTAAAGGAAAACAAGTGATTCAGTGATTTACCTTGGGCCTCATGCTTAGTAAATAGAATTCAAACTCTGGTCTTTTTGACTTTAGGTCTTGTGATCTATCTACTCTATGTCAGGAAGATTCCTCTAAAGAAGGACTATAATTGGCAAGCATCCAAATTTTCCATATTCCTATTCATTTGAAGTAGAATCAAAAGATATTTGTGATGTTCCATGGAATGCTATTGGTTGAAGATGTCACTGGGTCAGAGGTTTTATTTTTGTTAATGTTTTAAAACTGCCTTTTATGTAATGGAAGATGAGTAGAGCTCAGAATTTTGTTGTTTTTCTTGTTGCTGCTGCTGCTGTTATTTTACCATTTGGCTTAAACAGATAAATTAGGGTATCCTGTTAATTTTGTTAATAGGTAATTTGTTAATAGGTAATCCTATTAATTTTGACTCAGGGTGCAAATACTTCTTCTATTTTTCCAAAATGTATGATTTCATCAGTATGTCTGCTGCCTTTACCATCATGCTCCACAACTCCTTCATACCTTAGTAGAGTATCTTTATGAATTGCCATAACTTAAATAAACAAACAAATAAATAAATATATAATATCTCTATCTATCTTTATCTATCTATCTATCTATCTATCTATCTATCTATCTATCTGTGTTTCTGTCTATCTATCTCTATCATCTCTCTCTCTCTCTCTCTCTCTGTCTCTCTCTCTTTATATTGCCTTGAACTTCTCTGATCAACTTATCCTGTCTGATCAATGAATCAGGTAATCAACACTCTTATTTAAATGCTTACAAATATTAGGCATACACTCTATGGCCAGGTCCATTCCATTTCATTTCTTTCCATCTAGGTAGGATATGATGGGGTATGTACAACACTTGCATAAACTTTAAGAATTCAGAGGCCCTTCCCCTCCTTAATGAGAAATTAGAAGACTTTATAAGGAAGCATGAAGCGTCTTACATCAATAATTCTTCTCATCTGTACATTTGCTTGTTTTATCTTTTACTCAATTAGCATTTGCTAAGCTCCTAGCATGTGAAAGATATTGCAATGGGGATAAAGAGAGGCAAAAACCAGAGGGGCCTTTCTTCTCAAAGAGCTCACATTCTAATGGGAGAAAGAATATGCGAACAATCATGTAAAACCACGCTATTTATACATAAGGGTGTATTGGAGCCAGCTCCAATTGACTTATGCAAACTGATTGTTAAATTTTCAGTGTGAGCGTTTATGCTTCAGAAATCAGCAAATGCTACAAATTAGGGCTTGATATGTTATTTTTGTTGGTTGTCTACCCTTAAGAAAGTGATAAAGAAAACGTTAGGCTGATTCAACTTAAAAGTGTGTTGCATAATACTTTTTTTCTTGGAGAGTCATTTGTTAAACATTTACCAGAACACAAATTTCAGAATAAATTGGCGATAGTCTTAACAGAATGACACTAAAATTAAAGAGGGCTGGGAAAAGCTTCTAGAAGAAGGCAGAGCTTTCACTGACACTTGAAGGAAGTCAGAGAAGCCACAAGGTGGAGATGAGGAATGAAAGTATTCTAGGCATGTGGGACAGCCAGTGTAAATGATCAGAGTTGGGAGATGGAGTGTCCTATGCAAGGAATGGCAAAGAGATCCATATCACTTGATTAGGGAGAATTTTCCAAGACATTTTGGATTACAAACACATACAAACACATATTTTACACTAAAAATCTGCACAACTTTGCTCATCTTTTTGTTACCCTTTAAGATGATTTAAAAAAATTGATCTCCAAATGAAAGATACTCTCCAGGGTGTATAAGGTCACTTATAATAGAAATGAACATCTCTTCTCAATTTTCAATGAAGACATCTCTCCTTTCAAATGAAACAACAATTTATGTTGCTCCTTCTTTACATTGCACATATTACTCAAGTTAATGACTTTAAATTTTAAGTAACTTGACAAAAAATTTCCTATAGGGAAAGATTTGCTCATGACAGTAATGGAATATTGTCCTCTTCTGTTCCTAAGTGACCTTGTATCCCCATCTGTGTGTTGAGGGGAAAGGCAGAAAACTGTAAGGAATGTACATAGAAAATTAATTTTATTATACATTTTTTCATAATAACTTTATCTCAATTGGAACTAGATCTGGCTTTAGAAACTGATGATGATGATATAGCTCCTGACATTTTTTTGGTGACCCTTTCCAAAGGTTCATAACCGGGGGTCCATGAACTTTTAAAAACATTTTAAAAATCAGTGATTTTCTTTATAATTTTATGTATTCTCTTTTATACATTTTGAAACATTATTCTGAAAAGGGATCTATGATTTTTACGGATGTGCCAAACAGATTTATCACACACACACACACACACACACACACACACACACACACAGAGTTAAGAACCCCTATCCAGAGCTTCCATTCTGACACAGAACAACTGATTCAAATCTAGTATATTTGGCGGAATGATTTGGTTGTCATATTGTCGAACAGTAATTTAATTTCATGAAAAGTCTTCCACCCAATAAACTAAGACATCCAATTCCCCCAAATATCTTCCATTCTCACTACTGACTTTAGTAGGTTATACTTGTTTTGTCTCCTTTGAATTAATATGGAAATGAATCCTGATAATGACTCTTATAAATGCAGTCCTTTATAGAGTTTGAGGACCCACATAAGAGATAACCTTGGAAACATTTCTCAGGCTGAAATGACAGAAAGAAATCCTTTTAGAAGCATGACTTGGTGCTTGAAACACCCTACTTGAACCTTTCAAAATTCAAAAGGACAAAGTTTCCTAAAACTTTAGATGAAGAGTTTCTTTTTAGTCACCTAACCGAAGTGCTAGAAGCATGTAGATCATCTTGTTTGGAACACTGATTGTATGAAAGGGAGAAAAGTAAGATAAGCTGGGAAGGCAGGCTGTAGAAAGATTGTGAAAGACTCAGTGTGGGTTCTCTCTTCATTCATGAAGATTGCAATCCCTTCATACTTTAATTGATGCTCTTCATATTCTCCTGTTTTAAAATAAATCGACTGGTGGTGATTTAACTAGGGTTGTTTGGAAAAAGATTCCATTGCCAGACATATGCAACTATATGTGTGCATCCAGGCATGTATTATTTTGTATGTGTACATGTATACTGTATGTGTACACACATGTGTTTGGGCATACATTTGTAGGTATATGTATTTACACACACACACACACACACACACATATATATTTGTGTGCATGTACACACCACACACATATACCCATGTACCACGTATATGCATACATTTTGCAATTTGTTATCCATATGTATATATACATACACACATATATGCACACACATATACAACTATATACACATATACATACATACATGTGTATGCATGCGTGTCAATTGCCAGGAATATATAGTAGCATAAAGTCACATCCCAATTAGTACAATTATACAAATAATGAATTCTATAAAGTGATTACATATATTCAAATTTGTACTATTTGAAGTTATAATTATGTACAGTTGTGGTAATTGGTTACAGACCATCGTAAATATATAATGTGAATCTGAATAATATTTGACACTTTACAAAATTCATTATTTGTACTAATTGGGAGTTAGCTGTACAGCACCCTGCTTATACCTGGCATAATAATTAGCAAATTAGCTTTTTTTAGGGGGGTGGAGGGACGACACATTTGGAAAGGATTTTAGAGATAAGCAGACCTTAGCCACTCTTTTTTCAGGTGGTAACAATGAAGCACTAGGGTGTGAAATGATTTGCCTAAGGTCACACAGAAGTCACACAGCTGGACCTTAAAACCTGTTGTTCTGACTCCTAGTACAGTGTTCTGTACTGGGGTGCCAAGACTGTAGATTATATAAAATTATGAAATTAATTAGGAAATAAATTAAATTAGGAAATAATGTCCCAGATCTCAGTAAGATGATAGTTTCATAAGTGGACACGTGCAAAGAAATATAATAAGAGTCATTCAGGATGTGGTAGAGAAGAATAAAAATATAATTTAGGAATAAAGGTCAGGGTGCAAGTAGATTCAACCTAGTCAAAAGTGACCACTCTCCTAACATCAAGAATTTAACATTTAATCTTAAACTCATTTTGTTTTAAGGGCAATTATTTAGTTTAGTTCCATATGGAAAGCTTCCATATATAATTCCATTCCAATTTCTAAACTTGGAAATGTTGAATGGACAAATTAAGCATTAAAAAAAAATCAGTTCAATTTGTAAAAAATTACAGTTTTCAAGAACAAAAGTGGGCTGTTTCTAGGCATTTGCACATGCTGTTAGACATACGGTGTCACTGTCACCAATCTAGTCATTGCAACTGGTGTATGTGCCAAGAGTCAGAGATGGCCAATGTGGAGGCTTGGTTATGCATGCCCCCAGAGGTCCTCATGGCAAAAGGCCACCTTTCTTCCCCTCCAGTGTGCACAAACACCAGATGCTTTTAAGGATTGACTTTAGTTTCATTTTAGTGTGATTCCAATAGCTGAACTTTGACACAACCTTCTAAGATATAAAGACACATAACCGTCTGTCTCTGCATCACTTAAGATTGCTCACTTTGATTATATAGCACAATAGAAAAAATATTCATGATTAATGTTACAAACCCCTTCAAATAAACTACAACCTGGCTAATTTTTAGTCCTAGACTATCTTAGCGGATCAAGCATTTGAAGTGAAATCAGAAGTATAGGGTTCTAATCTTTCCTTTCACACTCACTAGTTGTGTGATCTTGTAAAAGTCATTTATACTCTTTGTGCCTCAGTTTCCTCATCTGCAAAATAGGACTAATAAGACCTATACTTATCTATCAGGGTTGTTTTAAATTTCAAATGATGTGTATAAAACACTTTGTAAATCAAAAAGCGCTATATAGATATCAAGTATTATTATTATTCATACTGATTTCATCTTATCCCTGCTTCTATCTGTTTTGAGTGGTAAAAGATAATCTTCATAGAGGAGCCTTATGCAATTTGCAAGCTTCTCTGGATCCATCCTTGATGTGAGGGGTTCAGTGTTTGATTGATGCTGTATCCCATTTTCTTTTATAGTAGGCATGGACTCTCAGTGTGCCCCAACACATTACATTCAGTACTCTGTCAGTATTTCAAGCAGCCTTAAATTGTTCCCTATTAATTATGAGACCCCAGAAATGTTTCCTGAGTCTGTAGACAGATGTTGACCTTTGTGTCATCCATAACTTGTATTGAGAATTTCAAGCTCACTTGGATTACAATCAGTGGTGTGCTGGTAAATGTTTAACAACTAATTCTCTGAAAATTAAATGTGCAAATGACACTTTTTAAAGTTGAATCTGCATTATTAACATTTTCCACATCACTTTCTTAAGTCTAGACAATCAATAAAACTATAAATCAAGCCCTGATTTGTAGTGTTTGCCAATCTCTGAGGTGTTAGTGCTCACTCTAAAAATTTCAACCTAGCAGGTCTGAGCTGACTCCCTACAGCCTTAGATATAATCAAGATATGAATAGTCCTTCTTACTTTGTTGTCAAAGGCTTACCACCTGAATAGAATGTAGAACCATATGCTGCAATTGTTCCTCTTAAAATGATTAGAATACAGCTGTCACTTGGGATCAGCTATGCAATATATATTGCAAGGAACTCCACAACTTCAATTCTTACTATCACAGCTGAATAGGGCCTTATGAGTCTTAGTGAAAAGGACAAAAGATAGATTAGTTGGACAGAAGTTAAGTTCTTTGGGGTCTATTGTAGTTTATATTCATGACCCTGTCTGTATTTCCTGGTCAGTCCAATAGAACTCAACCCCTGGCAAAGAAACTCTGAACTACTGTCTCTAGTGTACCCAGAATACATGTGCCCTTCTGGTCCACATCTACAGTAATATATAACTTGGTCTCCTTGGCACTCTCTGAAGTAGAAACCCTTGACCTTAAATTCCAAATCTCTTTGCTTCACTAGGAGGGGTGGCTCTGTACATTGTGACTTCTTCCAGGAGGTTTATCTAGTTTCTTTGGTGCAGTCTGGTTAGTTTAAGTTTTACTCTCTCGGTCTCAGTAGCTAATACCTGAGGCAATAATCTGTCTTTTGAGCCAGCTAGCAGTAGACTTCTGTCTATTAGTGTGGTTTATATTTTATTGACCAGGAATATTGAGTCTAAATGAGGTTCCCCTTGCTGTTCACTCAACGATACATAAAAACATAGGGTTTTGTATCTGATGTTGTCCACTTTGGCCATAAATACTTTCCCTTTGTTTCTCATCTACTGAAGCAGCCTTTCCAAACAACACGCAGCTGGAGAGGTTTTCTCTCCTTACTGGTGAAGGACATTGTAAACTTGACACAGATGTTCTATGCACAACCTTTACCACCAAATTACCCACTCAGACCCTGCAAATACTCAAACATACTAACCTCAGGATGCTACATTTTCAGGGTATGTATGAGATCAAAAGCAGGTCCCTGGAAGGCCTCTCTTAATCTTCTATACTTTTTCACATGAGACTCCTGTCTGTTACTTCTGCATTAGTTTTACGTAATTACGTAGTCAAGACTCGAAGGTTTCCTCTCCTAATGTGTGGGAATACTATCCTGAGAAGGACCATAGCTTTCTACACTGAATCCATGATAATAGTGCTAGTAGGTTAAAAGTCTGTCTTCAGTTACTACTCCCGCAGTGTCACTTGGGTACCTGGTAACTGGCTGCTTCAGGACACCAGCAGGGCATTCACTTTATCATTAGTCTATATTTCTCTTATCAGGACCACTGGCCACTTTTCAACATTTCCTTATTAGTGTAGGTTTGTTAACTACAATTACATTAAACATTATAGGATTTGGGATGTAGGAGTATCCCACTGTTTCAGACAGTTAGCATAATAAAGTTTTGGTCATTTTTGCGTACATTATCTAGTGCTCTGCAGTTCTCAAAGTGTTCATATTTCAGCATAAAAGTACTATTGGAATCATGATATCAATACCATGGCTTAGCAGGTATCCATGTGATCATTAGTCCTCAAGGAAAGTCTACTTCTATGACTAGGAACTAATTTTCCATTAATTGGTTAGATATGGTGACTTCTTAGCTCAGTACTCAAGTAAGCAATGTACAATGATGATTCAACAATGTCACTTAAACAATAGACAATCAAAACATCAATGATACTTTTTTGTTTGTTTTTTTGGAGGGGCAAGGTAGAGTATTGGGGTTAAATGACTTGCCCAAGGTCACACGGCTAGTAAGTGTTAAGTGTCAGACTCCAGGGCTAGTGCCATATTCACTGTGCCACCTAGCTGCCCCTCATCGGTGATACTTTAACACACAAAAGTATAAAAGGTTACCTAAGTCAAATGGCCTGTCCAGTAAAAATTGCACTGAAAACATTGTTATCAAATGATATTTGTTATCATTCAGTCATTTTTCAGTCATGTGGCCCCATTTGGGGTTTTCCTGGGAAAGATATGGAAGTGGTTTATTGGATCCTTTTACAACTCATTTTATAGATGAGGAAAGTGAGGCAAACAGGGTTAAGTGACTTGCCTAGGGTCACATAGGTAGTAAGTACCTGAGGTGAGATTTGAACTTAGGAAGACAAGTCTTTCTGACTTCAGGCCTGGCACTTTATCCACTGTATCACCTAACTGCTTCAGTGGGTTAGATTGTAAGTAAAATGAGTGCCTGTGCTGTGTGACTTTTGTCTACATTCTCCTCCAAGTCCATAGCAAAATTCCATACAATATTCTAATGGTAATGTAATTTGAATTTGAAGATCCCTTTGTATTGGCAAAGATAACAGGTACTTAGCACTTAGTAATTAATCAAGCCTCTGTTAAAGAAATAGAAAGATGAATCCCTGTTGCTGATATAAGAGGAAAGGGTTGGCTGAACCAGGAAGAAGGTAATGCTGTGTGTATATAAGGAGAAGCCCCTGCTGGGTCAGACAAATCTTCTTGGAACAAGCTCCTTGGAGGCAGAAGCTGCTGCTGCCAGGGAGGCTGAAGAGGAAAGTCCCCCATCCCCAGGCTGGAAAGAATGATTTTGATTTTGAAAACTTGGATGGAATGATTTTCATTCTGGGAACTAGCTGAAACTTCTGCTGAGTCAGAGGGCCAGCCTGAGGTGCTGAGGATTCCCGAGGGCCAGTTGGAGCTGTCAAAGACTGAGGAAACATGACTATGATGCTGGTACTTTGTATGAACCTGTTTGTGGCTTCATTAAGCCTTGACTTCCAGGAGCAGAGACTGTGAAGAATTTAAAGTGGACTGGATACTGTGAACTTCAGTGTGGAGAAGGACCTGCATGGAGAGCTGAACAAGAACCTGGGAGCTGTCTGCCTTTGAAACCAGGTGACAGTTTGATGAATCCAGGTAGGATATGGGGCCATGGAAGGGGATCCAGGGAATCTGAGAGACTACCCCGAGTCAAGCTGAAAGAAGACTTTACCTGGATACTGTGGTACTGAATGAGAAATTGTAATTTACTAGTGATGTAGGGGTAGATGATCTGTATTTTCTGATGATTGAATAGTGAATGATGAAGGATGCTTGAATGATTGAGTTGATTGAATGATTGACTAAATGATTGTACTTAGTGATTGATGACTGAATAAGTGACTGATTTGTAACTTGGTGTGCCCTGTGAGTGGAGAACTTTGACTATTGTACTTTGTGTCCCTTAAGGAGACAAACCTCCTTAAGGATGATTGAATGATTGAGATGATTGAATGCTTGAGTTACTAAATGATTGTTCTTTGTTGAAAACTTTGTGACTAATATGGCTGAAACTATGTGGCCATCTTAATGATAAGTTGTTCAAATGCTGTATTTTGATTTTCTGTGATAAGCTGTAACATTGTGAATGTTGTACCTTGATTTACTGTGAATGTTTTGCTCTGATTTGTTATGGAATAAATAGAGTGTTCATTATACTGTGTAATCAGAACCTTAAAAGCTGTTCATAGTAGCATTCTTCTGGAAAGCTGCTTGTGTTTGGCATTACAAATATGCTGGGAGGTTTACTTGCCATTGCATGAATACTAAATAAAGAATATGTACTACCAATTTGTCCCTTGTTCTCCTAATGTGACTGGGATATCTTTTTTTTTCTAGTCAAAAATATCTACGATAATATCTTTTGCATTTTTTCTTATTCTTAATTCTTCATTAGTAATGTTACAGGATGCTCAAACCCATCCTACACCTCTTCTTTGCCCTTTGGATGTCATAACATTTTCATTCTTTGGAGACTATTGTATTGTGACACTCATAGCTGTAGGACATCACCAGTGATTTCTTTGGATTGAGGGAAGTCCTGTTATGGAAAATCCTTCTGCCAATGCAGATAACTTAAGGCACTTAGAGGTCAAGTAAATTGCTCATATTCATACGAGTTCATTGTTCAGTTATTTCAGCCATGTCTGACCCTTCATAACCCCATTTGGCATTTCCTTGTCAGAGGTACTGGAGTAGATTGTCATTTCCATTTCCAGCTCATTTCACAGATAAGGAAACTGAGGGAAACATGGTTAAGTGACTTTCCCAAGGTCATACAGGTAGCAAGTGTCTGAGGACATATTTGACCCAAGTCTTTCTGACTCCAGGCCTGGTGCTCTATCCACTATACCAGCTAGCTGCCCTGTAATATAGAACTGATAAGTGTCAAAAGCATGACTGGAATCCATGTCCCTCTGACTCCAAAGCTGACCCTTCATCCATTATACTATTCTGCTTCTCATTAGAGGAGTATTGGCACTTAAAAAAGACTTTTGGTTCAGGGAGAATGTTTGAGTCATTTAAAACACCATGCCATTGATCAACAACCTGTTCAGTTTGGGGCCCCAGTCATTGCACATTTGCAATATCTGTTGAACATATATGTACTGATATCAAGCTTTGAAGGTCATTCATTCAACTCCAGATCAAAGTCTGAATGATAATGATTTTAGTTTTATTTTCTGACATTAATGACTACTCATGCCTCACATAAGTGAAGCTTTTTCTGTTTTTCTGGGCTTGGCTCAATCGACATAAGACCACATATGAACAGGGGCATCTGGAGGACCTCACCATATTTTTTTTCGTATTTAGCATCTTTGATGGATATCTTCCATGATACTTGAAGATAGTAAGAAACCATCAACTGGTTGGTCACAAACCAATACTAGATGTTGTAAAGTACTGTAAAGCACTGCAAACAGTGGTTTTCAAGCAGTAGTCACAAATGCCTTTGATGAACATCCAATTCTCTGCTTTATACCTAATTTTTAATATTAATCAGAGAGATATCAGATAAAATTATATATGTTTACATCTTCTAAAGAATATGCATTATTTTTAACAAAGGCATGAGAGACACATTGCTGGAGAGCTTTCAAGTGTTGGAGACAATTATTTTGCTCTTCTGAATCACCTTTAAGTCAATTATATGACAGTAGATATCAGGCAAGTAGGTGGCACAGTGGTTAGAAAGCCAGGCCTAAAGTCAGGAAAACCTCAGTTCAAATCTGGCCTCGGACATTTACTGCCTGTATGACCCTGGGTAAGTCACTTAACCCTGTATGCCTGAGTTTCCTCATCTGGATTCTATGAACTGGAGAAGGAAATGTCAAACTCTCCAGTATCTTTGTGAAGAAAACAAGAAAATCCCAAATTGGGTCATGAAGAGTTGGACATAACTGAAAACAAATGCATAATAACAAAGATACAATCTTCTATAGAATAAAATTTGCAATAACCTGTCTATTCCCTTTTCATACCATCATCAAGAATAATCTTGGTATGTGTAAGAATATTCTTACAAAATTATATAGAAGTAAGGAATCAGGCATGTGCTTTGGTACTTATTGGTTGTGTTCTTGTTCATATTTTGGGAAAGCTATTTCCACTGATGCTATTGCCTTTCAGATAGATTTAGAATTGATCTCTCAATGTTCTTAAAATTGTATCAGCCACAGTATAGGTATACTTGGTTTAGTTCAGTTGATTTTCCCCTTTTTGCTTTCTTCAATATTATTTCTACTTTCTCATGTGGCATATTCTGGACCCCAATGCTAGGGGCCAGATGTGGTAGTCCCACTGTGTTTGTAAAGAATTTGTTATAAAAATCTTTACAAAAATTCTATTTCTTACCTTTTGTCCTTATAGAAGTAAAATGTTCAGTTTGGAACTTAGAGATAATTGAAATTAATTAAGGTCTACTGCTCAACTGACTCTACTAGACTTCTAGTTTAATTTTTTAGTTGTTTATCAAGACTAGATAACCCAATTTGTAGTCATCATATACTACAAGACACTAACAATTTCTGCTAAATGATCAGAGAAAACTGGGCTTGTTCTCATAATTTAGAATTGGTTGGATTTTGTAATACCTTTATCTTCTCTTGGACTCCTTGAGCATGTTTGGTATTATGTTGACTATTATGATCTAATATTATGAACGTATCTTTGACTTGTTTTCACTTTCCCTTTGACAAACACTCTACTCTTGATTTATAAGCCATAGTGCAAAACTTGTAGTATTAGGTAATTTCTAGATCTCTATGGAATATTATACACAGGAATACACATACATACATACATACATATGTGTCTGTTTGTAGGTGTATGCATATATCCCAGAAATGTGTGTGTGTGTGTGTGTGTGTGTGTGTGTGTGTGTGTATCAAGGCAGGATACTTGATTTATAGAATGGGTAAATACCCTACAAACAGTTATTTGATATAACTAACAAAAATATGATTCAAATAGATCTGATCTTTAATCATATCCTTTTTCTGATTTCTTAATTGGGCCTTATGTTAAATTTTGATCATTTTTTTTCTGAGCAGCTTTTTGTTTGTTTGTTTTTCTTTCAATAATTCATTTCATTTATTCTCTCTCTTTTTAAATTAACTTTTGTTTATTTTTAGTTTACATCATTCATTTCCAGAAGATTTTGAATTACAAATTTTCTCCCTGAGGCGGAGCCAAGATGGCAGCATAGAAAGAGCAAGTTTCTGCAGCTCCCACATAGCCACCTCTAATATCCATAAAATAACTCTAAACTAATTTTAGGGCTCCAAAACACCCCAAAATACAGGAAAACACATCTCCCACTGAAGGCAGCTTGACAGGAAGGGCTCTCATCTTAGCATGCTGGGAGATGAAACCAGCCCAGCCTGAAACCACAGCTTGGCCCTGGGGTGGCCAGGACAAGCTGCAGCTGGAGCCTTCAGGAGAGTGGATCAGCAGCAGCTGTGGCAATTTCCAGAATTATCAAGCTGTAAGAAAAAAAGACAAAGTGAAAGGTCAGTGGAACTCAACTAAATTGGGGGGAGAAAAATGATCCAGCCAAACTGCCTCCAGGGCAAGGAAGCGGCAGAAGTGGCGGCCCTGCAGCCACCTCCGTGTTGCTGCTTCAGAGCTCCTAGCTTGCAGGGGGGCCAAGTGAGTGTTCAGAGGCTAAGTGCTCTTGCTTTGAGTGGTCTGGATCTGGATCGTGGTTTTGGATGGTGGTCCTGGGGTGTGTTTTCAGTGAGCCAAAGCTGATGGGGGCTGCAAAAAAATGGCAGCCTCCTAATAGCTTCAGCAGCTGTGAAAACCCCAGCAATTTGGGACAGAGCTTTCCCCTCTGGAAGCAGAGTTCCACAGAGCTAAAAAATCGAGTAATTGGCTAGCAACAACATGAGCAGGCAAAGGAAGCAAAGCAAGCACAGCAACCAAACTTTAGATTCCTTCTTTGGGGACAAAAAGGATCAAAGCATGGAATGGGAGGAAGACAACACAGTCAGAACTCTCACACCAAAAGCTTCCAAGAAACACGTAAACTTCCTACATGCCATAGAGCAGCTTAAGGAGGATTTTGAAAACCAAATAAGAGAAGTGGGGGAAAAATTGGGGAGAGAAATGAGAAAGATGCAAGAAAATCATGAAAAGAGAGTCAACAACCTGACTGAAGAAAATGACACCTTAAAAATAGACTAACTCAAATGGCAAAAGAGGCCCAAAAAGCCAATGAGGAGAATAATGCCTTAAAAAGTTGAATTTGCCAGATGGAAAAAGAATGTCAAAAGCTTTCTGGAGAGAATTATTCCTTCAGAATTAGAGTGGAGCAAATGGAAGCTAATGACTTCATGAGAAATCAAGATACTATTAAACAGATTCAAAAAATGAAAAAAAGAAGGCAGTGTGAAATATCTCCTTGAAAAAACCACTGACCTGGAAAATAGAGCCAGGAGAGATAATTTAAAAATTATTGGACTACCTGAAAGCCATGATCAGAAAAAAAAACTTAGAAAGCATCCTTCAAGAAATTCTCAAGGAAAATTGCCCTGATATTTTAGAACCAGAGGGCAAAATAGAACTTGAAAGAATTCACCAATCACCTCTTGAAAAAGATGCCCAAAAGAAAACTCCTAGGAATGTTTTAGCCAGGTTCCAGAGTCCCCAGATTAAGGAGAAAATATTACGAGCTGCCAAGAAGAAACAATTTGAATATGGTAGAAACACA
>CM053581.1:206845624-206884984 GCA_028627135.1 Pseudochirops cupreus | reverse complement strand
TGTTATCCTGATTGTGTTTCCACCATATTCAAATTGTTTCTTCTTGGCAGCTTGTAATATTTTCCCCTTGATCTGGGAACTCCAGAACCTGGCTATAACATTCCTAGGAGTTTTCTTTTTGGGATGTTTTTCAGGAGGTGATCAGTGAATTCTTTCAAGTTCTGTTTTGCTCTCTGGTTCTAAAATATCAGGGCAATTTTCCTTGAGAATTTCTTGAAGGATGATTTCTAGGTTCTTTTTTAGATCATGGCTTTCAGGTAGTCCAATAATTTTTAAATTGTCTCTCCTGGATCTATTTTCCAGGTCAGTGATTTTTTCAATGAGATATTTCACATTCCCTTTTATTTTTCCATGTGTTTGGAACTGTTTAATAGTATCTTGATTTCTCACAAAGTCATTTGCTTCCATATGCTCCAGTCTAATTCTGAAGGAACTGTTTTCTTCTGCAAGCTTTTGAGATTCTTTTCCCATCTGGCAAATTCAGCTTTTTAAGGCATTCTTCTCCTCATTGGCTTTTTGGGCCTCATTTGCCATTTGAGTTAGTTTATTTTTAAGGTGTCATTTTCTTCAGTCAGGTTGTTGACTCTCTTTTCATGATTTTCTTGCATCATTCTCATTTCTCTTCCCAATTTTTCCTCCACTTCTCTTATTTGGTTTTCAAAATCCTTTTTAAGCTCCTCTATGACCTGTAAACAATTTATATTTTTCTTGGAAGCTTTTGGTGCAGGACTTCTGATTGTGTTGTCTTCCCCCTGCTCCATGCTTTCATCTTTTTTGTCTCCATAAAAGGAATCTAAAGTTGGATTGCTGTGCTTGCTTTGCTTCCTTTGCCTGCTCATGTTGCCAGTCAATTAACTTGATTTATGAGCTTTTTGTGATGGTGAAATTCTGCTTCCAGAGAGGAGAGCTTTGTCCGAAATCGCTGGGGTTTTTGCAGCTGCTGGAGCTATTAGGAGGCCACTGTCCCTATAGCTCCAACCAGCTTTGGCTCACCAGTCACACACCTCATGACCACCACCCAAGACCATAATCCCAATCCAGGCAGGTAAAGGCAAGAGCACTTAGTCTCTGAATGGCTGCTTGGCCTCCCTGCAATCTGCACACCAGGAGCTCTATAGCAGCCACGTGGAGGAGGCTGCACGGTTGCCACTTCCACTGCTTCTGGCTCTGGGGTTAGGGGGCTGGACCTGCTCCTCTGACCTCCCCCGCCAAATTCAGCCAAGTTCCATTGACATTTCACTTTGTCTTTGGCATTTATGGGTTGATAATTTTGGTAACTGCCCCAGCTGCTGGTGTTCCGCTTTCTAGAATGCTCCAGCCCTGGTTGGTCCTGGCCACCCTGAGGCTAAAACCGTGGCTCAAGCAGGCCTGGGCTTGGCTTCCAGTGTGCTGTGATGAACCCTTCCTCTCTGTCTGCCAGGCTGCCTTCAGAAGTTTCTGTTTCTCTGTCACTCTGTGGGTTCTGGAGCTCTAAAATTTATTTAGAGTCATATTTCATAGGTATTTGTTGTGGTTATGGGGGGAGCCACGGAGTTTTGTTGCTTCTCCCCACCATCTTGACTCTGCCCCCCTTTTGTTGGTTTTTGAGGTAATACTGCCCATAATCTTACATAATAATCCCCTCTAAAATTTTACACATTATCTTATATTTTAAACCTCCATTGCCCATAGCCAGATTTCTCTATCAGATGAGGATATCAATTATTTGCTGGTTTAACAAACAACAAACAACTTTTTTTTTTTTTAGCAAACTACTTTTCTAAGCTTACTTTTTACTTAATTTGGGAATTGCTTTACATCAGATGTTTTTCAGACACAATTATAATTAATGTTGATGTCATTTCCTTTATCCATGTCCTATTTTTGGTGGAAGCAGTTTGCTTAAATAAGTTAAGTAACAGTTATTTAAACTATATGTAGCATCTTTTTATCATTTCATTCTTTTTTTCCCCTAGTTTTGTGTATATTTTGATATTCACTTTAACAAGTCATGGTCTTATTTTATAAAGACAGTTGGTTCAGGAAATACTCTCATATTTAAAAAAAACTTATTTTCTGTTTATTGAAATATAGTCAATTTAATTTTGTTTATTATTTTATTGAGTACTCTCTTATCTAGTATCTCCTGAATCATTTCTCAAAAGAAGTATTTATGATATATGTGTGAAGTTTCTAAATAGGCTAAGCCTTTGGCCTCTCTCATTTCTAACTCTGGAACCATATTTTCTAACATTTTTTTTAGGGCCATATGCACACTTTTCCAACAGCATAAATTTTTTATGAGAATAATCTGTATATTCATAAAGGCCAACGCTGTTGAGGGAATTAAAGGGAACAAGGAGGCTTTTGCAAGTGAAATTCCACAATAGACTACATCTCTTCCCTCACATAATGGGCTGAATGATATAGGAAATGAGACTGCACAGAGATTATTATTTGGTAACTATGCAATAATAATGACAACACTTTATTCAGTTGAGAAAATGCCAGCTTAAAGAATCAGCTTGAACAGTGTACCTCTACTGTATATGTCAAAGTTATGCAAGTTTCTTTGAGGGATACAAAAATAGATAACCATATATGATGACACTGATCGTTAATATCAGATAAGGTGTGACACGGGAGGTGCTATGTTTGACAAAAGTGTTTACCTCAGCTGTGGAGGTGAGGACAGTTTAAACAATGGAGGATCAAGCAAAGAGTTAGATAAAGCAAAGAGATAGATTCAGATTAGATAGCAAGGCCTTCCAGATGCATTTGTTTGTAGATGATAATGTGCTAATTGCAACAAGTCTCTAAATACTGCAAAGTCTTCTGGATGAGATCCATAACCACAAAGAAAAGTTTAACTTTACTATCTATGATGGGGGTAAAAAAAGTAGTCGAAGAAAGTCTATTGTCCAGACTATCTGTGTAGTTGGCTAGACAACAAAAGAGCTGAATCATCAGTTTGTATGTAATGGCAAATGGGTGATGAATTGGGTCCAGAAATGACCATGAAGACAAGAGCAAGCCTGATTTTCTTTGGGAAATTGTGAAGTTCTTGCAATTTTAATAATTTTAAAAACTAGCATTCATATATATACATATGCATATATATACACATATATGTGTATAACTATGTACATATGTACATGCATACAAAAATACATATTTCATAAGGTTGCTCAGAACTTCTTGATGCATAACACAATCAAATGGATTTGCAGATCATCTCCAGAGGAAAAATGTGTGTGTGTGTGTGTGTGTGTGTGTGTGTGTATGTAGATATAGATGTAGATATAGAGGTAGATATCTATATCTATGTCTACACACTACATATATATATATCTACACACACACAGATATGTAAGTATATATTATATAATGTATATTTATACACACATATATAAACACATATATAATATACATTACATTAATACATTATTTTAATTAATGAATGAGACCCATAACCACAAAGAAACATTGACCAGAGGTCATTAAAATGCATATTGTCCCAGCTGTAACATGTAGTTGGAGAAAGTTATTTACATACATACATACAGACATACACATGCACATATACAACATATATGTGTATATACAGATATGTGTGTACCTCTCTGGTTTCAAATTCCAAGATATATAGTAATTAAATTTTACAATCTCAATAACAAACGACAAATTGTGTAGATAGTCAGGAGAAAGCGCCTTCAACATAAAGGAAAGGTAGTTAAAATAATGCAAGGCTATTTCATAACCATTAGGAAGTACAGAAGGGAACAGAATAAGCAAAGCAGCTCAAGATGCAAGCCAAGGTGATTGTAAGCCTGAGTCTCATCAATTTCCAAAAAAAGAAAAAAAAATGAACATTCAGTAATGGAGAGGTATTTGAGAAATTCTTGCATTTTTTTTAAAATAAAGAACATAATGTTAAAACTTGTAAACTCCTTACCAATAATAGAAATACAGTAAAGTTTAATTAACAAAGGAAGATTAGTTAATGGAATTAATTAATTCATGTTTAGAGGGATTTTTAAAAAAAGAGAGACAGACTATGACATTGAAAGATAATGGCCAAAAAAGGGCAAGGCTTTGATAATTCTATCTACTTCATAAGGTTGTTTGAGGCTCAAACAAGGTATATGTGCAATGTACTCTACACACTTCAAAGTGTATGTAAATGGAAAATATTTCTATTTTCATTATTCACTATGAGTCATTTCACATCTGACCAGTCTCAATGTGAGAATATGGATTGGTATTAAATACTTTGTTGAAAGAATGGACGGGAAGACCATGACCTTTTTTTTTTCATGTTTCTTCATGTCTCATAACTCTGGTTTTATTGGGGGGTTTGGAGGGTGGTGAATTACCTTGCACTGATGTCTTCAAATGTAAAAAAAAAAAAAGTGGTGACTGCCTTGCCTAGCCTTTTGATTTTCATAAATGCAAATTAAAATACTTATCTGCTCTATAAGGACTTGGGATGTTTAAATAACTATTATCCTTTAAATATATTCCACTGATGTAGGAATCATTATTCTAACGGATAGAATAGGCATTCAATCCACAGGGGAGTCATTAAAAGATGGCTATTTCTCTGTTTGACGGAAGCAGCAGTTGTAATGTATTTATTCAGGATTTAGGAAATGGAATTCAATTAGAACTGAAATGGTGTTAAATTGAGTAATTCCTATTGTATTTGCCTGACAGACAGAAATGGCCTGACCTGGAAAGTTAAAAGGCAGGTTCTTCTGTGTAGCCCTTGGATCCCACCATGTTTGTTGACAGAATGTCACTAAACTGGAGGCAGATCCTGCTTAACTCCTTAATCACCTGCTTAAAAGCTTTAGTAATATGTAAGCATCACAGGGCTTATTGACATTATTTGATGCCTTAGTATGAATAATCTTCTTTATTCAAGATATCTGAACAGGGCCTCAAATTTTCTAATATTACTGTCATGTGGCTTGATAGCGTTCTCTCTAAATGTCAAGGTGTTCTCTACAAGGATAAAACAGATGGGATGGATACACTAATTGACTTTTCCTTTTCTTTTACACTGTTAGTTTATGGCTTTTGTTGATAGTGATACTGCATATTGAGAATTAGGAAGGCTATATTTTTTAACTTTGGGGAGCTAATCCATTGATGACTATGTCTACCAAAGGCAAGTGGAATCAAAGTTACTTTTTTAATTTGCCCCCAAAACAATTTCCCCTATGCTATTAAAAGGCAATGAAAACACTACCATGAAAAAATGTCTATTTTTGATTGCAACTGAGATTTTGTCAATGTCAAGAACTCTCAATTCGAAAACACTTTCCACTGATAACTGTTAGCCACTGTCCTGCAGTGTATAGTTTTAGCTGTCTGAAGACTCTGATAGATTAAATATCTTGCCCAGGATTACTCAGATAATATTGGTCAGAGGTCAGACTTGAACCCAAATTTTGTGGCTCTGAGGCCAGATCTCACTTGACTATACCACTTTACCTCTCCTTTCAGTGCTTCCTCTTACTATGAATCAAATCATTCATCAGGACAGATAATTGTTTTCTCCTCCTTGTGCTATATAGAGAAAATTTAAAAAAAAATTATCTTAGAACAAATTAATTATTACTATGCATGACTGTAATTTTACATAGTCACCAGATCATTTCTATAATCAAATGCACATGTCAAAAGTATAAATTTTTGGTACCACTTGTGATTTCATCTTTTTCTAGAGCTCCTAGTGTGGAAAGTCTATCCAACAACTCTTTCATATTTTACAGTCTTTGAACACTGCTTAGAGAATGGACAGGTTAAATTTGTGTCCTTGCCCAAGGACACAAAACTACTCTCAGTGGTAGGACTTGAACCCAGGTCTTCTTAAATCTGAAGTCAGGTCTCTAACTTTACTCAACATATCATAAGGCCAGGAAAGGAACAACAAACATTTTAATAATGGATTACAGCATTCTGTGTTTTACTCACTTAAAAACAGGACTAGTGAGTTGTAGTAAACTTTCTCAAATAGAAAGCTATAATTTCTTTTTTTTTTCTGCTGCGCTATTTCTAGCCAACAGCAGGACCCAAAGAATGATCACAATCTTTACTCTTAAAAGGAAATATTTTTATTGTTATGAAGAGAGAAGATAGAAAGACTGAAACAAAAATCAAAGGACACTGATTCTGAAGAAGGGTGCTGGAATTTAAGCACGAATTGAGACAGATGATCAAAAATGTTTGCATTCACTTGACATACAGCATCCTCAATGCATTTTTCAGACATGACAGTAAGAGGGAGATGGGCTTGGAGCTAGTTAACACGTTTCAGTAGCACTCAACAAAAAATGGCTAATATATGATCAAATTCCCACTAGATACTGTAGTCCCCTTTTGAGAGAACTTATGGGAATAAGGTTTAGAACGTTCCACTTGACAGAGCATTGTCAAACTGTAATACATACCAACTGTCTCCTGACCAAGAGAAAATATTGGAGTTTAGAGAAAAGATTATACATATATATATATATATATATACACACACATACATATATTCATAAACATTTGTGTGTATATATATGCATGAACATATGTGCATATACACACATATGTATATACATATACATACCTGACAAAATTGATCCACTGGAGAAGGAAATGGCAAACTACTCCAGTATTTTTGCCAAGAAAACCTCGAATAGGGTAATGAAGGGTTTGCCCTACTGAAACTGAACAACATGTATATACCACAGACGCACACATATGTGCAGATATGTCTCTCTGTCTACATAATACACTTTCTTCCTCTCGTCTTTGTCTCTGTGTGTCTGTCTCTGTTTCTCTGTCTCTGTGTCTCTATATGTCTGTGTGTTGTTTCTGTCTCTGTGTGTGTTTGTCTCTGTCTCTGTCTGTCTCTCTACGGGAAGTCTGGGCTCATTTCATGAATGTGGAAACTTTTCTTTTTAATACTTAAGACATTTTCCGACTTGGAACCCAGATCCAAATTGTGGTGGAGCTGTTCACTGCCAGTGAAAGTTATTCATCTGTGGAAAACGGATCCATAATGTCTCTGTTTTGTTTCCTGGTTCCTATCTTCTCAAGACAGCAGCTTTTCTCTTACCCCCCTCACCCTGCCTCCCCACCATGCTCCAGTGTCCTGTTGTACCTCTGGCCCAGGCCCAGTCGTTTGCAGTGTACAATTATGAGATAGTGCCCTGGTGATGGATGATCTAGAGATGGAAAGAACCTAAAAAATTATTCTGGTCTAATACCCTCCTTTTTACAGATAACGCTGAGGCCCAGAGCCATTAAAATTTTGCATAAGACCACACAGGCAGTAAGTAGAAGAATTAGGATTTGAATTTTGGTCCTCTGACTTGAAGTGTGTGTGTGTTGGGGGGTGGGGAGTGGGTGGGCAGGGCAACAGGGGGTTTGTAAGGGCCCCTTAGAGCTACCTAAATGTCTGACCTCAGTCAGTGTGCCCTTGCTGACAGGGAAAACCTGAGGTGGGTAAAGAGGCATCCAGGTGTGCATTCTGCCTTTCAACAACTGCACGTCAAACACGGGGGCATTGAGTATAAACCATTAATGGAGAAGCCCTCCCCACCTATCAGAACCCTGTTACTGGGACACCTGACAAAGGGGCAGACAGAAAGGAAATAAAAGGGACAGGGGAATAAGGCTTGGGGACGGCGGCAGCAGAGCAGGAGAGAGCACCAGGGCAGCAGCAAGAGGAGATTTGTGAGACAATAAAGACGCTTGGCCATTCCACTGAGGTGTGTTGGACTGTTCTGTCCATATCCGGAGTTCTAACTCTGAAGAGTCGTCGGGGCGACTGAGAGCACCCGCAGGGCCTTAGGAGAGCCCATGCGCAACTGCGGGGCTACGGTAGGTACTTTGGGGCCCCTGAGGCACCCAAGTCCGGCTGGCCTGGACAGGGGTTATTTTGTTTTTCCCCACTAGCAGTAAGGTATGCTTGACTGAAATTCAAGGAATTAGAAGATGGGGGAGGAAGGAAGGAAGGAAGGAGGGGAAAGGAGGAAGAAGGAAAGGAATTTAGTTCTTCAAAGATAATTGAACATAAACACAAAGATTTGAGTGGTAGAGTATGACCCCTTCAAAATGTTGATCTCAGGTTACAAGTTGTATTTATTTATTAACTGCTAGGTTAGAGGTAATTCAGGACCCTAATTTTATTGACACATTTAACAAGGACTGAATTCATACTGACTTTTTTCACACTTTTGCTATATAAAATAGGGCATTCAGAGGATTTCATGCAATTCTTAAAGATTGTCAGTTTAAGGAAGGACATATCTCACCTTCCTTCCAAGAGTTATACCCTAGAATTGACCAAGGAACTGAAAAAAAAATTTCCAGGAAGGCTTCTTTTTTTTGAAATGCTTGTAACCTCTTGCTGCAAAAACACAACACCTTTACAACTATGCCTGGAAACAAGGCTCCTTAATGATTTTCCTAATAGATTAGTGTTTATTGCTTTTCTCTTATAGTCTAATTAATTGTAATCAAAACAGTTCACATTTCTCTGGGTTTATGAGAAGAAACTCCACCAACACTGTGTGGTAGAGAAGTGCTACCTGTATGCTTGAAGGAGCCCTCAATCTGGGAACTCCCTCCACTATTACAAATTAGAAATCTATGACTCAGTAGATTATAGGATCATAATACCATAGATTTAGAGCTGGAAATGACCTTAGAAGTCATTTAACTCAACACATTCATTTTACTAAAGGTAAACAAACTAAGGCCCAAAAGTTGAATACAGGTCATACAGGAAGTAGTATGTCAGAGAGCCAGGATTTTAACCCATGTGGTCTAACTCCCTCAAACCAGGACTTTTTCCACTTTATATCGAAATTGTTGAGCCTGTCTTACTGACTCCTAGCAAAGCCTTTGATCTACTTTGCTCATACTATACAGAGAGAGAGAAAGAGAGAGGGGGAGAGAGAGAGAGAGAGAGATTTCAGATTATATGTAGTTTATAATAATATATATAGTCTATATTATATATGTATAGCTAAATAATAAGAATTAACTAGATAAAACCATGAACCACCATACAACATTACTCATAGAATCAAGGAAGAGCCATTCATCTGTTAACTCTTTCCATGTTAAAGGTGTCATGGACCTTTTATTTCCCAATCTTGGGTGGCTGGACATCACTTATCTTGCCAAGAAGTTTGAATTCCCACCAGTCAGGGGGCAAGTAACTAGTTAGAATAGCAGAGTCCTATTCATTACCACACAAATCCCAACTCTGAAACATACTGACTCTGATACCTGGAAAGTCACTGACCCTCTTAGTGCTTTGGTAACTCAATAAGACTGTAAGTCATAGAGAAGGTACAGTTCAACACAGGTAGAGGAAGATTCCTCTCCTGGGAGCTCTTTAGACCAATGAAAACAAAAGACAAGTCCCTATCCCTATCTTGTTTAAATAATAAAATTATATTTGTAAAATATTTTAGGTTCTGCAAAAAATTTCTTTGCAATAATCCTTTTCAGTAAATAGTGCAAGTAGCATTGTTATACATTTCATTTTGCTTATTTAAAATTTTTTATTGAAATGCTTTATTTTTATGTCACCTTCATTTCCCAATATATCCTTTCCCCTTTTTCTACCCAGAAAGCCATCCTGTAGAACATGGAATGATAATAATGAAGAAGAGAAGGAAGTATATTTTTATAAATTGTCTTCTGACCAAGCTTGGTCATTTTAATTAAACCACTTCTAGATTTAGTTTCTGTTGTTTCTGTTCTTTCCATTCGCATTGGTGTGATCATTGTGAATCTGTTTTCCTGGTTCTGCTTATTTCACATCACATTAGTTCCTATCATATCTACTTTTGCCTCTCTGTATTCTTCATATTCATAATATTTACGGAACAGCTAGGTGTCAAAATATATAAAATCCTGGGCCTGGAGTCAAGAAGACCTGAGTTCAAAGCTGGCCTCAGATGCTTACTAGCTGTGTTATCCTGGGCAAATAATTTAATATCTGTATTCTCCTGTTTTCTCACCTGTAAAATAGAGATAATAATACCTACCTTTCAGGGTTGTTGTGAGGTTAATAATTATAAAACACTTAGCAAAGAAACAAAAGGAATGACTCTGTTATGTTTATATATAATAATAATAATGCATTATGTATATATAACTCTTTGTATGCCTCAAAATATATGTTTGCTATTATTTTTTTGGGAGGGGCAAGAGGGCAGAGGTGGTTCTCAATCTGTGATTTATTTGTTGTGAGAAATTCCTGAAGAAATAGCAGCTACAAACTCAAATTGGCAAGGCATTTTTTTCTTCTTCAATTTACACACTTAGAGACTTGCCTGGGGCTCTAAGCAATTAAAAGACTTGTTCAGGGTCATATAGCCAGTATTTGTCAAAAGATGAGACTTCAACACAGGTTTTCTAGACTGTGAGGCTGGCTTTCTATGCATTCATTATCTTATCCTATTATTATTCCTATTCACTGAACTCATTATTTTTCCTTCTAAACCCTCCTCCTCATCCTAACTTTCCTGTTCCTGTTGAGGACACTGCCATTCCTCCAGTCACCTAGGTGCACAACCTAGGTGCTTGGCACAGTGCCTGACACATAATAAGTGATATATAAATACTATTCCCCGCCCCCCCCCTTCCCCCCCGGCCCAAGTCCTGTCTCTTTTATCTTTCAGTCCTTCTATGTGCCCCCTTCTCTCCTATGACATTGCCACACGCCTTATTATCTCATGCCTGGACTGTTGGTCTCCCTGCCTCAAATCTTTTTCTACTGCATTCCATTCTCCCCATTCACTTATGAAAGTGATCTTCCTAAAACTCAGGTCTGACCAGGTCAACCCCTATTCAGTTAATTGCAGTAGCTCCCTGTTACCTACAGGATCAAATATAAAATTCTCTCTTTGGCTTTTAATGCCCTGAGTAAACTGGCCTCTTCCTATTTTTCCCCCCATTCTTATAATACTGTATTTATTGCCACATAGCTTCGATCTAATTGCGTTGACCTCCTTAATGTTCCTTGCATAAGAAACTCCATTTCCTGATTCCCTGCATTTTCACTGGCTGTCCTTGCACGCCTGGATTGCTCTCCTGATTTTTCTCTGCCTCCTAGCTTCCTTGGCTTTTTGCATGTCTCAACTAAAATCCTACCTTCTACAAAAAGTCTTTCCCACTCCCTCATAATACTAGTGCCTTCTGATGATCAACTATGAAAGACTTGGCTATGTTGATTAAGACAGTGATCCAAGACAATTCCAAAAAACCCAGATGAAAAATGCTATCAGTCTCCAGAGAGAGCGAGCGAGCTGATGAACTCAGTGTAGATTGAAGCATACTTTTTAAAATTTTATTTTTGTTGATTTTTGTGTGCTTTCTTTTGCAATACAGCTAATATGAAAATATGTTTTGGATAACTTCACAAGCATAATTGATATATTGCTTACCTTTTCAAGGGGTTGGGGAGGGGGAAAAAAGAGGGAGAGAATTTGGATCTCAATTTTAAAAAATTAAGGTTAAAATTAGTTTTACATGTAATAGTGGAATATTTAACAAAATGAAAAAAAAACATTTAAAATAAAAAAAAAACAAACAAATTTTAAAAATCCCAGTGCCTTCCCTTTGAGACTACTACCAATTTATCCTTGTTTGAACATAATTGCACATATATTATGTTACTTATTTATTTTGTATTTTTGGAGTGGGAGAAGACAGGGCAATTGGGGTTAAGTTACTTGCCCAAGCTCACACAGCTAGTAAGTGTTAATTGTCTGAGGCTGGATTTGAACTGAGGTCTTCAGGACTCCAGGACTGGTGCTCTATTCACTGCCCCACTTCAGCTACCCCAATATATCATGTTTTTACATAGTTGTTTGCATATGTCTTCCCCATTAGACTGTGAGCTACAGCAGAAACTGTTTTTGTCTTGTATTTAATAAAGTCTTTTTGATTTGACTATTCTGGACTGCCTTTCTCTTACAAATTAATTTATTTACTCAATATGTGACTTGGAAATTTTCATAATAATAATATATGCTGAATAGAGTCAATATGATATAATGAATAGGGGACTGGTCATTTAGTCAGAAGATATGGGTTGGAATCTTGCTTCTTGCTATAAATAATATATATGTGAGCCTGGGCAAATTCTTTAACCTCTTGGCATCTTGGGCAAATCTCAAAGACTTATCTCAGAGCTGTCAGTTTGGATTGGTAGATGGAGTTTTCATATAGGGAGTGCCCCATTGTAAAGCCAAGCACTAGCAGCTTTTCAGAAGAACTTTGTGAAGGTTCTGATTATATAGTATAGTAAACACTCTATTGCATAACAAATCAAAGCAAAACATTCACAGTAAATCAAGGTACAGCATTCACAATATTACAACTTATGACAGAAAATAAAAATATAGCATTCACAATGACTTATCACAGAAAATGACCACATAGTTTCCACTACAGTGGTCACAAAGTTTTGAACAAAGAACAATCATTTAGTAACTCAAGCATTTACAAAATCCTTAATTCAATTACAAAGTACAATAGTCAAAGTTTTCCACTCATGGGGCATACTAGGTTACAAATCAATTACTTATTCAGTCATCAATCACTAAGTACAATCATTTAGTCAATCAATTGTCCATTATTCACTATTAACATTGGAAACTACACAGACTCTCTACCCCTAAGTCACTAGTAAATTTACAATTTTCTCAGTCAGTATGCAGTATCCAAGTAAAGTCTTCTTTCAGCTTGACTCAGGGTTGGTCTCTTGGATTCCCTGGATCCTCTTCCATGGTCCCGGATCCTACCTGAATTCACCGAACTGTCACCTGGGTTCAAAGGCAGACAGCTCCCAGGTCCTTGTCCAGCTCTCTGAGCACTTCCTGCTCCACATTGGAACTCAAGTGTCCAGTCCATCTTAAAACCTTCCCAGTCTCTATTCCCAGGAAGTCAAGGCTTAATCAAGCCACAAACAAATTTAAACAACATATCAGCATCACAATCATGCTTGCTCAGTCTTCAGCAGCTCTGGCTGACTGTTAGAAATCCTCAACAGCCTCAATAGTTCTGGCTGGTCCTTAGCTCTGACTGGTTCTCAGAAATCCTCAGCAACTCCTGCTAGCCCTCGAACTCATCAGAAGTTTCAGCTGGTTCCCAAAATCAAAATCAATCCATCCAGGTTTTCAAAATCAAAATCATTCTCTCAAACCTGGGGGGTGCTTTCTTCTTCAGCCTCCTTGGCTCCTCTTTAGCCTCCACTGAGCCTGCTCCAAGAAAATCTCCCTCTCCCTCTCTGGGGCTTTTCTGACATACACACAGCATTTGCTTCCTGTTTCAGCCAACTCCTTCCTGTTATGTCAGCAATAGGAGACAGGAGTTCATACCTTCTGTTTCCCCAACAGAGGCTTTATCAGCTACTAAGTGCTAAGTACCTGCTACCTTTGCCAACCCAAAGAGATCTTAAAATTCAAATTATATCACCATTACACCCACATTGATGAAATCCTAGTTTTAAAGAAAACTAAGGGGGCTATAGAAATATATAGTGTAATTATTACTGAGTGGCAGGTTCAAGTAATAGAAAAAGCACTTTATTGGGGTCAGTAACACTTACTTTAAGTCTTTCTTCTCACATCTTTCTATGTGACCCTGAGCAAGTTACTGAACTTCTCTGGACCTCAGTTATCTCATATAAATAATAGGTAACCTACTACCTGTAATTTCTACCACGTAGGATTGTCATGAGGCTTAAAATAATATATGTGGACTACTTTAAAATTGATACATGAGAATCTATTAATATTATTGTCATACAGCTGACTCTCATGGAAAGAGTTCTGGACTTGAGAGTAGTCAGATCTGGGTTGAAAAACTGTCTAAGGCATTTACCACCTCTTTGGCAATAGTCAACTGATCGGAAATGGCTAACATTTATAATGTGCTTATAAGGTTTGCAAAGTTTATTACATGAGTTATCTCATTTGATCCTACTAAATGGAAAAAAAATATATTTGCATTACCAACCTCATAGTGTTGCTGAATGGTCATAAATAGTATATGTATGTGTGGGGAAAAAAATATAAGAATGTTCAGCACAGGCACTGATATAGCACTTTAAAGTTTATAATAAGCATTCCTCCCAACTCTGTGGCAGGTCTTATTAGCCTTATTTAAGGAGAAGTGATTTCTCTGTGTGTTCCATTAATAATGAAACATTTTAAAAGAAAACAATTTCTTTCAATGGATTTTGTCACTGTCTATGGTTTCAACATTAGGAATTCTGAATAAAACATTCTGACTGCGGATGTGGTAGTTACTGGACCTCATATAGCAGTGTTTTATCAAAGAAGTCTTGTAGGGTATTGGGGCAGAATAAATTATTTTCCTGAATATCCACTTGAGAATTTAGCTCCATGAAGGATTTATTTTTGTTGTTAAGTCATTTTCAATCATGTCCGAATTTGTGGCCCCTTTGGGGATTTTCTTGGCAAAGATCCTCAAATTGTTTGCCATTTCCGTCTCTAGCTCATTTTAGAGATGAGGAAACTGAGGCAAACAGGGTTAAGTGACTTGTCCAGGGTTCCACAACTAGTAAGTGTCTGAGGCTAGTTTTGAACTCAGGAAAATCAATCTTCCCGACTTCAGATCCAGCACTCTATGTACTGTGGCGCCACCTAGTGGCATTATAGAATTATAGTATCAGGTTGAGAGATACCTGGGGCCTTAGAGCCATTGGGTCTGGCCCCTTCATTTCACAGGTGACTGAGGAATGGAGAAGTTTAGAGTCTTGGCCAGGGTAACGTCGATAGTAAGTATTTGGGACAAGATTTGAATTAAAGTCTTCATGACTCCAAGTTCCATGCTTTATCTGGGGAATGGCTAGACTCCACATTTCATGGAAACAGAAATTTTGTCCCAGATCATTTTTATGCTCCTTTGACATTTGTTCCAATGTTCGGAGCAGGGTCAACAGCTCTTCACTTTGTTTTGGTCATATCTGATTCCTGGAAAATGATGGTAGCTACAGAAATAATTAAATACATAAAAATGGTTTGCTGTCACGGAGCTTAATGATCACTACATATCGTGGTATGATCAGCAGTGCTGTAGGGACCCATATTGATTATAAATTCTGACAGCAACCAAGGACAGTTTCTGATATAGCCTCAGAAGCTGTGTTTCCTCAGATGTGTAGACCCAGACTTTGTAAAGAAAGCCCACATGTGATTCAGAAACAACTCCAGGCTACCTTCCATGCCCAGGCTGGTCTTTAAATCACAACAGGCCAGAAAACTGTCATGGTCTTTTGTTCTTTTCACCTAAGAAAGCCTGAGTTCAGGGCTGCTTTTTCTTGGGTTCTAGATCCTGGAAGGCTAGCAGCTCATTACTGTGACCTTGGCAAGTCAGATCTGACCTGCTCGCATCTCAATTGCTTCAACTATTATAAAATTAGACAAACCTGGCTGAGAAGCTGAGGCTGCGTGGAACAGAGCTTTTCACAGAAAATAGATGGCAAAAAAAATTACAGGTTCCTAACTCTACAACTCCAGTCTTTCACTGGTAATTTAAATTTTAAAATGTTTCTATTATAAACCCTCAAGCATAGTTTCTACAGGGTTCATCTCAGATTTTCCCATAACAATTCCGTCCCTTGAAAAAATCAGTCAAACTTAGAAAATAATAGGAGAGTTGAAAATAGAAAGATAAAGACTTTCTCGTACATTTTTCTTATTCAGGTTAGATGATAATTTTGTTTACTCGGTTCAGGTAAAATTCCAGTTGTGTTGTGAGCTTTACAGAGGAATGAAAAATTGATTTTCTTCTTGTACAGCATAGAGCACACAGACTCCTGTAATCTTCGTATAATCTTTACAGTGATATATAAAGAAATCTACTACCTTGTAGAAATATATTAGGACTGGGGGGAGGGGAGAGGAGAAAATTTGGAGCTCAAAAATTTGTGGAACTGAAAGTTGTAAACTAATAGTAAATTAAAAAAAAAACCCACAAAAAAGGAAATATATTAGGACTACAATGGTATAAGATTTTCATTGTCCCAACTAAATAATATCAAAAGCCTGGATTGGCATATTACAAATGTACAACTGAATGATGCTAAATATTTCCTGTGCCATTCTACCTGACCTTCACACCCTCCCCTAAACATCCCCTAATGTCTGTCTCTGCTTTGGGATATTTCTTGTCCCTAAGTCTGTTGAATATATTACTGTAAGAGCTGTCTTATGCCAAGGCATGCTTTGGCACTTTGGGTAATTTAACTTTTTTTTTATTTTAATATTTTGTGGGCATCTAGCTGTCCAGCTGATTTGGAATACCAAGATTTGTTGGCATCTTAACTATTATAATCGGCTGTATGACTTGGCACCAAATCTCTGTTCTGCTTTAATTATTTATTTATTTTTGGGTCATGCTCTGACTATATTTTAAAAGTAAATAAGGATTTATTGGAAGTGGTGGATGTTTTGAAAAGCAAGCAATTTATTTAATATAATGATTGCACTTAAGCTATCCTTTTATTTGCTTGTCTGGCTTGTTCTTCCTATCTGATGTTGATATTATTTGACTTATTTAGGCAATAATTTCAGAGAACAATTATTTTCCTTGACCTCTGCCACAGATGCCTTTAATTCCCTGAGTCATAGATATTAATGACCCTATCAACTAATATTTCAATACCACGGCTCTTGACTATTGGATGAAATAATGGGAGAGGGACTAGATATATGATTTTGTTGGTAAAAGGAACTGTCAGGGGAGGAAACTACCACTTGCAAAATAGCAACTCAGCATTTTTTCCTGCAATTTATAGTCTTAGAGAATTGCCCAGGACCTTGAGAAATTAATGAACTTGCCCAGTGTTCACAAAGCTATTGTATGTGTCAGAGGTCAAATTTGAACCCAGCTCTTCCTGACTTCCAGGTGAGCTCCCTGTCCAGTACCCCATGCTAGATGAAGCATGCCTACAGCAAATGTTAAAGGCATTTCCCAGGTTCCTTGTCAGTGGTCCTATTGCTCCTGCTTTTGACTAATATAATTTTCTTCCTATTCTAATCTTGCAATGGAATCTATTTGATTTGTTCACTGGAAATAAACATTATAAATTCATCTAGCTTGTCATTTTTCAAATTCTATCAAGCTCCATACATATCCAAATATATGCTAAGCACTGGAATTGGCCATGGACAATTTGAAGGAATTTTCCCCATAAATTTTCCATGAAGATACATACCAGAAGCAGTAACACAGATTGCCTGTGGCAGTAACTTCCTCCAGCGCCCATTTGTTTTTTGCAAATATACAATCCGGGTGTTAAAAGAGGTGCATTGCATTGGCAACCAACATAAGTAAGTTTCCACCCTATCTCCTCTAGAATTCCTGATGCCTCCGACAGTTTGATTTGATGAAAAATGATAATTTTATTAATATACATAGTTTTAATCTGTCTCTTCCAAACCCTTAAAGGAAGTAGGCATTGAAAACCTGAAGATCTGAATTAAGATGAATAAATGGTTATGCTGGGTTAAAGCATTGTCAGTTTTATTTTTTATTTTATTATCCTAGATATAAATGTAGCATCCTAAATAAACACTTTGGAGTTCCCTTCCATGTAAATATATATTTCCCTTTCTATTATGCCATAAAATTATGTTAAATTAATACTGAAAATCTGATATTTTATACCTGTTGAGATCCTAGAGCTAACACAGTTACTTGCCTTAATTGTCTGAAGTATCTATACATGTATATATATACACATACACACAAACATATGCATATATATATATGCAGATATATGTATACATGTGTGCACCTATGTTACAGCTAGGTGGTAAAGTAGATACCACTACACTAGCCCTAGAGTCAGGAAGACTCATCTTTGAGTTCAAAACTGGTCTCGGATATTTATTTGCTTTGTGACTATGAGCAAGTCACTTAACTCTGTTTACTTTATTTTCCTCATCTGTAAAATGACTGGTCAAGGGGCATCTAGGTGGCACAGGGGTCAGCTAGGTGGTGCGGTGAATAGAGCACCGGCCCTGGAGTCAGAAGGACATGAGTTCAAATCTAGCCTCAGACACTTGACACACTTACTAGCTGCGTGACCTTAGGCAAGTCACTTAAGCCCAATTGCCCTGCCTTCCCCCTCCAAAAAAAATGACCTGGGGAAGGAAATGGCAAACTTTTTACTTTGCCAAGAACCTTTGCCAGGAAAACCCCAAATGGACTCACAAGAAGTTGCATGTTGCTGAAGAATTGGCTGAACAACAACCCCACCACCCCACTGCAACACGATATGATATATATGTGTCTGTACATACATGTATATACATGCATTTGTATTTGTGTGTATGTATATATATATCTACATATATGAATGTGTATACACACATGCACACATACACACACACACATATATATCAAAATCAGGAGGATTTTTGAGTTCAAGTCTTGCCTTTGACAATACTAGATATATAACCAAGCACAAATCATTGAAACTCTCAGTGTCTCAGGTGACTCTATAAGAGTAAGTTACAAATAAGAAAATCATCATCTACATTGATTGGAAGTAGTTTACACACTGGGACTTCCCCACCCAGTTGAGCTCAGAGGGACAGATCAATTAAACCTTCAATACAATTCATCAAGCATCTTTTTGTTTCTTTCTAGCTCTGTGTCTCCGTCTCTCTGCTTCTCAACTTACACAGCACTTACATAGGAAATTCTACTTATAGAAAGGATAACATTATTTAATAGGATTAACAATCAGACTAACTTTGGTGAAATTAATGGAGGAATTTTAAAAAAGCGATTGAAGATGAAAATCATTTTTATAAAGACAGTACAAATTTGTCTTAGATACCGTGGGTCTGATGGGTGGGAAGAGAAAACAAAATGTATTTTTGTAACATATCAAGTTTAATGCGTGATGGAAAATCCTGGCTGCCTAAATACCAGGAGACCTGATGATATGAAAATGTGTCATTTTGAAAGGAATTGTATGTAACAATAATAAGAGTTTGCTTGTTTATATAACACTTCAAGGTGTGAAAAGGGTTTTATGTAATTTATCTTATATGATCTGGGAAAATTAACCTTATGAGGTAGATGCTATTATCACCCACATTTTGCAGATAAGGAACAGTAATCTGAGAGAGGTTATAACTTGCCCAGTGTCACACAGTTTGTAAAGGAACATGGATTTAGAGGTGAAAGCGACCTTAAAAGGCATCAAATCTAACTAAGTCATTTTACAGGTAAGGAAACTGAATTTCAGAGAGGTTAAATGACTTGCCTGGGGGTAACAAAGCTAATAAATGTCTGAGATAGAATTTGAATTCTACTCTTCTAGGCTATTTCTCTCTCTCTCTCTCTCTCTCTCTCTCTCTCTCTCTCTCTCTCTTTTCCCCCCTTCTCTCTCTTCCTCTCACCCTCTGTGTGTGTTTCTGTTGCACTCTTTCTGTCTGTCTCTCTCCATATATGCATGCACAGCTATATATACATATATGTACGCACATAATGAGGCATGGACAAATAGGCTGCAATCTGTACCACTGAAGGAGGTACTTACCCACATCTATAGGATCATAGAGCCATTGGAGTACTGAAGGACTGATGTATAACATGTACATATGCATGTATAGACAGATATACATATATGTAGATATGGAAGACCTGAATAAAAATCCTGCCTTCAATATTTGTTAGCTATGTGCATGAGAGAGAGAGAGAAAGAGAGGCAGAGAGAGAGAGAGAAAGAGAGAGAGAGAGGGAGAGAGAAAGAGAGACAGAGAGGGAGAAAGAAAAAGAGAGAGAGAGAGGAAGAGAGAGAGAGAGAGAGAGAGAGAAAGAGAGAGAGAGAGGGAGAGAGAGAGAGGGAGAGAGAGAGAGAGGGAGAGAGAGAGAGAGAGAGAGAGAGAGGGAGAGACAACACAGGATAGGAATAGGAATAGGCATAGAGATAATGACTAGGCATAGAATTTCATTGTTTTAGTGAACTGCAGGATGAGGAAACTCCATTTACTAATGTGGCTCATCACTTTTTCTCCAGCTCAGAATTTTATAGTTATTTATAACACTAAGAAGTTAAGGGGATGGCTAGGTGTTGCACTGTCCCTGGAGTCAGGAGGACCTGAGTTCAAATTTGGCCTCAGACACTTAACACTTACTAGTAGTGTGACCTTGGGCAAGTCACTTAACCCCAATTGCCCTCCAAAAAGCAAAAAAAAAAGTTAAGTGACTTTCTCAGATTCACATAGTGCACCTGTGTCTAGCACATAGTAGAATTTTATTGAATTCTTATTGACTGATATAAGCCAGTATGTGTCAGAAGCAGGATTTGAACCCAGGTCTTCCTAATTTCAAAGCCAGCTCTTGACATATCATTATTCTCATATACCCTCATATATGCATATATGTGTGTGTGTTCTAAGTCTCTTTTAGCTTTTGTCAGTTACATGCAAAACTGATTATTAACATTCATTTTTAAAACTTTGAGTTCCAGATTCTCTCCCTTCCTCTTTCCCCACTCCCACCCCCACCTTGAGAAGGAAAACAATTTGATACGGGTTATACATGTGTAGTCATGCAAAATATATCCATAATAGTCATGTTGTGAAAGAAAACACAGACCAAAAAAAAAAGCCTGTGGAAAAATAAAGTAAAAAAAAGTACGCCAGTCTGTATTCAGACCCCATCAGTTCTTTCTCTGGGGCTGGATAGCATTCTTCAACATAAGCCCTTCAGAGTTTTCTTGGATCTTTGTAATGCTTAGAATATTTAAGTCATTCATAGTGGATCATCTTACAATATTGCTGTTACTTTGTACATAGTACATTTTACTTTGCCTTAGCCCATATGAGTCTTTCCAGATTTTTCCGAGAGAATCCTACTCATCATTTCTTATAGTAAATAGTACTTCATCATAATCACATACCACATCCATTGTCCAATTGATTGGTTTCCCCTCAACTTCTAATTCTTTATCCCAGAAAATAGCTGCTATAAATATTTGTGTACATATAGGTTCTTTTCTTTTTTTAAAAAAAATCTCTTTTGGGAAACAGACCTAGTAGTGGTATTGCTAGGTCAAAAGGTATGCATGGTTTTGGGGCATAATTCCAAATTGTTCTACAGAATCGCTGAAGCAGTTCACAACCCCACCAGCAGTGCATTAAAGTTTAATTTTTCCTACATCCCCCTCCAACATTTGTGATTTATCTTTTCTGTTCTGTTAGTCAGTCTAATAGGTATGAGGAAGTACCTCAGAATTGTTTTAATTTGCATTTCTCTAATCGATAGAGCATTTAAAAAAATATGGCTATAGATAGTTTTGAATATTTCATTTGAAAACTAATCATATCTTTTAATCATTTATTGATTAGGGAATGTCTCCTTTTTATTAAATTTGATTCAGTTTTCTATGTTTGAGAAATGAGGCCTTTTTCAGAGAAACTTACTTCAACATTTTTTTCACATTTATTATTGCTAACTGTATTTCCCTTACATTCTATTTCCCTTCTTTTATTCCATTGTCTCTCCTTTTACCCTGTCCCTCCTCAAAAGTGTTTTGCTTCTGATTACCCTTTCCTTGAACCTGCTCTCCCTTCTATGACTACCACCCCCACTTTTTTTTTTATCCCCTTCCCTTCCTACTTTCCTGGAGAGTAAGATAGAGTTCTATACCCAAGTGAATGTGTATGTTATTCCCTCTTTGAGCCAATTGTGATGAGAATAAAGTTCACTCATTCACTCTTGCCTCCTCTCTCTTCCCCTACACTGTAAAAGCTTTTTTTGCCTTTTTTATGTGAGATAATTTATCCCATTCTACCTCTCCCTTTCTCTTTCTGCCTGTATATTCCTCTCTCCCCCCCTATGTCATATTGAACTCACATATGTGTCCTCTGTCTATATATACTGGTAACTACACTAATAATGAGAAAGGTCTTATCAATTACAATGATCATTTTCCCACTTAGGAATGTAAACAGTTTAAAATTATTAAGTCCCTTATGATTTCCTTTTCCTGTTTACTTTTTTATGCTTCTCTTGAGTCTTGTATTTGAAAGTCAAATTTCCTATTCAGCTATGCTCTTTTTTCATCAAGAATGATTGAAAGTCCTCTATCTCATTGAATATCCTTTTTTTTCCCCTGAAGGATTATACTCAGTTTTGCTGGGTAGGTGATTCTTGGTTGTAATCTTGACTCCTTTGACACTCGCTTTGGAATATCATATTCCAAGTCCTCTGATCCTTTAATGTTGAAGCTACTAAATCTTGTGCTATCCTGACTGTGGCTCCAAGATACTTTAATTTCTTTTTTCCCTATATGCTTGTAATATTTTTTCCTTGATCTGGAAACTCTGGAATTTGACTACAATATTCCTGGGAGTTTTCATTTTGGAATTTCTTTCAGGAGGTGATCAGTGAATTCTTTTAATTTTTGTTTTACCCTCTGGTTCTAGAAAATCATATCTTTTTCCCTTGATAATTTCTTAAATGATGATATCTAGGTTCTTTTTTAAATCATGGCTTTTAGGTAGTTCAATAACTTTTAATGATCTCTCCAGGATCTATTTTCCAGGTCAGTTGTTTTTCCAAGGAGATATTGCACACTGTCTTCTATTTTATTTCATTTTTAGTTTTTGTTTTATTGTTCCTTGATTTCTTATAAAGTCATTAGCTTCCATTTTGATCCATCCTCATTTTTAAGGAATTATGTTCTTCAGTGGGCCTTTGGATTTCCCTTTCCATTTGGCCATTTTTTCTTTTTAAGGCATTCTTCTCATTGGTTTTTTTGAGCTCTTTTATATTTGATGTAGCCTATTTTTAAGGTGTTATGCTCTTCAATATGTTTTGATGTCTCCTTTACCAAGCTGTTGACTTGTTTTTAATGATTTTCTTGCATCACTCTCATTTATCTTCCCAATTTTTCTTCAACCTCTCTTAGTTGATTTTCAAAATTTTTTTTTAGCTCTTCCATGGCCTCAGACCAATTCATATTTTTCTTGGAGGCTTTGGATGTAGGAGCTTTGATTTTGTTGCCTTCTTTAGAATGTGTGTTTTGATATTCCTTTTCACCATAGTAATGTTCAATAGTCAGAGGTTTTTCTGTTGTTTACTCATTTTCACAGTCTATTAGTTAACTTTTAACTCTTTGTTAAAGTAGGGCTCTGCTTCCAGTGTGGAGGGTGTACTGTCACAAGCTTCAGGGTTTTTGTGTAGCTGTTTTCAGAGACACTTCTAGAGACTTGTAAATTTTCAGTTCTTCCAAGGTGGTATGATTTAAGGAGAGGTGTTTACTATTCTCCTGACATGTGTTCTGGTCTGTGAGCGACCACAGGTACTTTTTTTTCTGCCCTAGAGCTGCTCTCCTGTGACTGCAAGCTCTGGTGTGCTAGTGCTCCTCCTTGCCTTTGGACTTCTACCCAAGACTGGGACCTGGATTTGAGTATGGGCAAAGCAACAGAATCCTACCTCAGTGCTAGCAAAAAGATCCATATAATCTTCTTCTCACCAGTTGCTTGACCTTAACATCTATGGGCTGAGAGCTCTGGAAGCAGCTGCTGCTAATGCTGATACAGTCACTCTCATGGCCTGCTCCTATTTCGCTGTGGCTGTGTTGGTGGGACCTGTGCTGGACTACACTCTGCTTTCATCCAGGTGAGACAAACCTTTTCTGCTGACCTAAGTTGTCTGTAGCAGCTGTGGGATGAGAGGTCTGGAAATCACCACTGTTGGCAGTGATTTAGTCTCTCAGAGGCCTGCTCTGAGTTTGCTGGGTTCTAAGCCTGCATCAGGCTGTGATCCTCTCTCACTTTGGTGCAACAGACTTTTCCTCCTGATTTTCCAAGTTATGTTGGGCTGGAAATTTGTTTCACTCCATCTTTTTGTGCTTCCACTGCTCTAGAATTTATTTATAGCCATTTAAAAATGTATTTGAAGGGATTTGGGGGAGAGCTCAGATGAATCCTTGCCTTTACTCTGACATCTTGTATCCTCCTCCCTAAGTCTTAATTTGAATGTTCTTTTCTCCTTAGGCTTCAGAGGGGTAGAGAAGAAGAATATTTTAGTTGTTTTTTCTAGATTTGGGGAAACCCACCTCATATAACTACCTTTCTACATTTGATTTCACAAACTCAGCAAGGTGAGGTGTAACTTTTATGATTTAGTGCCTTCCTTAGAAGTATAGCATAACACAAGTAGATGCAATCCATTTTTGGTGTACCCACAGCAATGTTTGCTTCAACCTGGCTAGAAAGCCATGACCTTATTCATACAATGCATATTAAGATTTTATGAATGTCCATTGTACTGTGTGATCCTTTGGTATGAAGTGACTTAATATTTTTTTAGGGAGTCTGCAACAAAGAAATGTGAAGAATCAAACAATTATCTCATGAATATAAAAACCTGTGGGAATAATTCAGACAGAAGTGCCACTCCTCAGGAAATAGTAGGGAAAAATGATGAATTTATAGTCAGAGAAGCTACATTTAAATCCTCTCCCTAAATACATGTGTGACCTTGAGAAAGTCATTAAGCTTTTGTATCATCATTTATAGAATGAGAGGTTGGACTAGGTGACCCCTAAAGTATTTTTGAACTCTAGCTCTAATTGATGCTCTATGAGTGTGGATCATGAAATACTATTTGTCACTGTTCAGTTGTTTCAGTCATGTCTGACTCCTCATGACCCCATTTGGGGTTTTCTTGGTAAAGATAATGCAGTGGTTTGCCATTTCCTTCTCCAACTTATTTTACAGATGATGAAACTGAAGCAAACACGGTTTAATGACTTGCACAGGGTCACATGATGAGTAAGTGTCTCAGACCAGATTTGAACTCAAGAAGATTCTTCCTAATTGGACCTGGTGTTATATCCATTATGCCATCTAGCAGCCCCACAAACTAACAATAGTCCTGATAAATTAATTGCAGACTTCCCCAATAACAGTCAAGAGACACATGATAAGCACTAATAACCTTCAGTGGGTTACCAACAATGAATTCCACGTGTAAAGTTTCATGACATACATCATCAAAGTGACCTTTCACTTGAAAAGATGGTAGGTTTGTCATGGAAAAGTGAGGTTTAACAGATGGATTGCCTGAATGTTGTATGGGTTCCCATGTAATGCAAATAGATCTAGAGAAAGATTTTTAGCTCTTTGAGTAGAAAAATTTGGAGTACATGGACAAGACTTACACAGCATAAAGAGTCATGGATAAATAGGCTGCAATCTGTACCACTAAAGGAAGTACCTACCCACCTCTATGGGATCATAGAGCCACTGGAGATGCTGAAGGACTGATGTATAAATACAAAGACAGGTAGTGTGGCCCAATGAAGAGAGAATCAGTTTCAGAGTCAGGAAAACCTGAGTTCAAGGACCACTTCTGACACACACTGGTTTTGTAATCCTGGTCAAGTTATTTAATCCCTTAGTGCCTCTAGGAAAATCTCTAAGGCTACAAGTTAAAGGGAAAGACACATATGAATCTACATTTGTGGAGGGCATCTCCTTATGAGGCATTTCCCTATATCAACAATTCTCAAATGTTTTGGTCAGGACTCCTTTACGCTCTTAAAAATTGTTGAAGACCCCAAATATCTTTTGTTTATATAGGTTATATCTATTGATATTTACTAAATTAGAAATTAAAATTAATAAAATTTAAAACATTATAAATTCATTTAAATGATAATAAATCTATCACATGTTAACATAAATACATATTTTAATGAAAATAGCTATATTTTCAAAACTAAAACAGTGATAAGAGTAACTTTTTTTGCATATTGAAAATCTCTTTTCATACTTCTTTCAATAGAAGGCAGCTAGATTCTTATATCTTCTGAATTTACTCTGTTGTGACATATTGTTTTGGTTGAAGTGTATGAAAATCTGGACTCACATAGATATGTAGTTGGAAAAGGAAGTAGTATTTTAACAGGCAAGTAAGATCTTAATATCATTAGGAAAGTATTTTGGACTGCATAGAACCCAGGGTCCTTGCATCACACTTGAAGAACTATTACCCTGCAGGAATGAAATCATAGGTCTGGACAAAATATATGTATTATTTGTGTAGATTTCTTTAATGTGTTGAACATCTATCCCCTCTCCCAGTTAAAATCTATAACCTAGAGTCTTTGAGAGTTAACTGGGACATTGAGAGGTGGTGACTTGCCCAGGAGATAATACATACATTCACATACATACACATACACATGCATAATACTTATACATATATAAAATGCACCACAGTTTTTATATATGCAAAGCACACATGCACACATGTTCATGCATGCACATAAATATGTGTGTTTATACATTATATTAATAGCTTTAAAATAGTAAAAGTATAGAAGAAAGACCTGCTCTGTATTTGGTAGGTATGGGGAGACTTCACATGGCAAGATATAGACAAGATCTGCATGGGTTGATAAAGCATAGTACAGACACAATCTATTTATGAGAACTTGTCATTCTGGTGAAATCACTGATCACAAAACATATGTGTATAATAAAAATATATACATATGCACATATGTATATGTTATGCAAACTCTTGGGAAAGACACATAACTTCTTTCAGACTGTTCCCTCATCTATGAAATGGGGATAATGGTTCTTCCCTGCACACCACAAAATAGAACAGTTAAGATAAAAAAAGATTTATAATGAATGTGAAAGAGTTTTGTAAACTGTCAAGTTCTATATAAACATAGTGGGTTATTATTCTTAATAAAATTGCTTGTAGAAAAGTAAATCTGGAATAATTTCCCTGCCCCCTTCTTCCAGCAATAAAATATTCTCCAGAGGGATGGTAGTAATTCACAGCTATGGGCCTGACAACTCACAGTGGAGACTTTATGGCTGAGGAGCACAGCCTAAGATCCTGGTGCCCTGTGGGAGGCTGGCTGCACTAATGAACGGCCTGGCTCATTAAAGCAGGCCAAGCAGAGGTATTAACTATCAGTTAGTAAAAGTACAAGCCACCTACATGAAACCCTGAGAAACAGAGAAGGCCAGGAATCAACTCAGAGTGGGATTTCTTCATTTCCATCCACAGAAGACAAATTATAGGAAGCCTACATGCATCATTTCAGGAGCTGGAGCAGGGCTAGACAATCTGGTTTGAGGTCAGGCAAGACACGGCTACATGCTTGCCTGAGAAGAAAGGGAAAATAGAGGTTGTGTGGGAGTCTTAGAAAAGGCCTTCATGGTATAATCTGCCCACCTTGCATTAAAATGGTTGGGAAAAAATGTTTACCTGACACATTGGCTCCGGGTCACGAAATTAAAGCAGATCATTAAGCTGAACTATGCCTTGGGAGGAAGGTATTATATGTAATAATGCAGTACTTAGCAATTACATAGCACTTTCTGTCTTCAAAGTGCTTTACAATTAATCCTCACAACACTCCTGTGAGGTCAGTAAATTTGTTCTTTTATTCCCTTTTTAGAGGACAGAAGATGGAAGGGGGAAGTGGATTGACTTTCTCAATGTCAGGAAGAATCATTGACAGAGTATCCAGGTGGGTGTGGGAGCTAAGTTTCCAACTGTCTCACAGCTCAGGGGATCACACCTCTTGTGGTTGGGGGCCGGTATCTCACTGGGGAGAGAATAGTGGGTGCTACAGGAATATGCAGAAGCAGGGAAAAGCCATGCTTGTTCTATTTCAATTTCCCTACAGAAATATAAGGGGAACTTTCAATACAGACCTGGTATCAGGGGACATGAATAATGAAGATCTGGGACTTTAGTGACAGGAATGTGCTATATATGTATACAGCAGTCACAGGCCTTGACCCTTAGCATAACCAAATCCTCGGTACAGTGATAAGTTTGAAAATAAGAGTGTGATTTTTTTTAAGCCAGTTTTTTTTTGAGCATTATTTCTGTCCTCAGTCAGTTAGGCAACTAGAATCTTTCAAATACCTACTATGTGTCAAGTACTGCCCTAATTTCTGGTAAGAGCATCTTATTTAGGGGCTTGCATCTGTTTTTACTGCTGGTGGTCTTATAGATCTGGATGCTATTGAGGTGAGGGAATCATAAAATGTTGGGTTTTAAGGTTTAGGGGTACACGAGACCCCAAAATACCAACATGCCAGGTTGTGCAGAATGAATTTGACTCAATCTTCTCTTAGCCAAAGTAAAACAAACTTTATTAAAGATTTGCCATAATGAGTAGACTCTTAAAGAGCCTGTGTATCTGTGAAGCTTGCATTGGACAAACAGGCCAGAATAATCTGAGACAGAGTGAGTCTGTGCTAGATAATTCTAGGCTACCTCATGGAGGCAAGACAGAGTTTATATACAGAAAGATTGTGAGAGGGTTCTAGGGGTGGTCTAGAGAAGGTCTAGGGGAGGGTCTTCAGGAGGAGTCAAATGAAGTCAGACTACAGTAATGAGAGAGTAAGGGTGGGAAATAGCTGGAGGCTACCTGGAGGTGACAGATAATGGAGGGCTAGGCTAGTTTAAGTGTAACAGATTTGGGTTTAGATATTTTGGGAGGATCAAGGGTGGGGAGTAACTGGACTATGGAAGTCTAGGCTAGTAACAGAGATTTGGGTCTAGTGATAATGAAAGGCTTATGGCCTCAGGCACATGCCTTATCTAGTGGGAATATTCAGAGTTCAAGGGGTTTCCTGCACCCCCATCAGATGTTTCTGCTATATTGATGCACATGTGAGTATTAAGAGTGACAACACCAAGCTCTACTAGGCAGAACATCCCAGAAAGGGAAACTGAGTCTCACTGAGCTACATGAAATGGAAGGATGGAGGAAGTTGGCTGTAACAGTTTAAGATTCTAGAAAAACGTAGAATTCCATAGCCAGTATTCCCAAGCATCCCTTGCTAGGGTAAGAAAATGAGTTTAGCTGATATGCTTCATGTGTACTAGATTATAGCTTCATTACCTCGTTTCCCCAGTTCTGGTAGATATAGTGTTGGGGTACTAAGAAGGCATAAGCCATGAACTTAGAATAACTAGCCTCTTGTGAGTATGCAATCCTCCTGTCCTCTCCTCTCAAATATCTCATATCGCAAGGAGGACACATGACCTAGGGCCAAACATTACAGATAGCCCTGCCTCCCAAATCCCAGCCCCTAGTGATCGCTCCCCAACATGCATTCCACTTAGTCACATCATACAATCTGTTCAGTATACTCTCTGCTACAACCGTCCTCTTCAATATTGGCCCGTCCCTGTTTCCACCAAACCGTTTATATACCAGCCAGTTTCCTACTGTCTGACACCTAATAGGTGCTATCTGACTACTTCCCAGATTTCTCATCTTCCTATAAAATTTAGCTTAGGGGCTACTTCCTTTCTGAAACCTTTTTTTCTCACCCCAGGTGGTAGTGCTTTTTATTCCTCAAATTATCTTTTATTTACTCATTTGTGTACTTAAGTGGCTCAGTGGAAGAAGTATTGGACCTTGAATTAGAAAGTTCTGAATTCAAATCTAGACTTAGACTTTTACTAACCTTGTGACCCTGGGCAAGTCACTTAACCTCTGTCTGCTTCAGTTTCTTCAAATGTAAAATGGGAACAATCTTAGCACCTACATCCAAAACTTGTTGTGAAGTCTAACTGAGATAATGTTTGTAAAGTTCTTAGCACAGTGTCTGGCATATGAGAGGTTCTCAATATATGCTTATTCTGTTCCCACCCCACCCCTGTCATATCAGCCAAAGCAATAGCATCATCAATAGTACATAAGCTTCTCAAAGGGTGAGATTTAGTTATTTCTGCCTTTGTATCCTTAATGGAGTGCCTTGTACATAGTAAACATTTAATAAATGTTGACTGAATTAAATTTAATCAATATCTCTAAGATCCTCAGTGGAACTTAAGATGATCATCATCAGATAATTCTACAAGAAGGAAAATGAATTTGACCTTGGAGTTAGGTGTGGCAACAACTATGTTCATTTTCATGTCTGAGCTTAACAGTGTCTTAATTTCTTGATAACAGTGTCCACATGAAGACTATCCTTAAGAGATATCATATTCTCCTTTTTTTGAGGTCTTCAAATGGAGGCTAGAAGAACATTTATCAGAGAAGAGATTCTTTTTGGAATAAATATCGTCTGAAGACCCTTCTGATTCTGATATTCTATAAAATTATAAAGAGATCAGCTTTATGTCTGCCTAGGGAGACTGAGGCTTTTCTAGGTTTTGCCCTACAAATCCTCCCAGTGCCACCACAGCTATCTCATACAGTGATGAAGTTAGACATTTTTGTGCACAGGATATAGAGTAGGGTGCTGGAGCTGACCTAGAACTTGGTCATCAGGGGATAAAGTATGAATTAGGAGAGTGCTACTGGCACCATTTAAATCTGGACATTTTAAGATAACAGCTCATTCATCCTGCCTTAGTTAGGACTTGAACCATTAGTTTGTCTCAAAAACCCTCCATTTTTGTGGGTTCATCCAGAGACTTGTCAATGACTACTATTTCTTCAGATTCCCTAGGTCTTTTTGTGAAGAGGGTTATGTATTAATTAAAATATTTTGTTGCCCATGTATGTTAAAATGATGCTGCATATCCACTTTTAGTAGGAAGTTGGCTTTTTTCTTGTGCCTATTGGTTACTCCCCTTCATGTAATAGAACATTAGGAAACTTTATTAACATTCAGGAATTTGCAAGACCTTTTGGATGATGCTACTACCAAAGTTCTCTTTAATTAGGATTCTTTTTACTGTTAATTGGGGTAATCATCATCATCACCTTGATTTATTGGTTACTTTGTGGTTTTACCTGCATGTGGATAATTAAAGCAGCTCTGCGGAGGAAGAGACTGGACAGAAGTAGTGAAAATTTACAAGAGGCCACATATCAATCATAATTACAAATGAAACAGTATTTATGGAGGACGCTGAGATTTTGCTCCCCTTTCCATAAATATATCAGTTCTCAAAGGTCAGCAGAAAGAATCTTTCAGACAGAAGCCAGCATTCAATTGATATTTAGGCTCCTCTGCAATGACTAGAATAGATATTTGCTCATAATGGGTGCTGTTATAAAGTGGTATCACTGTAAGGAATAGTTTTTAAAAGCTTTCTGCAAGTATCCATATTTTCTCAGGCTAGAAAAATATACATATTCAATAAATTACAGCTTATTCACTGAATGATCCATATTGACTTCAGCATATTTAATTACCCAGGCCAAGAAAAAGTCATGCCATACACGACAACCTCATTTCCTGTTTTCACCAAGTTACTAGATTGGTATGTTTGAGTAGTGGCACGGTCATAACTATTATTGAATTCCATCAAAATATTAGCTAGAGTTGCTTATGACGTTCTAACAGATAAAATGAAAGACAAAAATATGGACTGGAAGAGAGCACAGGTGGGTGAATTTGGAACTTGGATGACCAGACCGTAACAATGATTACTGATGAATAGATCAACGTCAATTATGAGAGAGGGTTCTAGCAGAGGACCTCCCTTCCCCCCATACTTCTCTTCTCCCCTGCTTTTTAACAGGGTCACAAAAAACTAATAACTGGGGGGAACACTATAGTTCTAATTCACCTAGATTTTAGAACAAAAACATTTGATAGTTTTCTTTTCATATTTTTTCTTGTAGAAAAGATAGAGACATTTATGCTAGGTAAAAATAGTACATTTAGATGGACTGGTGGAATGGTCAGACTCAAAGAGTAGCTTTGATGCCAATTCAAGAAATCTCCATTGTATTGTATCAGGAATCTCTGCTGTTGAACATACTCCCCCCCTCCCATAATTTGAATAAAGGAATAGGTAACATTTTAATTAAAATTTCAGATGATAAAAAGTTGGGAGGGATAGCTAGCATAGTGGTTGACAGAATCAGGACTCAAAAGAATCTTAATAGGTTAGAAAACTCAGCCAAATATAATTAGCTGTAATTGAATGGGGATAAAGGTAAATGTTTACATTTGTGGTCCAAAAACCAAGTTCACAAGTATGGAATAGGGAAGACATCACTAGATAGCAATTTATCAGAAAAAAAAAAGATCTGTTGAATTTGAAAGTCTTCAAAGCTCAATGTGAGGTGACAGTGTGATTAAGCAGTACAAAAATGCTAATGAGATCTTAGAGAGAAGCTGAATGTCTAGGAATGAGGAGGAAAGAGTCCCTTATTACTCCACTTTGGTCACTGCTTTGGCACTGTCCTGCATGTGGACAGCCTGTTACATTTTGTGATTCACAACTACACCAGCATATTTATAGTCACCGTAGGCATTGTGAATATTGCATTGTTGTCACACCTACAAGGGTAGGGTAGATTAGAAAGGGAAGTCAGAAGTCAGAAGTCAGAGATGTGACATGATACCTGCCTTAAAGAACTAGAAGAACTTGCAGGCAGAAGAGATTAAATGTGATGACTCAATAGGCCAAAATTCAGATAACCGAATTTTTCAGAGACAAAGATTAACATTAAATGTAAAGAAAAATCTTGATAATTAGAGTTGTTCACAAGTGGAAGGAGCTATCTGAGGAGATATCATATTCTCCATTTTTTGAGGTCTTCAAGTGGAGGATAGAAGAACATTTATCAGAGAAGAGATTCTTTTTGGACTAAATGTCATCTGAAGACCCTTCTAATTCTGATATTCTATAAAATTATAAAGAGATTTAAGAGTTGAAAGGAATCATAGAGATTTAGATCTAGAAATGGAAGAAACCTTAGAGGACACATATCCAGATTCATCATTTTATAGGTAAAGGCCTAGGAAAGTTAATTGACTTGCCCAGGTTCATCCAGGCAGAGGTGTGATTTGAATCCAGATGTTCTACTTCCAGAGCCAGTATTTTTGTTTATTTTTTCCTTTAATTTTCATGTCTTTTCATTTCCTTTATGTTAAAAAATATGGGCCAGGAAGATTTGAAAATAAAAGCTATGAATTGTTTTGTGTCTTGTGTCTACTTGTTAATATGCATAATTTGCATATATATAGAAGTATATATGAAAAACAGGTGTCATGTAAGAAGAACAATAATTAAAGTCTTAAAGTTACAAGACATGTTTTATTTTGCTTTTAATTCATTATTTCATATACACAACTCAAGTGTCCATTGTTAGGATTATCATTCAGCAAAGTACTCTCCTATACTTAGACCCTATAATGAACCAATATAATCAGAGGCAACCTATTTCATTAAGCCTACATGTAAGAAGAGAACGCAGCTCAGACATCTTCTCATTTCTCACCTCAGTTCCACTACTTTGAGACTTCTCTGATTGACATCTCTGTTATGCCCCCTCATTGAACACTTCCTTTTGTAATCTTGTCTTCCACTATTAGAGTATTAATTCCTTGAGGGCAGGGACTGTCTTGCTCTTTTTTTCTTCTATTTTTTATTCACATTACATGGAACATGGCAGATGATTAATCAATGTTTATTGACTATTGATTTATTGGACAGTTCTAATTCCTACAAAGTGCTTCTTTTACACTGAGATGAAATTTGTCTCTTTAGCTTCCTCCTCTGTTCTTACCTTTGCTCTCTGGGCCATTTGGAAGAGCTCTTATTTTTCTTCCCCATGACTAGCCCTTCAAATACTAAAAGAGAGTTAGCATGTCCCTTCTAAATCCTCTCTCCTCCAGGATAAACACTCCCACCCAGTTCTTTCAAACAATCCACCTATAATATGACTTTTGTTAACCTCACCTCATCCATTCCCTCAGCTTCTTCTGAATATGATCCAGATTGTCAATATCTTTCCTAAAATGAAATGTCTGGAACTGAATACAAAGGTTCTGACTAGGGCAGAGGGCCATGCCTTCCTTCATTATAAATGAGGTTTTTTTTATATGTGTGATTCCCTATTCTGCTAGACTATACCTTTACTGAGAATAGGACCTGAATGTCATTCATCCTTTTCTCTCTTCTATCTATTATGCACCATAATCTCCCTGAGAGCAAGAGCTGAGTCTTTTTTCTTAAGCTTCTCTCAAAATGTGCGATCATTGAAGGGTCTATTCCTTCTCTGTCTCCCTGACAGAGTTCAGCACAAGTCTGTACACACACAAGGGATGAAGAAATATCAATAAAGAATAATGTAGGTATTTATGAATTGTTTTGCAAACATTATCTCACTTGATAGTAACACCAAAAGTTAGACACTAAAGGTGTTATTATTTTCATTTGACAGATGAGGAAACCAAGGTTCAGAAAGGTTGAGTTGATTTGTCCATGGTCTTAGAGTCTATAAACTCTAAAGGCAGAATTTGAACCAAAGTTTCTTCTGCTATTGAGCCCAGTATCCTTTCCATGAAATCATATTACCTCTTTTTGACTGAATTAAAGTGTACCTCGTATAGAGATGGCTATGGCAACGACATTGAGCTCATGAGTGTCCAAAGCAGTCAATTCAACTTTTGGACAGCTCTGATTGTTAGAAAGTACTTCCATATGTTGAGCTGAAATCAGGCTTCCATAACTTTTGTTGATTTACCTTAGTTCTACCCTTTGGGGCTAAGCAGAATGAGTTTAAATACACTTTCAAATGACAGCTTGTCAAATGCTTGAAGACAGCCATCATATTCCTCTAAGGCCTTCTTTCCTGTAGGCAAAATATTTTTAGTTCCTTGAACAGATTTTTTTATGGCATGGTTTCTAGTTGTCTCAAGTCCATGGTAGCCCTTCTCTGGGAAGATTCCAATTTGTGTTTCTAGTTGTGGTTTTATGTGTACATGCTGTCTCAATATGTCCATTTGGGAGATAACATATACAGATAAAATAGAAAATTAGCGATATGACTCAATATGCTTGATATCACTTGATGGTAAGTCTTTTTCTAATGCTTTGTAGTATAACAAAAGAATGCTATCTTTGGAGTCAGGGGTCATAACTCAGGCCCTTAGTCTATTCCTTAGTAGCTGTGTGACCTGGTGCAAATGCCCTTATCTTTCTGAGCCTCAGTGCTCTTATCTATAAATGGGAATAATAATACTAGATATAATTCATAGAATTATATTGATAATAACAATAATGTGTATTTGTATAATTGTTTACATGCTTTTTTCTCACAAAATTCCTGTGACATAAGTAATTTGTATCATTATTCCAATTTTAAGAGTCAATATTGTATTGTAGAAAAAAGGCTAACCTTGGATTTGGGAAGATCTGGGTTCAAGTTTTACCTCTGACAGATACCAGCTGTTTGGCATGGCAATCAATTTCTCAATAGCCTGAATAGCAATCTAATACCATAAGCTACTTTCCTGCCAGGGTAAAACATATCTCTTTTTATGATGAGATTATATATCTCTAAGTCCAGAACGGAAATAAATAAATAAACAAAGGGATGCATGCATGGATAGATAAGGGAGATAGATAAAGTAATAGACAGATTGAGAGGTGGTAGATTGATTAGATAGAGATTAGATGGCGGAGAGAGAGAGAGAGAGAAAGAGAGAGAGAGAGAGAGAGGGGGGGAGAGAGAGAGAGAGAAAGAGAAAGAGAGAGAGAGAGAGAAAGAGCAAGAGAGAGAGAGAGAAAGAGAGAGAAAGAGAGAGAAAGAGAGAGAGAGAGGGAGAGAGAGAGAGAGAAAGAGAGAGAGAAAGGGAGAGAGAGAGAGAGAGGGAGAGAGAGAGAGAGAGAGAGAACATTTGACATATGAGGAAACAAACTAACAAACTCAAAGGAAATGAAGTGATTTGCCCTTGGTTCTACAGCAAAGGAAGTGTCAGGTTTATAACCCAAATCTTTGTTCTCTTTATACAACAAAACACATAATAAACCATGAAACATTATTAAAAGCCTTAGATAATACTACCACGTACATTACTCATAATGCCTTGCATTGTACTTAAAACAGTTGTTACTCTACATCTATTTACACATTATTGCTATGTGGGCATGACCTTCTGAGACACAAAATATATTATGTTCAGAAGTACATACTTAAAAAAAAAATAACACAGATACCTTATTCACTTTATTTCTCACCCACTCTAAAACTTGTAAAAAGTTCCCTGCCACCCACATTTACCTGTACTTTAAAATTTCTGCCATAGCAGAGTCAAAGTACTTACTCCATTTTAACAGAGCAGTAATATTGGTGTACTTCATCTTTTTTAATGGAGTATTAACTGTGAGACAGTATAGAGCCATTTTCAAAATCAAGCAGCCCTGTGTTCAAGTCCCACCTCAGATACATACTGTCTTTGTGCTCCTGAGCAAGTCTCTTAACTTCTCAGAGTCTAGGCAAGTCTCTGAGACTATGTATTGTAGGGAAGGTGCAGACCTGCACTGGTAAAAGAAATTTCCTTTATTAATGAAATCACTCAATCAGTACTTCCATCCCCCATCTTAAATGTTTTTGGAGTCCATTGTAAAGAATTCTTTTTAAAGTATAAATGGAAATTTTATGTTTGATAAATATGAATTTTCATATCAATTGGAACTTCTAAAATTGTGGAAAAGGCTTAAAAAAATCATTTGAATTTGAAAGGGTATTTGACCTTAAAAGAACTTAGCGTTAGTTCTGGAAATGAAACTGTACCAGTCATTAACTCCCTATGGTTCTGCAAATAAGGCTATTACTTGTCAATAGACAGTGATCTAGGATATATGTCAAATAGTTTTGTGTCATTCCATGATGCACTTTCATTATCTTAACAACTCTTGGAAAGAAGAAATAATTTGGTCTAAATGTTTTATCTACCTGTTGGAAAATACGTCTGTCATATCTTTAGCTGTTCACAACAGAAGTAAGCTATATGCTGACTATGTGCATGGCACAGAAAAAAGACAGATCCTAGGAAACTTATTTCATATAAATAAGACTGGAGGCTGGCATATAGACAGAGAGAGGAGAAAGGAGAATAAATCTCTCACTGATGGTCACTAGATTGTAACCTGTGTAAAGGAAATATATAAATGGAATATCACTAGAACTAGTTTCCTAATAATACGGTTCTGTGATATTATTAAGCTCCATTCAAACAAATTCCAAGAAAAATAAAACCACATTGAACTAAATAGCTGAGGAATAATTGGACCTTTCTAGTATAAGCAACTATCTGAGCTGAGTGACAATCCAAGTTAGTGAAAGGTCTCACTTATGTAATATTTCTTCATAAACACCGCTTTATTCATTTTAGCTCTACAGAGTAACTTGAACTAAGCAGGGATTATTTCTTTTCATAATTATTGTACAGAAATATGCAAATAATAGGTTATTTCATCAATGTTGGAAGGGCCCCAGTATGGGAACTTCTTATACTCAGGCACTAATCCACCTATGATTTAGTCCTAAGGAGTTGCCTTGAAGTTTAGGGAGGTTTAATGACTGGTGTCTGACTCTTCAAGAACCCATTTTGGGGTTATCTTTGCAAGGATACTGGAGTGGTTTCCCATTTCCTCTTTTATCTCATTTTACAGATGAGGAAACTGAGGTAAACTGGGTTAAGTGACTGGACCAGGGTAATATTTGTAGTAAGTGTCTGAGGTCAGATTTGAATTTATGAAGACGAAACTTTTTGATTGCTAGCCCAGTGCTATATGCACTGTACCACCTAGCTGTCCTTTGAATATGATTACATAGCTAGTAAGATTCAGAGAAGGTATTTAAATTTAGGTAGCATGATATAGTGCAGGGTTTAATCTGGGTTCTGTGAACTTAAAAACATTTTTAAAAACATAATTATTTCAATATAACTAGTTTCCTTTGTAATCCTATGTATTTTATTTTGTGCATTTAATCACAATTTTCTGATAAGGGAGCTATAGCCTTCATCAGACTGCTGAAGGGGTCCATGTCTATATATACACATATATATATATATAAAAGTTAAGAAATTTAAATAAATTAATTTTTTCCCAATTTATTTATTTTTAGTTTTCAACATTCATTTCCACAAGATTTTCAGTTACAAAATTTTCTCCCTCTCTTTCCCCTACTCCCATCCAAAAATAGTGAGCATACAGAGTACCTCTTCTCCCAATCTGTTTTTTGTTATATCCTCCCCTGCCCAACTTTTGAGTAGGTGAGATGGATTTCTACACCCCAGTGCCTATATATCTTATTTCCCAGTTGCATGTAAAAAAAACCCAACCCACAACAACAACAATTTTTTTAAACATTTGTTTTTAAAACTTTGAGTTCCAGATTTCTTCCCTTCTTCCCTCCTCACTCACTCCTACTGGGAAAATAAGCAATTCAATATAGGTTGTACATTTCCATAGTAGTTATATTGTGAAAGACTAACTATATTTCCCTCCATACAATCCTGCAACCCGCTTATTCTATTTTTTCCTTTGACCCTGTCCCTTTTCAAAAGTGTTTGTTTCTAACCACCCTCTCTCCCAATCTGCCCTCCCTTTTATCATCCCCCCCCCTCTTTTCTCCTTACCCCCTATTTTCCTGTAGAGTAAGAAATCCAATTTATTGTGTCTGTTATTCCCTCCTTAGTCTAAATTCAATGAGAGTAAGATTGTCATATTCCCTTTTACCTTCTTGCTCTTCCCTTCCATTGTAATAGTTTTCTCTTGCCTCTTTTATATGAGATAATTTACCCTGATCTATCTCTCCCCTTCTTCTTCTCTGAATAGATTCCTCTCTCACCTGTTAATTTTATTTTTTAGATATCATCTCTTCATATTCGACTCATCCCATGCCCTCTGTCTTTGTATACATGTACATACATATGCACACACTCACATATATATTTATACACCCATACATCCTCCTATACATACATATATCTATGTATATATGTATACACACACATATTCCCTTCAACTGTCCTCATACTGAGAAAAGTCTTATGAGTTATAATTATCATTTTTCCACGTAGGAATGGAAATGGTTCAACTTTAATAAGTTCCTTATGATTTCTTTTTCCTGTTTACCTTCTCATGCTTCTCTTCCTTCTTGTATTTGAAAGTCAAATTTTCTGTTCAGCTCTGTTTTTTTCATCAAGAATGCTTGAAAATCATCTATTTCATTGAACGACCATATTTTCCCCTGAGCATTATACTCTCAGTTTTGCTGGTCAGGTGATTCTTGGTTTTAATACTAGTTTCTTTGACTTTCGGAATATCATATTCCAATCCCTTTGATCCCTTAATGTAGAAGCTGCTAGGTCTTGTGTTATCCTGATTGTGTTTCCACAATACTCAAATTGTTTCTTTCTGACTGATTGTAGTATTTTCTCCTTGACCTGGGAACTCTGCAATTTGGCTATAATATTCCTAGGAGTTTTCTTTTTGGGATCTTCTTCAAGAGGTGATTGGTGAATTCTTTCAATTTCTAATTTGCCCTGTGGTTCTAGAATATCAGGGCAGTTTTGCTTGACAATTTCTTGCAAGATG
>CM053581.1:206807772-206836787 GCA_028627135.1 Pseudochirops cupreus | reverse complement strand
CTCTCTCTTTCTCTCTCTCTCTCTCCCTCTCTCTTTCTCTCTCTCTCTCTCCATTTCTATTGTCTCATTTCCCCCTTCTTCTGAAGTTTAATAATCCTCAATCCCAGGAAGAATAGTTGAATGAGGAAAAGTAAAATTTCCCCAGTTGTCTGTTTCCAGGATAATGGGGGAGAATGTGGGGAGAGTTTAGGGTGGAGATAATTCTCAGTTGATGTTGAGAAAATTCTTCCTTCTTCAAGGTGGCAGTCTCCAGCACTATTTCCTGAAACCAATTATTCCAAGTTTCTTTAGAAGGATGTAGCTTGAAATGCATGACAGATGTTTGGAAAAGTCTAGTCTTCTGTGCCCCTTCAATTTTTACCTGGGTGAAACTCTCTTGTTTATTCTATGGGGTTGCTTCCTCTATGAGTGTTTCCCTTCTTCCCTGGTGGTGGAATACTGAGGAGCAAATGTGGTTAATAACATTAGCAGCCCCTCTTTCCCACTTGTTTAACCTATATTCCCAACACAGATCAAGTAGGGTGTGCTTCCCCAGTCCTACCTTTTGGGAGATGAGGATAGTGATGGTTATTAGGTAAGGAATTTGATCATTTATATTTTTCTTTCTTGCTGGACCCAACTTTGTGGAAGAAAATTAAAGTTGTCTAATTCTTGTTCAGAATAAAATAAAGATCATCATAGAACAAAAAAAAGGACAACTAGGTGGCACAGTGGATACAATATCAGGCCTGGAGAAGGAAATAGCAAACTGCTCCAGTATCTTTGCCAAGAAAATCCCAAATAGAGTCACAATGTGTCAGATATGACTACAAAACAACAATTTGAAATGATGCTGATTCTCTAGAGTTAATTCTTTAGATTGCTACTCATTAGGGCTCTCATTTCCTAGACTGTGGGGGCAGCTGAAAATTGCTTTAACTCTTACATATAATTCCTGTTTTGGAGTGGAATGAGAGGTCATGAGGATATCATAAAATGTCTAGTCTTTCCTCTTTTGGCCACGTCCACATGCAGTTTTCTATAACAGATCACGTCTTAAGACATCCAATTGAATAGGAAGTATATTGTAGGAAATGAAAGATCTTGTTCTGTTACTGTGTTTATTATAGAATAATGTTTTACTTAGAAAAAAATAGAATTTCAATGGTTCTCCTTTAACAAAGTGTCTCCAATGCATATACTGAGAGGTTAAAATAGGTCTTGATGCAAGCATAGTAAATTTTGTTCAAAGCCACTCTATCAAAATCAATTAAGAAATAAAACAAGAAAACATATTCCTGGCAAAAGCACTCAAAAGAGTCATAGAAGATGTTATGAAGAAGACATTTTGCATATTTTAAGTACTATAAAATGTAAAATACAGTTGTTGTTAATGTTATGTCCTGTAAAAAGTTCAGATAGAAGAATGATTCCTTCTGGATGCCAAGGTCCTTTATAGGTTCTTGTTGTCTGATGACTGAGTACATCCAGTCCTGAAATAATGAAATATTTCCTTCATAAAATCCAAAGCAACTCAAAGGAGATCAGCTAAGCAATCCACACAGGAGAAGCCAAAGTGAATTAAAAAAAAAAAACCAAACAAACGTGTATTGCCTGAATTAGGGTATATATCACCTGGGCTAGTGCCTAGCACATAAAAGGTACATAATAAAAAGTGTGTAGAATAAAATTTTTGGAGTTAATTGAAATTGATCCAATTCTGCAAAATAAAACAAAAAAAAATCTTGTTTATTTCTTCTAAACATTTTGACCGTTGAATGTTGTTCCTAACTGAATCTAAATACATAACACGTTTGGATGACTAGCCCATTGAGTAGGTTCATTAGTTCACATATTTTGGATAACCATCACAAATGAACAATAAGAAGGATCTAGCAGAATCAGAAGAATAGAGTAAACTGGATTATATTTAGGAAATTACATAAAATATAGATCATTTCTAAGTTACTTCTCAACAATATCAACAATTTTCTTTTATATATGAGTAGTCTTTCAAAGATGTTATGTGTCTGTAAATTGTGGAACACAAGACTCTTTTCTTAGAAGAATCAAAAATTAGTGGAGAAAAGCTAGAAAATTGGAGAAAAAACTGGAAAATTGGAGAAAAGTGGAAACATAATATGGAGCTTGCCACATAATGGTGGTAACATGATATATTCACATTAAAAAAATACAAAATATATACTTTAAAAAAAGCAACTTTCAAAAAATGTTTAACATGAGGTCTGTTTGGGTTAGGGACAGCTCACTGTAAATATCATTACAACAAAAAGAATTCATTTTATATATTCAAGAACCCCAAACTTCAAATTATTTGTACTTTTAGAATCCTTTCAAATATATGCAAAGGCTTAGCATCATTGTGATATTTCTATTCTTTTTCCATGTCAAAAATGAAATTTTTGCAAAAGAAGCTAATGCAAAAAAAAAATAGCTAAAAAAATTCAACCACACTAACGTAAAGAAATGAATACAAAAAAGAGCCACTGAAGGCATATTGAACCAGGAAGGGAAAAAAAATCTAACTAATGCCCTATTTATCTGTGACATTTTTTCTCTATTGAGTCTCTATGTACTAGAGTTCTCAGAGGATTTCATGTAATATCCAATATAATTACAGTCACTTTATGTAAGTGCTATGGAAATTCAGTAGGGATTCACCAAGGAATCAGAATATTCCTCATGTAATAGATCTGTATGTGTTATCATAAAAGACGTTTTTTTCCAGTTTAATTTACAGATTGAAATGTAGACCTTAAATTAAATGTGTTACGGACTAGAAATGTTGATTAGGGGACATCCATAATTAAAAATTGACTTCATGAGCTAACATTGAACACAGCTCTGTATATGGTTCCTAGATAGTAAATGCAGCTTAAGAGAAAAGAACCTTCTCTACCAGCACACGGACACACACACACACACACACACACACACACACACACACACACACATATTGGAGACATACTTTATATAACAAGTAATGAACTTGCTTGCTAAAGGGTAAGGGCCTTGTTTTCAATTAACATATGAAAATTGTCTGAAGTAATGAAATGTATACAGAGCATAGAAATTTTTAAGCTTTAATCAACAAAAATCAGTATGGAGGCACAGACAAAATTGAAATTTCTTGGAGAATAGGCTTTTTCTTTCTTTCTTTCTCCAACACCTGATTCAGTTTTTAGCAAATAATAGGTATCTAATAAAAATATACTGAATGAATTTGTTGGATTGAGTTAAGGAAACTGGTCTCATTTTATGACTTAGGAGGCTTGTATATTTCTTATAAACATTTTAACTTTTGGATGCTATGCCTAACTGAATCTAAACAGATAATGCGTTTAGAATGCAACCATTTGTATCCTTTCACAGTCATATCCTTCTGTCCTTCAAAGTATACTTATTATGTACATCTTCATACATTTTTTTTAAAAATCCTTTGATGGCTAGATTCTTGATTGATTCTTTGGTCCAGAGATCCCATTTCTAGTTACATAGGCTAAAGATGACAAAGACAGGGGGAAAAAAAGATCCCATATTTATAACAGCACTTTTTGGAGTAGCAAAGAACTAGAAACAAAGTAGATACATATCAATTATGTAATGACTAGTTAAATTGTGGAAGATCAATTTGATTGAATGTACTATGCTGCTAGAAATGATGAATTTAAAAAGTCAGGAACACACAGGAAGAATTTTATGAACTTCTACAAAGCAAAACAAGCAAAGCCAGGAAAACAATATACAGGGACTACAACAAGAAAATGGTAATAAAACTTAAAAAAAAGAAAGTCAGCTGAACAATGTATAATTAAAATGATCAAATTTATCCCCAAAGAAGAGATAAGAAAAGAGCCCTCCATTTCTTGATTGTATGGGATAAGGGACTATGGGTTTGTAAATTTTCAGATATTGTCAGACTCTGTGTGTTTTTTCTTCTTTCTTTTTTTTTATTCTTTGTGAAAAAGGGTATTAGGTCTCCCAAGAGGACACAAGGAAATGAAGGAAATATAAACAAGGTTATCAACAAAATTTAAACGTGTTATACTATGTATGTATAAATGATCTTTCTAGCTCCATGTCTAGGTCACTTCTATCTTCATTGTTATTTCCTTATCTCTAAAATGGGAACAATAATATTACCCACATTACAGGGGTATTGTGAGAGTAGCTCTTTGAAAACCATAAATCACCATATAAATGTGACTTATTCTTATGAATAGAATTTAATTGTTCAAAAGGCTTTTCCCCCCAATTAAAAATCACTAAATGTAGGCTGCCAGAGCACCTACGAGTAGGGAGAGGTAAAGTGAGAGTAGGTGGCTTGGTAAATTGCTGCCTTCACCTTAGTGATCATATATCCCCTCTAGTCCAAACCAGCTTAACTGCAGAAATCATTAAATTCAAATAGCTATGTATACTGTACCTATCGATAGCCGCAGGCCCAGCTAATCAAATGCACTGCACATTTCATGCAATTCCACACAATTATCAAACTCACAGGGATGTAAATAACAGAGTGAGCCAGGGGGACAAGGCAAGAGGGGGCATAGTAGGACGAGGGTTTCTAAGGTCAAAGAAGAGCCTTCTGTTTTTCTTTGCTTGTCTGAACCACGCAGAAATCTGTCAACTATATTGAGCTGCTACCCTTTATCATGTTGATTTATATAATGTTACAAATCAGTGAGAAGCATTTAATGGCCTAGGGCAATTCTGAATAGTATTTTTACATATCCAGGGTAAAATGACCTTAGGAACACAGCTAAAAATATTTGGTACATCTAATGATTTAACCTAGTGAAAGGGGCTTGCCATCATCCATGAGCAAGAGAAAGAGAAGTGTACCTGCTAAGACATATTCCAAATAGAAGTTGTCCCATGCAGAAAGGATCAAGCAGGCTATGCAGGAGAGAAACAGTAAAGAGAAATATCTTCATGACCCGGAGTCAGTGAATGACATGAGAGGAAACAGATGCCAGATGGAGACATGAAACTGCACTGTGCAGTATCTGCATAGCCCCTGGAGAGGAATCAAGTGGTAGTTACATTGTTAAAGCTCATGAAGAACTGGAAAGAGGCTTGGGATTCATTTCTTTGGCCTCTGGAGCAAAGGGACTGGTTCTGGGTAGGAAGGTGAGTTTCTTGTGGATCTGGAGAGATGATTTTGCTAGAGATTATCATACCCAACTGAGTCCTAGAGGGCAGAAGCTTGCTCCAGGTGGGTGAGTGACAACACACTGAAAGGGAAGAAGCTAGTATATTGAGGAATCATAGAACCAAAAACTAGATCTGGGGCCAGAATCAAGAAGCAAAGAGGCAGAGACACCTCAAGGATGAATAAACCAGTGTTTTCTCATTTACTGGTAGACTGAGGCCTGCATTCTCTGTAGATCAGAGAGAATGGGGAGGGAAATAAAGTTAACTCTCTAGTCTTCCCAGGCCACATAGGGCAGTGATACAATTTGGAAGGAAGGTATAGGGCTCATTAAGAAGTTTTATTTATTGTCCAGGGGCTTTCTATATCTTGGTTATGTAAATAAACATTTTTTTTTTACCACGTTTTATGCTTTCATTTACCTCAGTGCTTGTAAGGGGAGCTGAGGACATTTTTGGAGAAGCAGAATGAACCATATCCTGAAGTTGCCAAGTTTTCCATGAAAGGGAGCACAGGCCAAAAAGATTTTGTGATATATGTCTCTAAAATATCTCTAAGATCCTTCTGTCAGGTGAAATAATGAAGTAATATCAGGGTTACTAGAGTATCAGAAGACTGATCTCCATGTATTTTAAGGTATATAGAATGTTGAATTCTATAAAACAAAGTCTGTGATACTGTCATTCCTCTTCTCAAAAAACTTTCAGTGGCTTCTTATAGCTTACCAAATAAAATATGAATCTCTGACCTTCTCAATCTAGGGTCTTCTTACTTTTCCACATTTTTATCAAGCAACTTCTCTTCATATAAAGTGCATTCTCAGGGCAGAGCAAGATGTCAGAGGAAAACCAAGGGCTTCCTTGAGCTGTCCCCCAGACATTTCCAAATACCTGTAAAAATTACTCTAAACAAATTTTAGAGAAGAAGAACCCACAAAATGAGGGAGTGAAACACATTTCTAGCCCAACACAACCTGGATGGTCAACAGGAAATGACTGTTGCACCAGGCTGCCAGTACAGACCAGGTCCCAGCAAACCCGGAACAGGTCTCAGGGGACTGAATCACTGGCAGCTAAGGCAGTTGCCAGACTTTTCAACTCACAAACACCAAAGACAACTTATAAGGTTGGATGGAAAAATCTGTCAGATCTAGGTGAGAGAGGAGCACAGGCCAGCCCCAGCCTAAATAGAAAAATTGACTTTCAAATACAAGACTCAAGAGAAATATGAGGGTGGAGGCAACATTGTGGAGTAAAAGCAGGAACTTGCTTGAACTCCCGCTCCAACCACGTCCAATACCTGTAAAAAACAAATGACTCTAAACAAATTTTAGAGCTATAGAAACTACAAAGTGACAGACAGAAACAATCTCCCTCTGAAGGCAGCTGGACAGGCCAACAGGAAAGGCCTATAGCACCGGGCTACGACCTGAGCACAGTCCCATTTGAGCCAAACTGGCCCAGACAGATGGCCCACACTAGTCAGAGCAGATTTCAGGAGGGTGAATCACCAATAGCTGTGGTGGTTCCCAGACATCTCAATCCATAAACATTAAACATTAAAAAGAGAGTAAAAGGTCAGTAGGGAACTCTTTTGGAACTGGGTGAGAGAAGAGGGTGGTTTGCTTCCTGACCCCAGGGTGACAGAGGTGAAAGCATCAATGTGGCTAGAGCTGCTGTGGTGTGGCTGCTTCCAGAGCTCCTGGCCTGAAGTTTATAGGGGGACCAAGTGACCATTCAGAGGGAAATTGCTCTTGATTTGACCTGATTAGATCTGGGTTACAGTCTTGTGTGGTAGCCCTGGAGTGAGGAACATTAGCATGCCAGAGCTTGTGGTGGCTGTGGAAAAGGCACCCTCCTCATAGTTCTCACAACAGCCCTGACAACAACTGCAAAAAAACAAACAGAAATTTGGGACACAGCTCTCTCCACTCTGGAAGCAGAGTTCTACCATGGCAAAAAGCTCAAAAGCCAAGTAATTGGCTGGCAAGATGAGCAAACAGAGGAAGCACAATCAGAACATAGAATCTTTTGGGGGGACAAAAAGGATAAAAACATCAAACCAGAAGAAGACAACAATGTCAAAATTCCTGCATCAAAAGGCTCCAAGAAAAATATGAACTAGTCACAGGGCATGAAGGAGCTCAAGAAGTATTTTTAAAATCAAGTAAGAGAAGTGGAAGAAAAATTGGAAGAGAAATGAGAACGATGCAAAAAAATCAAGAAAAGCAAGTCAACAGCCTGCTAAAGGAGATGCCTCAAAATACTGAAGACGATAACACCTTAAAAATAGACTAACTCAAATGGTAAAAGAGGGCCAGAAAGTCAATGAAGAGAATGCCATAAAAAGCTAATTGGTCAGATGGAAGAGAAATTTTAAAAACTCACTGAAGAGAATAATCCCTTCAAAATTAGATTGGAGAAAATGGAAGCTAATGACTTTATTAGAAAGCAAGATACTATAAAACAGATCCAAAACAAATGAAAAAATAGAAGGCAATGTGAAATATCTCATTGGAAAAACCATTGACCTGGAAAATAGATCCAGGAGAGATCATTTTAAATATTATTGACCTACCTGAAAGCCATGATCAAAAAAAGACCTTTGACACCATCTTTCAAGAAATTGCCGAGCAAAATTGCCCTGATATTTTAGAACCAGAGGGTAAAATAGAAATTGTAAGAATTCACTGATCACTTCTTTAAAAAGATCCAAAAAAAGGAAACTCCTAGGAATATTATAGCCAAATTCCAGAGTTCTCAGGTCAAGGAGAAAATATTGCAGGCAGTCAGGAAGAAACAATTTGAGTATTGTGAAAACACAATCAGGATAGCATAAGACCTAGCAGCTTCTACATTAAGGGATTGCAGGGTTTCATATGTGATATTCTGGAAGTCAAAGGAGCTAGGATTAAAACCAAGAATCAACTACCCAGAGTAACTTAATATAATTCCTCAGGGGAAAATATGAACATTCAATGAAATCGAAGACTTTTAAGCATTCTTGATAAAAAAAAACAGAGTTGAACAGAAAATTTGACTTTCAAATACAAGAAGCAAGACAAGCATGAGAAGGTAAACAGGAAAAATAAATCATAAGGTACTTATTAAAGTTGAACTATTTACATTTCTACATGGAAAAATGATAATTGTAACTCATAACACTTTTCTCAATATGAGAATAGCTGAAGGGAATATATAGGTGTGTGTGTATGTATAAATATATATATACATACATACATACATACATATACATGTATGTATAGGAGGGTGAATATGTGTATAAATATATAGGTGAATGTGTGCATATGTATGTACATGTATACATAGAGAGAGGGCACAGGATGAATTGAATATGAAGGGATGATATTTTAAAAATAAAATCAAGCAGTGAGAGAGGAATATATTGGGAGAAGGACAAAGAGAGAGATAGATTAGTATAAATTATCTCATATAAAAGAGGCAAGAGAAAACTGTTGCAATATTGGGAAGAGTAGGAAGGTGAAAGGGAATGGGACAACCTTACTCTCACTGAATTTGGCGTAAGGACAGAATAACATACACACTCAATTAGGTATCTTACCCTACAGGAAAGCAGCAAAGAGGATTAGAGGGAGGATGATAGAAGGGAGGACATATTGGGGCAGTGGGTGGTTAAAAGCAAACACTTTTCAAAAGGGACAGGGTAAAAGGAGAAAATAGAATAAGTGGGTGGTGGGATAGCATGGAGGGAAATATAATTAGTCTTTCACAATATAACTACTATGGAAATGTTTTGCATAAATACACATGTACAACCTCTGTTGAATTGTTTGTCTTCCCAGTGGGTGTGGGTGAGGAAGGAAGTAGGGAAATTCTTTGGAACTCAAAGTTTCAAAAAGATATGCTTAAAGAAATTGTTTTTTGTTTACATGCAACTGGGAAATAAGATATACAGAAACTGGGGTATAGAAATCCATTTTGCCCTACTAGAAGTTAGAGGGGTGTGGGGGAGGATATAGGAGAGAACAGATTGGGGGAAGGGCCATTCAGTAGGCTTGCTATTTTGGGGTGGGGGTAGGGGAGAGACAGGGAGAAAATTTGTAACTCAAATTCTTGTGGACATGAATGTTGGAAACTAAAAATAAATTAATTAATTAAAAGAAAAAATAAGGTAAGTGACATTTGGTGGGGGAAAAAAGCGAAGCATGAAAGGTAAACAGGAAAGAGAAATCATAAGGGACTTATTAACACTGAACTGTTTACATTCCTACATGGAAAGATGATAATTGAACTCATGAGACCTTTGTGAATTTTAGGATACTTGTAGGAATGAATAAACACATACATACACACACACATATACAGTTACAAATATATATATATATAATTTATATTTATATATATTATATATATATATGCACACACAGAGAGAAAGAAAGCACAGAGTGAATTGAATATGAAGTGATGATATTTTAAAAATTAAATTAAGGGGTGAGAGAGGAATGTACTAGAAGAAAAAGAAAGGAAGAGGTAGATTGTGGTGAATTATCTCACATAAAAGAGGCTAGAAAACATTTTTACATTAAAGGTAAAGAGGGTTGAAGTGAGAGGGAATGAGTGAGCCTTACTCACATCTGATCTGGCAATCTAAAGTAGCTGCTGTAGGGCAAGGTCACCAGAAACAGTGAGTCTCAGTCAAGCAGTGTCTATTAAGTGAAGACTAAAGACAAATTTAAGAAGACTTGTATGGATGGATACAAAGTAAAGTAAGCAAAACCAAGAAAGCAATACACACAATAACCCCTACAGTTTAAAGAAAAACCATACTATTTCTAGGTATTAAAAGAAGTGGAAAAGATACTGTATGTACAAAAATATCTATAGTAGTTTTAGGTGGTATTTTTTGGTTGTGGCAAAGAATTGGAAACTAAGAGGGTCCCTATCAATTAAGGAATAACTGAACAAATTAAGGTATAGAAAGATAGTTAGAGATGTGTGTGTGTATATATATATATATATATATATATATATATATATATATATACATATAGGTTTGTGTGTGTAATAAAATCATATTCTGCTGTAATAAATGATGAAAGAGAATGCCATGGGAGAAACATGGGGAGACTCATATGAAGTGTATAGGACCAAAACAATTAACACTTTGAGGACACCACTATGAAAAAAATTGAAAGATAAAAAACAATGATTAACATAAAGTTCAGTTATGATTCCAGAGGACTGATGAGGAAGAATGTTACGCATCTCTTAACATAGAAATGAATAACTAAATATGCAGAATGAGACACACATTCTATAAAGGGACAACTTAGGAATTTGCTTTGCTTGACTATGCATTTTTGTTCCAGGGCTTTTGTTTTCTTTTTCACATTTGTTGAAATGGGGAAATGGAGAAAGAAAAAAAAAAGTCTGATAATTGGAGATAAAAATTCTAAGAGGTATTAGAGCTTAGGTCAATCCAATGGCCACTTTTGACTATCATAGAGGTAATGGGATCTAGATTCAAAATATGGGATACTGCATCCAGCAGGGTCAATATGTCAGGTTATTTTGCTTAACTCTATTTTCTCACAAAATGGAGGGTTGCACGGAGGGGCTAAGTTAATTGGAAGAGATAGTGATATTTTTTAAAGCAACAATAAAACACTTTGAAACATTGAAAAAAAATAAAGTGCATTCTCACACTTGACCACTCTCCACCCCAAATTCTCATCCTACCCTTTCTTTATGCCTTAATATATTCTCTCTCAACATCTCACTGACACAGTAAATAGAATACTGGATCTTGAGTTATGAACACCTGCACTCATGTCAGACTTCTGCTATTAGATTATTGTGGCAAGTCATTTCAACTCTATCTTGGTTCCTCACTGATACATTTTTTTTAAAATTAAGATTGTTCTCCAGGAGCTTTCATTCTAATGGGAGAGAACAGATCTAAGAGATTTCAACTGCAAATCAGATAGAAAGGGGTAATGGTTCTTAGAGGGTAGTGTAAATGTATGATAATATGTAGTTCTTGTAATTTCCACTGATAAAACCATATCCTTTTCTGATTTTAAACTGTTAGATAGGGTTAATAATATAAAATGCACTTCTATTCCTAGGTCTCTTGAACTTAACTTGTCAATTTGGGTTGGTTAGCAATTACTTTCAGAGGTGGTTAAGATGGTGGGATCTTTCTTCACTGGGGCTGCTCCCCTTCATAGTGGTTGTAGGAGCAGGGTTTAAGTGGAGCCAAGTGATCGCAGGGGCAAATTGATTTATTCTCAGGGATCATCAAGGTGCTGGGCTACATTCATCACTTGGAAGAAGTGCTTATAGTAAGGGTAGTTTGATTTGCTTGATACATTGTGCCTCTTATCTCTCCCTTAAGGTGTCTTGCTGCTACATGTCATCTATTCATGAAACTCTATTCCACCTAAGTACAGTCACTTGGATATAGTAGTACTGAATAAATAATTGGTGCATTAAAATGAATAGAAGTAAAGAGTGAAACTCAGACTTGATTTTGACTCCACAGTAGAACACTAACCATCTACTTCCATCAGCTCAGCTGGAAAGAATATAGATTTTGCATTTGAGTTCATAGCATCTGCTAAAGGAAGGAAAGTCTGTTTCCATTGCAATCTGATCAATGCACATATTGATTGCTTGATCAATAAAAGTAACTAAGTAGAAGAAATTTAAGAAGCTTGTGATATGGCCAAAAGTCTAAAGTGAAATGATTTAACTGAAGATGGATTGTTCTGTGGTTTCTGCCACACAATAGCAACATGATTGAGAAGAGTGAGATGTGGATTTATGATGATGTATGGAGGTTCATACCTTTCTTTTTCACTGGATACAATAGAATGCTTCTCTGAATTCAGATTAGTCTGCCTTTTGGGTTTGATTTATTGTCATTATGTGATAGTTAAGAAAACTTCTGATCCTTTGTAGAGTCAGATCCTGACTGGCTTTCAGGAGTCTCCGGAGAAATGCCTCTTCCTAGACCAGGGCTTCTTAAACTTTTTCCACTCATGACCCCTTTTCACCATTTCAGCAGTACCTTTTTGGCATTGTGTACCCTGAGGGCATGCACAGTGCAAAGGGTGTATCCTTTGCATTCAGAACAAAGGCTCCACTGAAGTTGTGTGATGTAACAAATGCTGGCAGTGCCAAAAACACCTCAGATTCATTATGCATTTTAATTTGAATTAATTTTTGGTCGTTATCAGTTTAGAAACCTTTTACTGTTGCCAACTTTTTGTGACTTCATACAGGGTTGTGACCCACAGTTTAAGAAGCACTGTCTAGACCATAGTATCCAATGCCTTAAGGCTAGCAAAAGGAAAGCTAGCAAAAATCTTTAAGACTACAGGAACTCAGTCAATTCTCATGATCTCTAACTGTGATATGGAGTGATCTACCTCTTGCTGGCTTAGTTGTATAATTTGCCCCAGACTCTAATGAACTTTCTTTTAAATGTCCCTCCCTCTCCTTCCCCCCACCCCAAACTGGCACTTGGTTCACCTACTTTTCTGGGACTCCAATTTCTGATTCTAGAACTTTAAGAAAATAGGTTTCAGACAGGGCTTATGAAGTATATTTTTGGAGATCAACAAACATTTCCTAGTTGTGATTAGTGTCTTTTACATTGATCATGAGCCGTTGAATCACAGAAAGATAAAATAAAATTAATTAGGTCAAACACAAGTAAAGAACAATAATTTAAATTCCACACATGATATAAAAGTAAGTTTCTGATTGTTGTATGAAGCTCAACATTATTACTCCACCAAGCATGTTACGAATATCTCCTGTGAATGAAAATGTTAATAGACTAACTAAAAATGGCATATGACCATGAGATTGAAAATCTAAACATGTAAGATGAAGTTAATAATGGAATGCATCAACTTCTTAGGATTTTCTATTCCAGGATTGGACATTAAGGGTAGAAACTTAACTTAGAGGACCTCAGTTGTTTCACTGGCAACAATAAAACATTATGATTTGATGATTGGATATTAAGTACTTCATATTTTGCCCAGGTTTCAGCTAATATAGCTGGATGTTCTTCTGAGTTATGCTTCATCTGAGTTGGAAGATTACTTTTTGCTTTTATCACATAACATTGTTTCAATGATCCCCTTATGAGATGTCTGATTAACCCATAAGCATAGTACTAGAGGCTGTGCAAAATGAATGAAAAAAAACATTTTAAAATGTTTTCCAGGTACAAAGCACCATGATAAGGATTGGAGATCCAGATAGGAAAAAAAAGAGACAGATTTTGCTCTCAAGGAGTTCACACTGTGAGAGAGAAAATATATAAGTTTCATTGGCAAGTCGGTTAGGAAAGTTCTTTGGCCTTTAGTTTGCAGAGGCAAAGCAAATAGTAATACATCTTCTTTAATTCTATTTCCAATGATCAAGTCACATCCATTTCTGAGGATGAACCATTTGATAGAAGAATATCCAGTAAATGTGGCATCGTATTGTTTTGGTGTTTTGAGCCTTCAAAGTAACCTGAACAATGTTTTGCATATTATAGTTCACTTTCTTCCCTCATCATTTCTCACCAGACTTCTTGCTTCCAAAACACTGACCATGCCGTAGAGGACTTGGCTTTTTCAGCATCATAATTCCTATCCTGGTATCTCAATAGTCTCATTTGTAAAAAGATGTGACATTACACTTTACATAACTGCATTTGTCATCTTTAACTAAGACAAAAATCTCTCCTTGGCCACTACTCACCTAAAAGTGTTTTCTTTCCATATACGTTCCTTGAGTTGAGACTATTTTCACCTTTGTTTTTGTATGTCTAGTGATTAGTACAGTGCTTGCCATATACCAAGTGTTTAAGAAATGATTTTTCATGTATTTTCTTATAGAATATGCGCTCAAAATACTTATCACTTGATTGTCAGAGATGGGCTTCAACAGTTTTGAAATCAAAAGGTGAAAAATAAAAGAGAGAGGTACCACAGATAGTAGACAGAATATTAAGAGTAGATTAAAAGGATCTTGATTCAAACTTTTCTCATTATTCCCTATGTGACCTTAGACAAGTCCTTGTACCTATCAGTCTATGTATCAGTTATTTTCTCTATAACAAAGGAGTGCAACCTAATGATTTCTGTGTTTCCTTTCCACGCTAAACTGGGATCCTGTGGTTAGATTGCTTCTTAAGTCCCTTGAGTCTCTAAATCTCTGATGCTATACCTCATTAGAATAAAATGTTTCAATATCTTATGCATACAAGGGTTCTCCTACCTCTAATAATGGGAAAACAGCTAATAATATGGTGAACAAATATATAATAAAAAGCCTTTACATTTTGAAAAAAAAAACAATATTTAGAAAAACAATAAAAACAATTTTTTCTTTCCAAAATATCTATACCAATGTGCTTTTGAACATATAGCAACTTAAACGCTGATAAATCCTAAACAAAATACGAGATAATTCCTTTTATTTTAGTTAGAAATGGCCTGAACTTAATATGGTTTATCTCTAGAATTCTGATCACTTCTATTTGTTTTAAACCCCTCAAAAATAAGGGTCCTTATCATGAAAGGACATATGCCATTCACCTCCACCCACATTGGATTTTATAATCGATGACCCTCAAATAAAAAAAACAGTATTATATAGAGGATGAATTTAGTCTCTGAATAAGGAATATATGACACATATGAATATTAATAATTTATAACTCTTTTGAAAAGTGTTCCTATACTTTTGAAAATTTTGTTTGGGGAATGATTTTTGGTCAGTTTATTTCATATGTATAAATGATAACCATACTCATCAAAGTTGACAAATTATTATTTCCTTATTTATAATTATTTTATATTTTTCTACCTGCCTGGACTGGTGCGGTAGCCTATTGGTTGGTTGCCCTTCCTCAAATTTCTCCCATACTCTAAGCTATCTTCCATTTAGCTGTCAAACTGATGTTCTAAAATGCAGGTCTGGCCATATAACCTCCAAGTCCCATTTAATAAACTGCAGTGACCCTCTATAACCTCCGAGGTCAAAAATAAAACTCCCCGTTAGTCTCGTAAAGCCCTCTATAACCTATCACCTTCCTGCTTTGCCAGTTTTCTCACATCTTTCTCCCCCAGCATACTCTGCAAAATAGTGACACTGAACTCCTTTCTTTTCCTCATACGTGATTCTATCTCATATCTCTGAGGACTTTCACTGCCTATCCTTAATCCTTAGTACACTCTCCCCCTTCATCTCCACTTCCTTGTTTCTCTGCCCTCTTTCAAGTCTCAGTTAGAGACCTACCTTATGCAAAATTCTTTACCCAGCTCTCCTTAATCATTGTGACTTCCTCTGAAAATAGCCCCAATTCATACCGTAACATATAAAACAGTTTGAAAGACAAAGTTTTGGGGGTAATTAATCATTTTATTAATCATGCTAGCAGAAAATTAATGAAAAGGGTCAGAGGAGTTCTTAAATGCCAAAGACCCTTCATAGAACTCATTCAACACTTATATGTCCTTAGAAGAATGAGTGTTCCTCAGGGTAGCAATCAATCCTGATTGGTTAGCAATTAATGAGAAGAATGGATATTATAATGAGAGGGAGAGATATTCTAATAAAGGGCTGGAGGATGTGACTTCAATTACATCATTTCCTTCCAGATCACTCCCAACCTTGGACAACCTAGACAAATATTTGTCTCCACCCAAGTCTGAGTGGACCATTAGATAAAATTCCTTGTGAGGTTCTCTAGTTGGATAGGTCAACAACTCCACCTGAATAGGATGATCTAGGCAGGATAATTTTTTTGGTCAGGGATAGAGATTTCTTTAAAAAGGATCTCAATAATAATTGGCTATTTAATAATTGTTCCTCTCATTACTGTATATATCATGTTTATACATAATTGACTGTGTGTTGTCCCCTCATTTAGACAATGATTTCCTTAAGAATAGGAACTGTTCCTTGAATTTGTTTCTCTCTACTGTTTAGCGTAGTTCCTGGCATATAGTGTTGCTTAACAAATGGTGGCTTACTGACAACACTGATTTTATTTGTACAAAATATTTTCAATTCCATGTGATCAAAAGTCTGTTTTATCTTTTGTGATCACCTTTATCCCTTATTTGGTTAACATTTCTCCTTGTAAGAAAGAGGCAATTAAAAATAGATCATTTTGATTATACAAAACTGAAAAGCTTTTGTACAAATGAAATTAGTGCATTTAGAATAATAATAGGAATAGTTTTCTGTGGAAAAAAAAATCTTTGTTTCTAACATTTCTGATAAGGTTTTCATATTCAAGATATAAAAACAACTAACAGATGATTTATATCTATATATGTATATATATGTGTGTGTACATTTATGTGACATATACATAGGTGCATATATATATATATGTGTGTGAACATATATATGCAAAAGTCATTTCTAATTAGATAAGTGAGCAAATAATATGAATAAATAGTTCTTAAAAAGAAAAACTATAAACATTTTTCAAACAACTGTTAAACTATTCAAACACTATTTGAAATATTGCTTCAAATTATTAACTGAAGAAATGCATATCAAAACAGCTTTAACTTCTCAAAACAATCAAATTTGCTTATTTGGCAACAATGACAATGGTTGGGAATCATAAACGTTGTAGGGGTTGTGTTGAGACAAACACACTAACGTTTTCTTGATGGAGTCAAAATTATGGAGTTAAGCAAATTAAGTTTGAAATTAAGCAAATAAAATGACAAAAAATATCTATAGCTTTTGATCCAGAGTGTCAACTTCTAGGATTATACCCCAAGGAAATATAAAAGAAGATAGATAAGATAAGGAGAAAGTCTCCATAGATATCAAATATCTCTAGCAGCAGTTTTTGTGGTAGCAAAGAAATGAAAACAAAACAGATGTCCATCCATCAGAAGTGGATAAATTAATTGTGTTATATGGAATAATGGAATATTATTGCACTGTAAGAAACAAGAAGCATGATGAATAAAGATTAACAAGAGAAAACATATGAAATAATGCAAAGTGATAAAGTAGACACCAAAACAGTAATATACAGAATTATTACAATAATAGAAAGAGCAAACACAAAGCAATCAAAACTTTATATTAGGAAATTGTAAAGAACACGTTTATCTGAAGAGATAAGATATGGAAATGTCCCTCCCCCTGCAGCTTTGTAGAGATTCGAAGTGTACAGATGTGGAAGACTGCATGTAACCTCAAATTGTTTTCTTTGTGTTGATTAATTTTAATTTTTTCTAATCCTCTTTTTATTTCTCTCTCTTTAAATTCTTTGCTAAGGGTTAGTTGTTTGGGAGGGGGTAAGGGAGATAGATGGGGGAACAACAGGCAAAATAGAAGCAAAAATTATAAATAAAATATGTTTAAAATTATTTTTATAATCATGTGAAAGCTATCTCACTTTTTGAAATGAAATTATATTTATAAATACACAATGTACAAAGAATGTTTCCACTAAATATTATAATTGTATACATAGCATATACATTTGTAATTCTAAACTGTTAACAACTATATAAAAGAATGTTTAAAATAATTATTAAGAGAAATGCAAATCAAAACAACCCTGAAGTTTCCCTTTATATTCAGATAATTTGCTTAGATAACCAAAAATGAGAACAGCCAATGTTGGAGTTGTTGCAGGAAAGTAGGAAAACTAATCCACTCTTGGTGAAGTTGTGTGATTCACAGCCATGGTGGAAGTCAGTTTGGAATTATGTAATCAATGTGTATGAAATATGTTTATCCTTCACCCAGAGATCCTACTTTTAGATTTATATTCCAAAGGGAGTTTTGATAAGAAGAAAATCTCCATATAGTTCAAAGTATTTATAGCAATAACTGTGTGGAGCAGCTAGATTGCACAGTGAATAGAGCACCAGCTCTGGAGTCAGGAGGACCTGAGTTCAAATGCGACCTCAGATACTTGACACACTTACTAGCTGTGTGACTTTGCGCAAATCACTTAACCCCAATTGACCTCCAAAAAGATACACACACATACACACGCGCGCACACACACACACACACAAATATCCTAAATACAATATATTACATGAATTAATGTATAGATTTAATACTATGCTCATGACATTACCAAACAGCTACTTTATAAAACTAGAAATAATAATAATAAAAACTTTCAATTACAGGAATGAAATATTTACAAATTCATGGGAACTAATGAAAGTAGAAATGAAATGGGAGAATTACTTTTGAATTTGAAACTATTATAGAGAATCAATAATAAAAAATGTTTGATAGTTGCTAAAAATGAAAAGGTAGCACAACAAAACAAAATAGAGAAGCAAGAAAAATCATTCTCCTACGCAGCGTGTGATAAGCTCAAGCATAACTAAGTGCCCAAACTACTTATTGAAGAACTTCCTATTTGAGAAGAACTTTTTGAGAAAAATGGAAAGTTCTTTGAAGTGGTAGTATGGTGGGGGGGGGGGGAGATTTAAATCAACATCATGCAATGCATGTTACAATCAGGTTTAAATGTATATACAGCATAAACACACATATGCATAGTGTACAAATAAACATATATGTACTTGTCATGTACACATTCAGAATTATATACATATATAGGATGTGTATATGTTTATATTTATACATACATATATATATATGTGCATGTATGTGTGTGTGTGTGTACATATATATAAGATTTTTTAACTCAGAGTCCTGAAGGATGGATAAGATAAAACCTCTGCTTCTAGAACAGAAGGAAAATGCAGATACAGACAGCTAAACTGCCAAAATAAATGATTATGCTTGAAAACAATCTCTGACTCCAAAGGAATTCTATTAACTTCTCTGGTTAGTCTTACCTGACCTATTTAATATTGGCACAAAGTCTTTAATTACCCTGGTTTGGAGCATCCATTTCCCTTTGTCTTATTTAGTATAAAACTGCAGATAATCTAAAATGTGTGGGATGAAGAGGGATCAGGTAATTATTGCTTACGTAGAGTCAAAATTCTGGAGCCATTCATGTGTACACTTTAATTTGCCTCCCCATTGTCTTTATAATAAAATGCAAACTCCTCTCCCTGGTATTTGACGTTCTCCACAATATCTTTTCAGATTTATTGCACATTTCACATTGCACCCTCCTGCAATATCCAAAGTAAACTTAATTTTTACTTTTACAGTACAAAAGTGACAATGGCAGGTCCAATTTCAGATTTACTTCACAATAAAATGGAAACTCTAAGAAGTTTAGAAGTCAAAAAAAAGAGGTACGGAATAGCACAAGGAAGAAGGCCATGTTCTATAAGAAATTTGATGGTGACTGTCATGGTGGTAGATTTGACTGACACTGTAATACCATATCCTAAGTGTCAACATCAATAACAAGCGTCATGCTCTGAGATAGAGGAAAATAGCCAACATATTCAGTTTACTAGAGGCATGTCAAAAATCACATAGCATCATGGCATATTGGTCGTTCAAAGGTAGACACAAAAATTATTGAGCAGAAATAGTAGCAGCAATCATATGGCCCCATACCTATGCAAAACAGCATCACAGTTCCCATATTCATATTGAAGATAGACCCAATCCCTGGTCTTCCTCATTTTCATATTGGCATCAACCTGATTATCCCCTGCCTCAGAGGATGTGCAATGTCTCTGTTGGGCTTTAGAGTATATCAACTATATCAAGCAGCTATATCAATTATATCTTATAGAAGCCATTAGCAAATGGTTTATTAGCTCCATTAGTCCCGGCTCCCAAAGAGGAAACATTGATAATCCAATTCTCTTCTCTCCTGGTCACATATCACTCAGCTATTCCTATGGCCATCAACCAGCAATTATTATAAGCAAGATAAATATCTTGCCTATCCCTCAAGGTTTTCTCATTAATTAATTTATTTTTAGTTTTCAATATTCACTTCTGTAAGATTTTGAGTTCCAAATTTTTCCCCATCTCTCCTCTCCCCCAATCCAAGATGGTATGCATTCTGATTACTTCTCCTGCCCTCCCTTCTGTCACCCCCTTCTTCTTATCCCCTTTCCTTCTATGTTCCTGTAGGGCAAGATAGATTTCTATACTCCATTGCCTACATATCTTATTTTTTCTAGTTGCATGTAAAAACAATTTTTACACTCATTTTTGTATTAAATTTTTTTAGTTTTCAGCATGCACTTTCATAAGTTTCAAATTTTCTCTGCCTCCCTCTCCTCTCCCTCTCCAAGATGCATTCTACACATACATTCCTATTAAAAACTTTTTCACATTAGTCATGTTGCATAAAAGAATTATAATAAATGCTAAAAACCATGAGGAAAAAACAAAACAAAACAAAAAGACAAAAATCTGCTTCATTCTGCATTCTGACTCCATAGTTCTTTCTTTGCATGTGGCTGGCATTTCTCATGGTGTGTCCTTTGGAATTTTTTTTAGGTCCTTGCATTGCTAAATTTATCAAAATCTGTCCTTACACACTGTAGCTGTTACTGTGTACTATATTCTCCTGGTTCTGCTCCCCTCACTCAGCATCAGTTCATGTAAGTCTTTTCATGCTTCTCTGAAGTCCACCTGTTCATCATTTTTTATACCACAATAGGATTCCATTACATTCATATATCAAAACTTGTTTAGCCATTCCCTAATTGATGGGCATCCCCTTGATTTCCAGTTCTTGGCCACCACAAAAAGAGTTGGTATAAATATTTTTGTATATGTGGTTCCTTTTTCCATTTTTATGATCTCTTTGGGATATAGCCCTAGAATTGGCATTGCTGGGTCAAAGGGTATGTACATTATTATAGCCCTTGGGGCATAGCTCCAAATTGCTCTCCAGAATGGTTGGATCAATTCACAACTTTACCAACAACGCATTAGTGTTTCAACTTTTCCACATCTTCTCTAACATTTATCATTTTCCTGTTTTGCCATGTTAGTCAATCGGACAGATATGATGTGGTACCTCAGAGTTGTCTTGATTTGCATCTTTCTAATCAATGATTTAGAGCATTGTTTCATATGACTAAAGATAGCATTAATTTCTTTCTCTGAAAATTGCCTGTTCATGTCCTTGGACGATTTGTCAATTGGGAATGACTTGTGTTCTTGTAAATTTGACTCAGCTCTCTATGTATTTATCAGAGACACTGGTTGTAAAAATTCATTTTTTAAAATTGATTTGTTTATTTACTTTTATTTTGCAAGATTCAGTTCCACAATCCCTTGCGTTTCAAATTTTCTCCCTTCCCTCTCCTGCCCACCCCCCCACGATGGCTTGCAATCAAGTATAAGATCTGCAAATACTTTCATATTGGACATTAGTCTGGTTGTAAAGAAGGGCTGCAACCAATGGAGTGACCAATGGGAAAAAAGAAACAAATCCAAACATGGAAAAGAATGAGAGCATGTAGTTTGCTTCAGTCTCCATTTAAACACCCACCCTCATTGAGAAGGCAAGCAATTTAAAATAATTTATACATGTGTAGTCATGCAAAAGTCTTCCATAATACTCACGTTCTGAAAGACTAACTATATTTGCCTCCGTCCTATCCTGCTCCTCCATTTATTTTATTCTCTCCTTTGACTCTCCCTCCTCAAGTGTTTGCTTCTGATTACACTCCCCATTTTTCTTGCCTTCTACCATTCTCTCCTCTCTTTAATCCCTTCCCTCTACTTTCCTACTTTCCCTCTACTTTTAAGGGTAAGATAGATTTCCATATCTAGTTGAGTGTGTACTTTATTCCCTCCTTAAGCCAAATCTGATGACAGTAAGGTTCACTGATTACTCTCACCTCCTCCCTCTTCCACCACACTGTAAAAGCTTTTTCTTGCCTTTTTATGTGAGATAATTTACTACAGTCTACCTCTTTTTTCTCCATCTCCCAGTACTTTTCTTTCTCATCCCTTAATTTTATTTTTTTATATCATCCCTTCATATTTAACTCACACTGTGCCCCCTGTATGCATGTATATATGTGTATGTGTATGTGTGTGTGTGTATATGCATATAAGTATGTGTGTATGTGTGTATTCATGTGTATATATGTATATATACATGTACATATGTATTTGTATCTCTATATCTATATGCATATACATTCTTTCCAACTACCCTAATACTGAGAAAGGTCCCATGAGTTACAAATACCATCTTTCCATGTAGGAATGTAAACAGTTCAACTTTAACAATTCCCTTATGATTTCTTTCCTCTTTACCTTTTCATGTTTCTCTTGAATCTTGTATTTGAAAGTAGATTTTTCTATTCAGCTGTTGTTGTTTTTTTCATAAAGAATGCTTGAACGTGCTCTATTTCATTGAATGTCCTTTTCACCTGAAGGGTCATACTCAGTTTTGCTGGGTAGGTGATTCTTGATTTCAATTCTAGCTCCTCTGATCTCCAGAATATCATATTCTAAGCCTTTCAATCCCTTGATGTAGAAGCTGCTAATGTGATTCCACAATACATTGTTTCTTTCCGACTACTTTCAACATTTTCCCCTTGACCTGGGAATTTTGGAATTTGGCTACAATATTCCTAGGAGTTTTCCTTTTGGAATTTCTTTCAGGAGGTCCTTGGTGGACTTATTCAATTTCTATTTTACCCTCTCATTCTCAAATAGCAGGGCAGTTTTTCTTGATAATTTCTTGAAAGATGATGCCTAGGATGTTTTTTTTAACCGTGGCTTTCAGGTCATCCAATAATTTTAAAATTATTTCTCCTGAATCTATTTTCTAGGTCATTGGTTTTTCCAATGAGATATTTCACCTTGACTTCTACATTTTTATTCTTTTTGTTTTCTTTTATAATTTCTTGATTTCTCATAAAGTCTTTAGCTTCTGTTTGCTCCATTCTAATTTTTAAGGAATTATTTTCTTCAGTGAGCTTTTGGATTTCATTTTCCATTTAGTCAATCAGCTTTTTAAAGCAATCTTCTCTTCATTAATTTTTTAGACCTCTTTTGCCATTTGAGCTAAGGTACTATTTTCTTCAGCATTTTTGAGGGGTCTCCTTTAGCAAGGTATTAACTAGTTTTTCCTGATTTTGTTGCATCCCTATAATTCCTCTAACCGAATTTTTTTCTCTACTTCTCTTGCTTTATTTTCAAAATCCTTTCTGAGTTCTTCTATGGCTTGTGACAATTATATATTGTTTTCTGGGAGGCTTTGGATGTTGAAGCTTTGACTGTATTGTCTTCTAGTTGTATGTTTTGATCTTCCTTGTCAGCAAAGTAAGATTCTATAGTCTTATTTTTCCCACTACTTCCTCATTTTCCCAGCCAATTACTTGACTTTGTAGCTCTTTCTTAAGGCAGAACTCTTCTTCCAGTGTGGAGAGTGTACTATACCAAGCTTCAGAGGTTTTGTACAGCTGTTTTCACAGATATTTCCAGGTACCTGTTAATTTTCACTTCTTCCAAGGTTGTATGATCAGAGGAGAGGTATTTACTTTTCTCCTGATCTATGCTGTGGTCTGTGAGTGACAACAAACACTCTTTTCTCTGCCTTGGAACTGTGAGGAGGGTTCTCTCTTCACCACTGCCACAAGCTCAACCATACCAGCACTCCTCCTCACCCCAGGACTTCCATCCAGGACTACAACCCAGATCCAAGCAAGGGCAAAGCATGATAATCCTGTCTCAGTGCCAGCAAAATGATCCCCACAATGCCCTTCTGATTAGTCACTTGATATCCCTACAGTCTGAGGGCTGAGAAATCCAATACTGCCACCCTGGACTAGGGTCAAACGCCACTCCTCTCCCCTACAGGTCTGACAGATCTTTCCTACTAACATTCTAAGTTGTCTTTGGCATTTGTGGTTTCAAAAGTTTGAAATTGCCATGGCTGCCAGTGATTCAGTGCCCTAAGACCTGTTCCAGGTTTGCTAGGGCCCCATATGTGGGCATGATCCATGCTAGACTGGGCTTCTCTCTCAGACTTGTGCAACAAACCTTTCCTGTCAACCCTCCAAGTTGTCTTGAACTGTAAATTTGTTTCACTCTGTCATTTTGTGGGTTTTGCTGCTCTAAAATTTTATCAGAGTCATTTTAAAATATTTGGAGGGATTTGGTGCATAGATCAAGGAAGCTCCTGTTTTTATTCTGCCATCTTTGCTCTGCCCCGCCCCCTCAAAGTTTTCTTACATGGAAGTCATGTAATTCACAGTGTATCCCAATAGAAGAATTTATCAGGCCCATATTCCTCAGGATGTCCTCATATACTGGATTAATGACTGCCAAAGTCAAGTTGTGTATACTTTTCTCATAGAAGGAGGAGCCATGAATAAATCAGGCAAAACAGAGTTCTTCAAGAGGTAAGTCCTTCTGGAGGAGCTGCAGTGTACTAACAGGGGAGGGAATGTATTGGGGCTATTATTAAAGTTGTCTGACTCCAGAAAGTCAGAAACTATTCATGAAGTACATTACGATCCAAAGTACCTAAGGAACAATGATCTTGAATATACTATATCTACTTAATAATAGACAGCATCTGTGCCCTACCTACCCTGTTAGAAAGACTATATTGTATCATCCAATCCATAATTGGCAACTCTAGGAGATGGGTATTAGTATGTCACTCAGTAGCCAATACGGCCAAAAAAACCCAACAAGTAACTGTTTTTCAAAGGTAACTATTTGGGGTAGCTTATAACTCAAGAAGCATAATATTCATTTAACCTATTCACTCCTTGATATTTATCAGACTTCACTCTGTCTTATTCTCATGAATAGACCTCCAAAAACATAGATCCCACAGAATCATAAAGACAGAAGGATAAATCCTGCTGAATGAAAACCTTAGGTTTTCTAGAAGTATAAACTGTTCTAGGACATACTTGAAAACGACTAATAAGAGTGATGTGGTGGTCAGGTAAATTCTCCAGATTCACAATGTAGGCTTACCAGAACCAAAGAACACAAAAGCTTTGGAATGTCCTTTTAGAATTAAGGCAAGTAGTTTATTCTCAAGCATATCCAGAATTTTCTGGGTATAGTCAAGATCCTCATTCAATGTATTGTCTAAAAGCTTAACTAAGCTGGATGAATGTTGCATTTTCTTAGAGTTAATTTCCTGTACTTTGCTCTTTATATAAGCTACTTTTTGATCATTGGCCTCTACCACTATAGGTTCAGCTGGCTTAATCAATGTGATATCAATGTGGTGCTAGACATCAATGCCCTCAAGGAATGATACCTATTTGGAGTATTTACTCACAAAAATGCAGCAATAGGAAGAATTTAAGTAACCCTAAGTAAGGTCTTGCAAGATACAGTAAACTCGTCCTCAGTTAAAAGCAAATTTCCTGACTAGATTAGGTCACAGGAATAGAGATGGCAATTATGAAATCAGTAACCCCATATCACTCACTTGGAGTCTGGGCCAGCTTATGAGATGTTTTATGTATTTCATCATCAAGATTTGGTCTGGTGCATTTTCTAAATTGGTTTGGAAAAGTTTGTGGATGGGAGATCACCACATTGCTTCATACCACTCTACTATCTTGGCACTATCCACTCATATACCCTTCATTAATCCTTTGTCATCTTATTTTGTTAAATTTATCTTATTTTCAGACATGTCAATTACCCTCAGAACACTTAATTAGCCTCACATATTAAATTTTGGGATTTTATTTTATTATAATCCTCTTCATAATAGCTATTTTCTGTGTTTGATTTTTCTGTGATTGAGCTGTTTTTCTATGATTGATCCTTTGATATGTTCAGTGTCCTTTTTTTTCACTGACTTGTTTATTTACTTTTAGTGTACAAGATTCAGTTACACAATCCCTTAAGTTTCAAATTTTTTCCCCTCCCTACCCCTCCTCCCGCCATGGTGGCGTGCAATCATGTATAGGATCTGCAAATACTTTCACTTTGTACAGTAGTCTGGTTGTATAGAAGGGTTGTAACCAATGAGTGATCACTGGGAAAAAAAGAAACAAAACCAAACATGAAAAAGAACGATAGCATGTTTTGCTTCAGTCTCCATTTAAACTCAGCGTCCTTTTATACTTCATCTAGTTTACACTTGAACTGCTTTGATGCTTTGACAATCTGTGTGTCTACACAGAAAAAAGAACTATACCTATAAACACAAGTACATATAAAATTAAAAATATAAATATATTTCTATATCTATCTAAATATATATACACATATATACATACATATGTGTGTGTCTGTGTGTGTGTGTGTATATATATATATGTGTATATATATATATATATATTTATATATATATATATACACACACACACATATATATATATATATATATATATGTATATACACATACGAGTTGGAGCCAGAAAGCCTTGCTTGGTTGTAAGGCTTGATAGGTTGCAATACCACCTATCGCACTTACCAGTTGTATGAGCACGGTGAAATCACTTAATGTCCATAGGTTTCATTTTCCTTATCTGTGGGAGATAACACTACCTATGGAACCTACCTCGCTAGGTTATTGAGAGGATCAAATGAAAAGAATTACACAAAATACTTTGAAAACCTTAAAGCATTATATAATTATTGCTACTACTATTATTGCACACAGTTCCTCTAAGGCTATTTTCCCATTTTGTCTCTCTCAACAGCATCAGATATTATAACCATCTTTGACAAAATCACAGTGATATTGTCTGTTTTTTGGTACTTCCTAGAATATGATAAATTTGATTATGTCCCTCAACTTAATTCTGCACTGTCTGTATTTTAAATGTTCTATATACCTTTATTCAGCAAAGTGTCATATTTTCTTTAAAATTCTGTCCAAAATTTGCCAAATCTCACAAAGCTTTTAAGTATCAGAGTCAATATTCAAATTTGCAAGGTTAGGAAGAGCCTTTGAGGTTGTAGTTAACAAGAACTGAGGAAAAGTTTTGCCATACAGAAATAAAAGCTGAATTATCACAGATAACATGATTTCATTTAGTAGTGCTAAATATCTTGGAGTAGAAGTGGAATAAGAAGATCATAGGATCATCATAAAACATTATGAAGACAGAAGTGATTAAGGCCAGTAGATTAAGTTGTGGGTGGAGAAAAGGATGCTATTTACAAAGCTGATCAAAAAGTCTAGATTTGATAGTGATGAATCTGAAAAAAAATGAGTCAAAATAAGGGCAAAGGTCAACTATGTATAGAAAGAGGCTATAGTTAGAAGAGATTTGGGGGTAAAGAAGAAGAACAAAGGGGTGAACTAAGTCACCTCTAAGGTTCCTTTTTAGCTCTCAACTCAACAGATGAACATAGTGAATAATTAGGCCAATAAAATATGATGATTTTCTTTGACTCATCCAGAAGAGGCCTAAGAGCTTAATTTCTCTCCATGTCTGACTTAGGTTTATATTATGCCAAAACTGGTCATTCTGACCTACAAAAGTTAGTTGTTGTTGTGTTTTTATATTATAATCTGATCATGGCAAGAAAATTGACTCAAAAAGATCATATAAAGGGTTTTTTTTTCTCAAACAGAATTATATATGCCACACAGAAACCTGTTGTTAACATTTGCTTTCCTCCATTGCTGTCAGCATTTGCTATCAGTACACACCCTTGGCAAAATTTTACCCTCAACAAAGTTTATTTCAGAAAACTTCCTGCCATTGCATGGCCTGTGTTTTGTCTTTCCCTATCATTGTCTATCTAGGTAACTAGATTGTGTCGTATTCTTTTAGGTCTAATCCAACTATACATGTATACATGCATACATACATACATACATATACACACATACATATTGCCTAAGGGTAAAAGGACAAAGTTTTTGCTTGCATGTGTGTCTGTGTATGTATATAAGTATACATTTGCATGTACGTATGTTATATACACCATAAGAATTCATGTCTTTGTGTACATAAATTTGTATGTGCACATACATGCACATACATACACATATGTTTTGCTTATATGTATACAATACCCACATAAAACATATATAGTAATAGTCTCCCCTCAAATTTATTTATAGAATCAAGCATTTAGAATCTCAGGAGAAATTTAAAAAGGATGAATAAAAGATGAATGACACTTCCAAAATTGAAATTATATTATAAAGCAATAATCATTAAAATTATTCATTATTGAATGAAATGATAGAAAAGTAGACAAATGGTGGAGACTTTATAAGAAAGAATTTTAAATTTTCAACATTCGATAACCTAGAAACATAAATTATTTGTGACACAGTTCCCTATTTTACAAAAATTGTGGGGAAACCTGTAAAGATTTTGGCAGAAATTAGGTTTACAACGAAATTTACACCAAATACTATGAGAAAATTAAATTGGATATGAAACCTGCATATAAAAAAATCACACACAGAAGAAAGAATTTTGAAAAGAATCATATCAGGTTTCTTTCATAGAGGGGGAGAACTCATAAACAAAGGAGAGAAACATTCACAAAACGTAAAATAGATCATTTTGATTATATGAAAATAAAGATTTTTTAATGAAAAAAGTTAATTTAACTATCAGAATAGCTAGCATTTATATGGTGTATTAAGTTTTGAAAAGTACTTAAAATATGTCTATTCTCACAACAACTCTGGAAGTTGGGTAAAATTATTATTCTCATTTTCCATATGAGGAAACTAAAGCAGAGATTAAGTGATTTGGGTCATACAATTCATGAACATTAGAAGAAAAACAGTGGGTTAGGCAAAATATTTGCATGAGATAACTCTGATAAAGATGCAACATTTGAATGACATAAACTCTAAACTAGGTATCTTGCCACACAGGAGAGTAGAGGGGATGGGGATGAGAGGTGGGATGATGGAGGGGAGGGAAGGGTGGGGGGGAGTGTTGCTGGAAGTACACACTTCTGTAAAGGGACAGGGACAGGGTAGAGAA
>CM053581.1:206786776-206807272 GCA_028627135.1 Pseudochirops cupreus | reverse complement strand
GGTATTTGATTGATTAAAGTAAGATTGTTAACCCACTTTGAGTTGCTTTCCTTTAGAAAAGCAGATCTAAGAACCTGTGCTAGTAGCCGCCCTAGGTATGCTAGGGTGCTTGCTGTTACAATCCCCAATGAACATTATAGTCAGATTTCATAACTATTAAGGCAAGGAAAAAATTTGACAAGTGGCCATAAAGGAACAATTCTAATATCAGGGAGTACCAATCAGAATTATATAGGACTTGGCAGCTGCAACATTAAAGAATCAGAGGTCATGAAACATGGTATTCTGAAGGGCAAAGGAACTATGAGTACAACCAAGAATCACTCACCTGGCAAAGTTAAGCATAATATATCAATGGGAAAAAATAGTCATCCAATGAAATAGAAGGATTTCAAGCCTTCGTAAAGAGAAGAACAGAACTGAACCAAAAATTTGACCTCCAATGTCAAGAACCAAAAGAGATATAAACAGGTAAAAAGGGAAAAGAAAACATAAAGGATTCAAAAGAGCTAAACTGTTTATATCCCTACAAAGTAAGATGATCCTTGTAACTTAAAAATTGTATCACTGGCAGTACAGATAGAAGGAATATACATAGACAGAGGGTATACGTAGAGGGTGAATTTGAGTAAATTGCATTAAAAATGTTATAGGAAGAGAAAGAGGAGTACAATGGCTGCAAAAGGAAGGGAGAGGTAGAATGGGATAAATTATTTCACATAAAGAAGTGCAAAAAACCTATAACAGTGGAGGGAAGATGGTAGGGTGGGATATAGTCATTACTTGAATCTTACTCTCATCAGTATTCACTTAAAGATGGAATCATATACACAATCAGTTGAATATAAAAATGTATCTTGCCTGACAAGTAGAAAGGAAGAGATCAAGTAAAGGGGGGGAGGGATAGGGAGGAAGGTCTAAGAAAAGGGAGGGTAGATCATGGTAGGTGTACACAGAAGAGTAAGGAATAGTCTACTTCTTGGATACATGGAGAAGGAAAGAATTCATGATGAAACAGGAGACATAGACCATTACAAAATGTAGAATAGATAATTTTGATCTTATTAAAATGAAAAGCTTTTGCACAAACAAAATCAATGCAACCAAAATTAGAAGGAAAACAGAAAGATGGGAAATTATCTTCATAGCAAGTTGTAACAGGAAGAAGCACAGCATACCCAGGATGGCTGCTAGCATAGGTTCTTTGATCTGCTTTGCTAAAGGAAAGCAACTTTAAAGTGGTCAAAAAAAATCTTATTTTAATTTTATACACACACATGCAAATGTACATATATATATATATATATATACACACACACACACATAAATATATACATATACACAGATAAAACACACATATACACAGGTGTGTAGATGTATGCAGATGCATATGTGTATATACATATACGAATGTGTGAATGTATGTGTATATATGTATGTGTATATCTGTGTGTGTATGTGTGTATTTTTCACTTAGTTCAGGGGGAAAAGTCAGCAACCTAAACTTCAGAGAAAATACAAACAAGCAGAAAAAATGCAGACAGAAAATAACACAAATAAACAGAGAAGGCTTCTAGCTGTCTGACCAAAGCTATACATACATAGAGTTATCAGAGAGAGAAGCACCAACAACTGGGTTTTCAAAGCTGACTACCTAGAATCTCCTTAATGGCTACCTAGAATCTCATCTGGTTAAATCACAGGAACACTCTTCCAATGAGTAAGCCCCAAAGCAAAATTTCACCTCAGAGTATACATACCCTTCTTCAGAGCCAGAAGGCATCACAACCCTTGTGACCCATTGCCTAATTACAAAGTAACCAAAGGTTCCTGAAAAACAAGCCTTGCCTAATCAAGCTTCTCTAGTTGAACTCCACATGAGGCTTCTCAGTGGGCAGGGAAGATCTTCAACTCCCATTAATATAGCATAAGTATATTTAATAAAGGCCTCATTTCTCAAATGTATAGAGAAGTGAGTCAAATTTGTGACAATACAAGCCATTCCTCAATTAATAAATGGACAAAGGATATGAACAGGCAGTTTTCTGATGAAGACAATATCTATAGCCATATGAAGAAGTACTCTAAATCACTCTTGTTTTGAGAAATACACATTAAAACAGCTCTGAAATACCACCTCACACAACTCACATTAGCTAACATGATTAATAAAAGGGAAAATGATAAATGTTGGAGAGGATGTGGGAAAATTGGGACACTAATGCACTGTTGGTGGAGTTGTGAGCTGATCCAACTATTCTGGAGAGCAATTTGGAACAATGCCCAAAGGGCAATCAAATTGTGCAGACTCTTTGATCGAGGAATACCATTACTAACTCTGTATCCCAAAGAGATTGTTTAAAAAAAAAAGGGGGATGAGGTGGGATCTAAATGTGAAAAAATATAGCAGCCCTATTCTTGGTAGGAAATTATTGCAAATTAAGGGCATACCCAACATTTTGAGAACAGCTGAAGAAGCTATAGCATATGAATACAATGGAATACTATCGTGAAATAAAAGATGATGAACAGGCACATTTCAGAAAAATCATGGTAAGTCTTGTAGAAACTGATACAAAATGAAATGAGTGGAACCATGAAAACATTGTACACAGTAACAACAATATGATGATGGACTATGAATGACTCAGCTTTTCTCAGCAACATAATTATCCAAGACAAGTACAAGGGTTCATGAAGGAAAATGCTATCGACATACAGATAAAGAACTAATGGACTCATTGCAAATTGAAGCCTATTTTTTTCCCCCACTTACCTTATTCTTTCTCATTTTCCCCCCTTTTGATCTGTTTCTTCTTTCACAACTGTGATAAATATGGAAATATGTTCTACATGATAGCATACATATAAACCATATCGAACTGCACATATATGTGTGTATATATGTATATATAGTATTATTTAACCCTGTATATGTATAGGCTCATACACATGTACATAATCAATTACTCTATTTTTCCCCAGAGAATGTAAGCTCCCTGTGGTCTGGATCCATTTTAATATAAATTCATGTGTACAAACATGCATGCATACATACAAACATGCATACGTAGACACATGCATACATAGATACATATGTACACATAACAATTTTATGTGTAACATGGGTCTATGTATAATAACATACACACATATACGTGTGTGTGTGTATGTGTGTGTGATGGATGCTATCCACAGGGACCTTACATTCTCTTGGGAAAGAACATATTCAATGATTATTTAGAGGCATATGAATCTATTTGTGCAAGGGTAGAAGAAATTAAGGGGTAACAAAATTGCTCAGAATGTATTTTCACGGATTACCATTGCTTATTGCTCCTAGCTGTTGTAGTCCAAAAGACAGGAAACATGGACTCAACTGACATAATTTACACATTTTCTTTGATGAATCTGTGAACTCCATTGTTGCAGATTGCAATTAATCCACTCTATCTTATGCAACTCTTTTTGGCTTCCATAAACCCATCATAGGGAATCAGTCCACTGAACATTTTGAAGCTGGGGGCAATTGGGAAGGGTTCTTGCTCTAGATTTTTAATATATTTGCATATCAATTGGTTTTACCAGTCACCTTTTGGTTATCCCTTGCTTTTGCTACTGCATTAGATGACTGGCCCACTTTTTCCAGTCATATGTCTTCTTGGCAACAACCTTTAGGCCATTTCTGCAATGCATTTCTTCAATGCATTTCTTCGTAGCCCAAGGCAACAGAGAAAAGACAAAAGGACCAAGTCTCAAATGTGTTATTTGACCATTACTATTTCCTAAAACCTCCAAAAATGAAATTGTATAGTCATGCCCACCTTTTCATTCAAAGTGTCCAAAGATAGTAGAGATTCAATTTCATTTCTATATTTCATGTAGTGCAAGATACCAGTGGATCTAGGAGATCTGGGTTCAAGGTTTGACTACCCTTAATTAGCTATGCGATAATTTGCTTCTTTTCTCTGCACCTAAGTTTCATTATTAGAAAATTGGAAATGAAAAATAAACAAAAAAAACCAATAACAAACATTTTCCTTGTACTTCATAATATCATTGTGAAGAAATCATTTTGTAAACTATTACTCAATAGAAATGTGAGATGTTATTATAAGACAAGATATTTCTAAAGGACACACATAATCCCTCAAAAAAAATTTGGCGAAGCTATCCACTGAGCAAAAACAAAGTGGAGGGAGGCTCATTGTTCAGTTTATGATATGGAGGGCAGATAGAATATCCATAGATCTGCTTTATCTATATACAATATACCAATATATCAATTATTTCTATATATATATATATGTTTACACATATATGTTATATATAACATATGTAATGTTATATATAACATTTAATGTGTTTAACATATAAGAAATTATATATTTATTGTATAATATATAGAGATCTACAAAGATATAAAGACATCTCTAGAGAGAGATGTACCCCTAATCTAAATATTAAATATAAAACATAAATACAGAGAGAGATCTTTGTATCTCTCTCTATATAGCAGATAGATAGAAAGATAGATATACAGACTATAAATGAACAGATAATATTGAACAGATGTGGCAGATAGACAACAAAGTGGGCTCAGGACTGAGTAGAAAGAAGAGAATAGTCAATATAGCTTTTTTGGAAATTGTTATTGTTCATTCATTTTTCAGTTGTGTCCAACTTTCTGTGACTCCATTAGAGATTTAGAATAAGGTAGATAGAAAGATAGGTGGAAAGAAGAAAGAAGACACTGAATTTGCTTGTCTTTTCCTTCTATAGATCATTTTACAGATGAGGAAACTGAGGCAAGCAGGCACGACTGACTTGCCCAGGTTCATACAGCTAATAAGTGTGGAGGCCAGATTTCAACTCAGATCTTCCTGACTCCAAGTACAGCACTCTAACCATTCTGCCACAAAGCTATCCTAGGGCAGTTGTACAGGACCTTTAATGACCCATACTTCTCTAGGAAACAAAAGCCCCTATTTTATTAATGTTAATATTCTTCCATTGTTGCTACATGGACTGTAAATCATAGCATATTTCTCTTTGCAAGTTATTAACTTACAAGTCAACGAATGGCAATAGAGAGGTCCATGGGCAAGGGTACTCAATAACAAGGAAAAAATATGCAAGCAAAGTGTCATAAAGGATATCATAAAACAGATATATGACTAGAAAGAGAAGTGGGCCAGCCATGCTGTAAGAATAAGTAATAACCAACAGACAATTGTGTGTTCCATTGGTATATGTGCAATGTCAAGATATGGAGGAGAATATCACTAGCATACTGTATTGACTCTCTGTGGAGAATTTATAGGAGGAACATGAATAAAAGTCACAGAGGATGAAAACATATGTTTAGTTTGCTGAGATTCCACTGTGAGATCACAAATCCAACTAGTTAGTCTTTGAACAATATTTTCTTGTCTGTGAAGTTTACTTCCTGGAAGATAGAACCTTCTACCTTCCATGTTTACATCTTGGATCTTGGGGTGGCCAGGTGGAGCAGTGAATAGAGTACTGGCCCTGGAGTCAGGAGGACCTGAGTTCAAATCCGGCCTCAGACACTTAACACAAAAGCTAGTCATGTGACCTTGGGCAAGTCACTTAACCCCAACTGCCCTCCAAAAAACAAACAAAAAAAAATACATCTTGGATCTTAATTGTTTCAGAATTATGCCTTAGATGCAAGAATCAGTCCATTCCATGACTTCCAATCCTATGGGATTAGTTAAATTGCTTTTGGACATATATTACAGGTACCTGTAGCCTGTGACTCCTGGTCTTCAAACTGGGCCGTGGGCAAAATGAGATTATCAGATAAATTAGCTGGGAGGTACCTTCCTATGGGAATGCACAAATTAGCTGAGACTCTTACCTCTGAAAATAATCACCAAATACCACATGTTCTTTAACTCTGCTGTTCTATTCAGATTTGGTAAACAGCAAATGTGTTCTCTTCTTCCAGATTTGAGTCTTAAAGCTCAGTTTAAAAACTCTCAATAACCTAGGCAACAGCATTTTTTTCCATTTACCTATTACAGGTCTAATGATATGAGTTTAACAAGCAAATATCAAGTCAAAATCATGTGCACACATAGTTCTAGATTCTATACTTACCAACCTGAAAATCCCTTGGTTTTGTAGTCTTGAGAGAAGATAGGGATTATCATGTAAGATTTGCTATTGCTGAAAACTAATCATCCATCAACCAAATTTCTAACAATGACATTCTCCAAACCTTGCTAAGTTCTTTATTCATACCTTTACTTGGAACCTTTTTGGTTTGGTAACATCTTCCTGAGTTTGGGCTCAAATGGCCCAGACTTTGATGAATCAAGATATACTTCAATGAGGAGACAGCGATGCATTGGAGTAGGATTTCAGTAGATGACATTCTGGAGAAGTCCTTTCTCACGTGATTCGGTGTCTTCTTCTTTCCACTGATCTTTCCATCTACCTTATGTATGGACATATTGTCTCTTCTGGTAAAATATAAGCTCCTTGAGAGAAAGGACTCCTCCCTTTTCAGCATCTGTATTCCGTTGTCTACAAATGACTAAAGGAACTCTGCTATCCACACACACACTCTTTTTCTCTGTTCGTCACGGATGACATACTATATTCCATCTCTTGACATTTGCATTAGTTATTGCGGCATTAGGCTCTCTCCTGTACCACTTCTTCAGAGGACCCCACTATTTCTTCAAAATACACCTGAAGTACTACATAAAGTCTTTCTTTTCTGATCTCCTCAGCTGCCTATTTCATCTCTTTCTAAGTACCTTATCATTAACTATCTTTGATTTTTCTTAAATTATCTTCATATTTATGATTTCTGTTTGAATTTTCTTCATGTTTATGTATATATGTACATAAGTCTAAATATGCATGTATATGTAAGTATCAACACATATATGCATTACATTATGCACATATGAACATGTGTACATATACAGCACAACCTCTTATCAACTCAACCCACACTGGCAGCTCAAGTCCTCAAAATCTGGCTGCTACATCTCCCCTCTGTGTTCTGTGCACATCACTGAGTATCCTTGAGAGGCTGGGTGTATTTTTCTAATGATAATTAACCTCCACTAATGTGATTCTTCCTAAAATTGAAAATTGATATCAATTATTCAGCAAGGCTTAATTACTTTTTTTAGTCAAGAGTGTTTATTAGTGTGGTATTATAAGAATAAATGGTACAAAATAACCCTCACCCTAAGTTCTGTGAGGCATTCTACCCCCAGTACATAGAGTTCATGGAAAAGCAGCTCAAGCTTAGAAAACAGATGTCCGAAGTTTTTTTTAAGTCTTTTTGCCTAAGTTCTCAAGATGTTCCACTTCCGTATGATGTAGCTATTTGGCTGAGCTCCTTGCAGAGCCTGGAATCTGTGTTTTCTCACTGTGCCTGTTGTATCACCAACTCACAATGCAAGCAATGATACCAGACATTGATGTTCTGGGGACACTATCAGGATGCTGATGAAAATTCCCAAATCTTCTGAAGCTCATGAGGTCTTTATCTAGCCAAGGGGGTCAGGGGAGGGTTGAGAAAAAGGAAACTAATACTATGGTCATTTATTCTTCACCCTCCCATCTCCAAATGATTCCTTTGTGAAGAGAAGATTTCCTTTCTCTTTGCAACCAGACAAGTCAATCTTCAATTATAAACTGGCTTTCTGGTTTTACACAAGCCCCACAGGATGTGACGAAATCTTAACATCTAAGATAAATAGACACTTAGTTGAAATGCCAGAGATGTTTGGACTTTGTTCTCACCCAGTTCTGACTTTTGATAGATTTACTCAATCCAGATGTGTTTTCACCTGATCAAAGAAAGAAGGCTAAGTAGAGAAGGATGATTAGAACATCTCCCTCCCCATACATGCACATACATACACACATACATACACGCATGCATGCATATGCATACACAGTGCAGACAAGTACACACAATCACACTGATTTATATAATATATACATCCATACTTACATACTCTTGCCTTCCCTATTAGAATGTAAGATCTTTTTGAGTATGGATTTGTTCATTCGTTTGAATCCCCAGTGCCTAGTACTATACCTTACACAGTACACAATAAATGTTTGATTTATACATAAAAATGCCCAAAAAATTGATTGATTTGCAAAATGAGGCAACTGGACAAGAAGCCCCTCAGGTCTTTTCAAGATATAAATTCTATGCTACTAGACACTAAAATTTATCTCTTCTACATCTACCAAAAAAAAAAAAAAGAAAGCCCTGGAACTAGAAAAGCTTCCAATCTAACTAGGGACTCATGCTATTTGAAACAAAGCAACTTTATTCTGAAGGCTGAAATACTCGTCTTAATCTAAGTTAAACTGAGGCCATTGGGAAAAATTGCAAGATCCATGACAACCAGTAAACTTTCAAGTTTGTCACTCATTGACCTGTCTGGTTTCACTGTGTATTTTCTATTGATTCAGCAAAAGGGGCCCTCAGACACTCAAGCTCAAAGATAAGAGAGTAGAATCAGTCTTGGAACAGCAAGGGGTCTAGGATAATCTCCTAAGAAGTAATGGGAAACACTCAGTTGCCTTCAATATTTATTAGGTGAATCTACTTTAGAAGTCATGGTCACAGGGAGAAAATTTGTAATCAAAATCTCATGGAAATGAATGATGTAAATTGAAAATAAACAAAAGTTAAAAAAAAAAAAGAAGTCACAGACAAAGTTTGTCCAGGTACCTAGAGCAAAAATGAAGTGGAAACTGCTACAGTCCTGGGAAGAAGGGAAGAAAGGGACATTAAGAAGGAAGGAAAAGTTGATTGGGGGAAAGGAACTAAATCCTGTCAGTTCCCACAGGTCATGTGGTGCCTGATAATTCCTCACCAAGGAAACCATTTTCCTACTGCTTCTTGTGCAGTAAGATCAGTGGGAATTCCATAAAAGAGATTACAGAAGGCGTTTTTTAAAGAGAATACATTAGATTAAAGACTCCATTGGTGAGTAGTGTGGGGTATGTGTGTGAGCATTCTTAAACAGAGCTCTGGTGTGAGGCCTTCTGTCCCTAGAGAGTCTGGGTAATTTAAAGAGGCAATTGCTTCTCGAGCTCGTCCTGTGAAATTGGAACTAATAGAGCTATGGACTCCATCACAGGAACTCTAGGGAACTGGATGCAATCCAAGAAAGACTTATTCTGGGCAACATCAATATTTGTCCCATTAAAAAGTATACTATAAAAATCAGTAACATTGTTGACAATGCCGTCTGGGTCCTTGTGGGCTAATTCCTTGTTATAAAACCAAGTCACTGGCTCCCTGGCAAGCCTGGCTTCAAACAGCCTGTGACTGAAATAATGCACCTGGCCCCCAATTACCTGTCCATGTTTTGTTTTGAAGTTCAGAGATGATAACCTGATCCTGTTTCATTCATTTTTAAAAATTCTTTTTTGTCTTTCACTTATGTTCTCTAATGCAAGTCACCTATTGAAGTCCTCATACCAAACTCAATTGCCAAATTTGTCATTCTATATCTTATAGTTAAAGCTATATCTCTCTAAGTGATATGAGATGAATTGTTTAGTTTACTGTCGTTCAACATTTCACTGTGTTCAGTTCCTGCACAAAGGACATGGTCTTTTCTTTCCTAGCTAAGTAATAGCAGACAAAATTCCTTAAGTTATGCAGCGTAATAAACTGGGCAATAGACTTGGATCCAAAGGAAATCTGGATTCTAATTCTTACCTCTGACCCTCAGTTAGTTACTGGTAGGACAAATACTGCCTACTGCAGCATTGTCAAACTCAAAGAGAAAGGGGAGGTCAATAAAACATATACAAACACACTCCTCTATATTGACTTTGAATATCACATATTAACATTATCTGTGTTCTATTGTATATTTATTTGTTTTGTTAAATATGTCCCTTTTCTATTTTAATCCAGTTTGGTCTCCTACAGGGGCAACTATGTTTGAGATCTCTGACCTACTATCTCTTAAAGATGTTGTGAAGATCAAATCAAATAATGGATTTAAATTTATTTACAAAAGTACAGGTGCTATATGTTTCAGTTACTATTAATTAGCCAGGAATATAAATTTTCCTTGCTCTGAAAAGTTTAAAACAACAGGTCTGAAATAGGCTAGACTAGATCCCCATTGATTAGGGAGTGACTAAACAAATTATGTCTCATGAAAGTGATGGAATATTTGAAACAATGAATACGTTGAACGTAGAAAAGCACCGGAAGATTTTTATGAAGTGATATAAAGTGAAGTAAAACAAAACTAGGAAGTGGAGAGAATGACAATACAATCACAACTGAATCTTATGAAATTATAAAGGCCAAACTCATCCCCAAAAAAAGAGATATGAGAAGGTGTGACCCATGGCTTCTTTGCAGAGGTGAGGGAATACGGATTTGGAACATTACATAAAATATCAATCTTTTAAAAAATATTTTGGTCAGCTATAATGATTTTTAAGTAATTCTTTGTTATGGGGCATGACTGGGAGTGGAGAGGGAGAGGGACATTTTGAAATATAAGTCATGCAAAAATGAAATTATCAATAACTTTCTCTTTTTAAAAAAAATGGGAAAAAAAGGACAAGGACATGAAAATCATGCCATGTAAGGATAAATTAAGGGAAATGAATATGTTTATCTTGGAGAAAAGAAGACTTAGGGAGAAGGAGGGTTAAAAAGCATGTGTAAGCTATCTAAAAATATTTTAAAGTTTTCCAAGTGATACAAGAAAAGAGAGTTGACCCTGAAGTGGGAGGACCTGAGTCATTATCCATCAATGACACTTTCTAACTATTTGATATTTGATAAGTCTCAGTCTCTCTGGGTCTAAGCTTCCTCATATGTAAAATTAGTAGGTTGGTAGAAGCAGCATTGAGTAGAGGATAGAGCACTGGCCTTAACCATGTAATGCCTCAGTTTCCTTATCTGTAAAATTAGGAAGGGCAAGATCCATTTCCATTCAAAATTGATGATCTTATTACACAAAGAAGAATAAATAGACTTTTCTGCATTATAATAGAAGAGAGACAGATTTGGATTTAATAGTAAAAGAAAAAAAAGAAAGTGAAAAAGTTAAAAATTAGAATTATCCAAAAGTGAGAAAGGGCTGCTTTAAGAATTAATAAATTCCTCGTGACTGGTAGTCCCCAAGAAAATCCTAGAGGACCACTTGTCATGGATGCTACAAAAGGGATAACTTTTCAAGTACAGGTTGGATTAGATGACCATTGAGATCCTTTCTAACTTTAAGAGTCTGTGACCCTGTGATTCTATGCCTTTAACTAGATTGGAATCACAACCCTATGTTGTACGAGCAGTAGCACCACAGCTTCAAATTAAGCAAATACCCAAGAGGTCAGCAATTAACTTTAATTAGATTCTCTAGTAAGGTTAAAAGATTGTGCCTATACCCATAAAGGTAAGGGACTGCATTTTTTTTTAAATCTTCACACTAAAATTTTATGAGTTGTTTTGTTTTGTTTTGTTTTCTTAGGAGGAGAAAAGTATATGATCCAGTGCATATTATTACTTCCACTTTTGTTGTTGTTCAGTCATGCCTGACTCTCTGTGACCCTACTGGGTGCTTTCTTGGCAAAGATACTGGAGTGGTCTGCCATTTGCTTCTCCAGTTCATTTTACAGATGAGGAAACTGAGGCAATCAGGGTTAAGTAATTTGTCTAGGGTCACATAACTAGTAAGTATCTGAAGCCAGACTTGAATTCAGGAAAATGAGTCTTCCTGAGTCCAGGTCCCATACTCTATCCACTCTGCCAGCTACCTGCCCCAGTTTCTTCTACTATCAATTTCCAACCCACCACTCCCCTTTCTCTACACCATCATCACAGACTCTCTAATATAAGACCAACCTCCCTACATATCCCATTCTGTTGTTTCCTAAAAAGAATTCATCCCTGACAATTATGATAGCTACTCCCTAGGGCAATAGTTCAGAGGACCCTGGCCTTTGTTTCCTGAGTTTTCTCTTTTAATAATTTTGAACTTCCATTTATCTCTGGCTTACAGCATCAATGCCTCCACCACACTCCACCACTGACCTTTGTCCCTGAGTCTATTTAACTTCTTGAATCATAGGTCACCTGCCCCCAATACCAGTATTAAATTATTTGACCCACTTCTTTTGTTGTTACCTATTCATGATACTCAATCCTAGTACTTTCTCTATTTCTTCTCTCTACTGTAATACCCTTCAGACAACCAGAGCCTGATTTCTAGAGTTTACTCATTAAAAGAATGAGGCATATAAATAATTGTCAAGAATAATAGTAAAAGTTCATCTGCAGTGTATTTAAGATTCTATCCACCCAAAACTAGATGTTACTTGACTCATAGAGATGTAGTAATCTTTAAAGCTCCTCATCCCTATTTTGTTTCATTATTCTCCCTATACCTAGATCCTAGCACCTTTTACTCCAGAATACCACAATACTGGTTGGAGATTCATCCACCTGTATGTCCTGGATTTTCATTTGTTCTTTCTCCTATTATTGACTCACTTGTAATTAATCAGGAAGCTCCCAGTTAGGTGGTAGGATGTTGGTATTCCACCATCATTCTTACTAAATCACTGGTTCAATAGTTTTCTCCCCTCCCTCTGCTCAAATTTAAGGAGGTTGAGAGAATTTTAAAAGGAACTATCATATGCAATTAATCATTTACCACTACACTAAAATCAGAATATTTTGATCAAATGCTAACTTCACTCCTAAAAGTCAATTTAGAGTCACTCATTTAGACTCATTAGAGTCACTGGAAAAGGCTGTTTATGGCAGGCACTCTTTGGGCTCACCAAACCTCAGTGACTCTCTCACCTTCCAAGGCCTCTGCGTGAGTGCAGCTGCTACTTTCTTAAAAGATACAGAACCAAAATCCAATAGTCTATTTCAGCCAATGGCAGCTGCCCAGAGGAGCTACTCAAGCATTAGTATATCATATTTTTATCTCTCCATGCCTAAAGGTAATGTCCTTATCCAATGTCGTAGTCTAATGGCCTAATGCCTTGGTATCTAAATGTGCCCAGACTGCCAAGTAATCAACATTTAATAAGTAACAATATAACAGACATTGTCTTAGGTGATAGAGAAGCAAGACAATAATTAAACAGCCCTTGCCTTCAAAGAGCTTATATTCTATGTGGGGCAGAGAATGTGTATATTTAAATACTAAAATAAACAAATAAATTAGAGGTAATTTTGTGGAGAAGGATTTACTACTGGGTAGGTCAGGTGGAACACTGAAGACTCTCTGACCACAAGCATCATATTAGATTTCTTAGGGGTGCTGCCCCCTCTTGTTATAAAATCTTCTGGCCATCAAAAGTTGAGTGTGTTGTGTCCATATAGCTGACATCCAGGGTCTAAAAGGCAGGGTTGCCTGTGTCCTCAAGGATAATGGCTATTTAGATATCAAAACTGCTGTTTTTGCACTAATGTCTATTATCCTTCATCACTGATTCATGATAATATCAACCTGCCTCAGAACGTAGCTGAGTATTAAGTAATTGTTCAGGAACTTGATCTCCTCTGCATGTCTGGATAATTTATTTCTGCAATCTAAGTGTGGAATTGTTTGGCCAGAAGTGAATGGCCATAGGAATTTCCTTAACTAGAGAAGTCAGAGCAAAGCCTCACTGACAAACATTTTCTCTTTCTATATTTATCCACGCAAAGAACCCAGTAGAAAGATTCCTTTCTTTACTTCAGAATACACCAAAAAAAACCTCAATTTTTACAACCTCCCTAACCCAAGCAACTTAAAACCAATTATTAGAAGAGACAAAGAAGCTTCAACTATAAACTAGGCAAGGGTTTGAGCATGGTGGGCAGCAGAAACATCTGCATTCACATTGGGAATGTTCTATCCAACCACCACCATCCCAAGCCTGAGCATGAGAGAAGAACCAAACAAGGGCAGAGACCCTCAATAAATTTCAGATGCCTCATGAAAGCACAAGAAAAAAATATATAATATTGAATTAGGTATGGGTGTCAATTTTCAACTGATTGCTCTTCCACTCACCTTTTGGAAAGTGATAAATATAGTTTTACCATCATAGTCAATGACTCTGCAGAACAAAACGAAACTCTGTAACATGCAGAGGTGAGTCTCAGAACTCACATGAATAAAGGAACATTTAAAAGACACCATGTATTATTTATTGTCATAAAATGCCAGGACCAGAGCTTTATCATGAACTGTACATCTACATTAGGAAACCTGACAAATCAGTAAATCAGTAAACAAGGGAATTGCTTATGTCGTAGACTTCCAATTATTTATTTATTTATTTTACCATGATCATGTTCAAAGAAAATCCAATACACCTTGGAAACAGGTGATAAAGGGTGAGGTTAGCCAAGCAGAGATATAGCACCCAGGCTGGGTAGGATTAATCAAGCCATAGGTTTCTATATTGATTATTACATTTCTTAAATTTTTAGACCAGTCTCAAACAAGATGATTTTTGATATTAAATTGCCACACAGTATTTTCCAATGGCAAATGTTCATCAAGATTCTTAGGAAGATTGATTTTCTATACAAAAAAAAGCATGCCATATAGAAACATTTTACTATTAAGTGTTTACTTGGGCTGCCCATAGCTCACATTCTCACCCTCACTGAACACTTGTCTCGGTTGTGAAGGGTCACTGTGATTTCAATGGACACAGGAAGGCTATTGTTGATGCCTATAGCAGGATATCATTATAAAATCTATTTTCTTGAGTTCTAGAAAATTGTGGGATGCTATAGTTTATTAGGGCATGTACGTCACTGAAATCAGATCAACAAGCATGTATTAAGTGCTATCTGTGTGCAGAGAACTGTGTTAGTCATCTTAATTAGGACACATTTTCATCCACTTTCTAAAGGATATGTCTCCTTGGCAGATCCAAGATGGCAGATACTCATACAAGCTTTCCCAAATTCTTCCTCACACAATTTTAAAATAATACCTCAAAACAAATTCTGAAGCAGCAAAATCAACAAAAGGACAAAATGAAAGAATATTCTAGCCCAAGATACCTTAGAAGGTTGATGGGAAATGTTTATCTCACTCAGGTAGAAGAGTAATGCATTCTAGCACATGGCATGGCCAACAAGCCAGCAGTTAGGACCTGAGCCCCAGGAGTGAGACTCCAGGATCCTGCTTAATGCTCAGTGCACATCAACAGCTGGCCTTGGGAGCAACTGAATCTGCAGTACTTAATTCTGGAGCTCTCAGCCCACAGATGGTAAAGGAGAATGGAAAACTAATCAGAAAGAGATTACAGAGGACCATGACTTGGCATTGGGTGAAGGACTCTATGGCACTGACCAAATGGGCTTCCTGGTTACAATCTCAGGGCAAGGAGGAGCACTAATAATCTAGAGTTTCCAGTCACAGGGGGGCATGGACCCTGGTCACAATTCCAGGTTAGAAAAAGTAAACGGCTTGTGGTCACTCACAGACCAGAACATAGGCCAGGAGAGCAGTGACCACACCTCTCCATACCACCTCAAAAGAAATGAAAATTTATAGACTCTGGGAACTAGATCTGAGAAAAATGGAACAACAATAACCTGAAGCTTCAGACAGTGTCCCTTCAACCCCAGGAGCAGAGCCCAACTTGAACAAAAGTTGAAGGTCAAAATATAGGATGGCAAAATAAACAAGCAACAATAACAAAAAAAAAAAATAAACAAAATAAGCTGACCATAGAAAGTTACTATTGTGACAGGGAAGATAAAAATACAAACTCTGAAAATGTACAACAGTCTCCAAAAGGTTACATGCAAAGCCTCAAAGAAAAAAGTGAATTGGTTCCAAGTCCAAAATAATTTACCGGAAAAGACCAAAACATTTTAAAAATCAAATAAAAGAAATAAATGGAAAATAGGAAAGTAATCAAGAGTGATACAAGATAATCATGAATAAAGAGTCAGCAACTAGTAAAGGAAGCCCCCAAAATGCGGGAAAAAAGATGTTCAAAAATTCACTGAAGGAAACAACTTCTTAAAAAGTAGAATTGACTGAAAGGCAAAGGAGGTACAAAAGCTCATTGGGGAAAACAAAATATTCCTTAAAAATTAGAATTGTGCAAGTGGAGGCTAATGACTTCATTAGGAAACAATAAACAATAAAATAACGCCAAAAGAGTGAAAAACAGGAGGAAATGTGAAATATATCATTGGAAAAACAATTGAGCTGGAAAATAAATCAAAGAGAATAATTTAGGTATTATTAGACTACCTGAAAGCTATGATCTAAAAAAAAAAAATAGCAAAGACATAACATTACAAAAAATCATTAATGCAAATTACTCTGATATCCTAGAGCCAGAGGGTAAAATAGAAATCAAAAGAATCTGTAATTTAGCTTTTGAAAGAGATCCCAAAATTAAAACTCTTAGAAATACTATAGCCAAATTCCAGAGCTTCTAGGTGAAGGAGAAAATATTACCAGAACCAAAAAAGAGATCATTCAAGTATCTTGGAGCCACAGTCAAGATAACACAAGATTTAACAGCTTCTGCATTAAAGGATCAGAGGGCTTGAAAGATGATATTCAAGAAGGCAAAGGAGCTAGGATTACCACTAAGAATCACCTACTCAGAAGAAAACTGAGCATCATCCTTTGGGGGAAAATGCAAATTTTCTGAAATAGAGGACTTTTGAGCATTCCTGATGAAAAGAACAGAGATGAAGAGAAAACTTGATTTTCAAACACAAGATTCAAGAGAAGCATAAAAAGGTAAACCTGAAGGCATAATCATAATGGACTCAAAGGAATCAAACTGTTGACATTCTTACATGGAAAGATGATAGGTATAACTCTTAAGAATTTTATCACTATTAGGGCAGTTAGAAAAAGCATACATGGAGGGTGCAGATGTGATTTGACTATGATATGATTATATTTAAAAGATCAAGGGGTGAAAAGGTTGATGTACTGAATGAAGTCATTAGCCTCCACTTGCACAATTCTAATTTTTAAGGAATTATTTTGTTTTCCCCAATGAGCTTTTGTACCTCCTTTGCCTTTCAGTCAATTCCACTTTTTAAGAAGTTGTTTCCTTCAGTGAATTTTTGAACATCTTTCCCCCCCCCCCCCATTTTGGGGGCTTCCTTTACTAGTTGCTGACTCTTTATTCATGATTATCTTGCATCACTCTTGATTATTTTCCTATTTTCCCTTTATTTCTTTTATTTGATTTGTAAAACATTTTGGTCTCTTCCAAAGAGAGAATGGAAGAAAATACACAGTAAGTAATCATAATTGTAACTGTGAATAGGATGAACTTACCCATAAAACAGAAGAATATAACAGAGTAGATTAAAAAACAGGATCCTTTAATATGAATATGTTGTTTACAAGAAACACACCTGAACCAGAGAGACACACACAGAGTGAAGGAGAGTAGATGGAGCAAAATCTATTATGCTTTAACTGAAATTGAAAAAAAAATAGGAGGAGTAGCAATCTTATCTCAGATAAGGCAAAAGCAAAAATAGATCTAATTAAAAGAGATAAATGAGGAAACTATATCATTCTAAAAGTTACCACAGACAATAAAGTAATACCAATACTAAATATAGATGCATTGAATGATACAGCATTCACATTGTTAAAGGAAAAGTTAAATAAGTTACAGGAGAAAATAGACATTAAAGTTATACTACGGGGGACTTCAACTTTCTGCTCTCAGACGTAGATGAATCTAACAAAATTATAATTAAAAAAAACACAAAACAAAACAAGAAAGGAGTTAAGGAGGTAAATAGAATTTTTGAAAAGTTAGGTATGATAGACCTGTGGAGAAAATTGCATGGTAATAAAGAGGAATATAACTTTTTCTCAGCAGTACATGGCACCTACACACACACACACACACACACACACACACACACACACACACACACTGAATTCTGAAGATCTGTACATCCAATAACCTTCTTGTCATCAACACTGTCTTCCATGTACTTAATCACAATAAAACATTGTGGAATCACCATCACAGCAAGCATTGGCATTTAATACACTACGTCTTCATAATGAATAAAGACAGACAAGATGTGAACATGATTAAATAAATGTGTGTGCAGAGTTCTGGACACATCAGAGATATCCTCTCCAAGCTAAATATTTACATTCAACAAAAGTGCTGGCCCCAAAATGACTACTAGAAGACAATGGTAACACATTGAAATGTTTTTCCCAAAAGGAACAGTTCATTGCTAACACTTTTTATATCTTCCCATTTCCATTAGTAAAGGGGGACAAGAGTTCAAGTGTTGATGCTATAGAATTCTCAGAGATGAAATTGTCAGCATCTACCATAGTGTGGTAGTGCCATAGTGTGGTGGGTAAAAACCTAGGCTAGGATTCCTCTCCTTCTTCGAAAAAACAACAACAACAACAACATAACTACCCTTTGGACTTAATTGTTCCAGGGAACTATATTGAATCACTGAATCTACCACATGAAGCCAAAGTCAAGGGGGAGCTTCACCCAACTGAACCCCATATCCTTAGCAAATATTCTTTCCATTATATTTTTAAGTAAATTACTTTTTTAAAAATGTTATCTCACCTATTAGTGCCTCATTTCATTCCAATCCAAAGCCTTAATACCTGACCCAATTTGTACAGTGAATTTTTAAATGCTCAAATAACATTTCTCTCTGGGTGACAGTTTTCTCCCATTTAACACTTTCATAGAGTTCCTCATCTTTCTCCAATGCAATAGCTACCAGTCTTTCTGCTCTTCCTCTGCTTTCCACTTTTATTTTTTCCCTTGATCATTCACAATTCCCTTACCTCTTCATGTTCTAATTCTGTCTTTATTTTCTTTCTCCTTATTTATTAGCTGTTCTTACTTCCTTCAACTCTTGTTCCTTGTCTTTTCTTTTCTGACTATGATTTCTACTTTCATTCCAAAACTTCCATCCTTTCTATTTACATTTATCCCTCACAGGTTTGCCAGTCGTCAGTCAATGGGCATTTATTAACTGCCAGTTTTGTGTCAGATACTGTGCTAAGTGGTAGGGATACAAAAAAAAAAGAGAGATGCAAAATACATTCACTGCTTTCTGGAAAACCACAGTCTAATGGGGTAGGTCTTTGAAAGGCTGCACAGAGAAGTGGAAAGAATCCTGGACTTGGCAGTAGCAGAGGGTGAATTCTCCTTCCAGACTCTTACTAGTTGAATAACCATGGGGAAGTCATTTAATCTCTCAGTGCCCCTGTTTTCTCATCTGCAAAATGGGAATAATAATGCTTACAGTAGGGGTGGCTAGGTGGCACGGTGAATAGAGCACCAGCCCTGGAGTCAGGAGGACCTGAGTTCAAATCCTACCTCAGACACTTGACACACTTACTAGCCATGGGACTTTGGACAAGTCACTTAACCCCAATTGCCCTCCAAAAAGCAAAATAAATAAATACATGAGCCTTGCAGTACCTCCATAAAAATGTTCTTGTGGAAAAAAAAAAGACTGTACATCATACAATACATACATCAGTTCATGAGATCATTGATCTAGAGATGGAAGATAGGTTAGTAGTGGTCAAGGCTAATCACCTCATTTTATAGATAAATCCTTGTATTCTCTTCAGCACCACACTTGGGGACAGTCTCCACCAACAGTGAGTATACATGGATATCTTTTGGGTGGAGCCAAGATGGTGGCATAGGAGCAGCAACATATCGCAGCTCTCACATAGCCACCCCAAAATACCCATAAAATATGACTCTAAACTAATCCTAGAACTCCAAAACACACACAAATATACTTTCCACTAAAGTCAGCTTGGCTATGAGGAACCATATCAGCACTGTGAACCGAAACCAGCCTGGCCTGAAGCCCTGGCTGAGCCCTGGGGGCAGCTAAATGGGAAGAGCCTCAGATTAGCGGCAGCTGTGAGCAGCCTTCAGAACTAGGTCAGTGGAGCTTGCAAAATCAGGGGAGAAAAGTGGTCCAGCCAAAAGGCCTCTAGGGCTGGGAAGTGCAAGGCAGAGGTTTTACACCCACCTCCACATTGCAGCTTCCGCTCCTGTGGCATGCAGACAGCAGGGGGACTATGCAATTGTTCAGAGGCCAAGTGCTCTTGCCTTGAGCGGCCTGGATCCGGATTGCAGTCTTGGGCCTCGGTCCTGGAGTCTTCATTATCCAGCAAGCCAGAAGTAAGTAGGAAAGGGACCTAGCCCCTTCCTGAGAGCTAGGGCAGCTGGGCGGACCCCAGCGATTTGGGACAGAGCTTTCCCTTCTGGAAGCACAGCCCCACAGAGATTTTTTTTTTTTTAAATCATGGACTGACCAACCATGAGTAAGAATGAGCATAAGAAGCAAAGTAAGAACAGCAACCAAACCCTAGATTCCTTCTTTGGGGAAAAGAAAGATCATGGCAAAGAGAGGGAGGAGGAGAGTTCAGCCAGAGCTCCCCCACCAGGGGCCTCCAATAAACATGA
>CM053581.1:206725852-206786276 GCA_028627135.1 Pseudochirops cupreus | reverse complement strand
GAGGAGACAGAGAGAGTCAGAATGGGGTTGAGCATCTCATGGAAGAGGCAAGAGACAATAGTTACAATAGAGGGAGAGAACAGGAAGGCAAAAGGGAAAGAGTTAACCTTACTCTCATGGAATTTGGATTAGGGAAGGAATGACATAAACTCTAAACTGGGCATCTTGCCACATAGAAGAGTAGGGGGAAGGGGGTTGAGAGGATGATGGAGGGGAGGGCAGGGTGGGGGGGAGGGCTGATGAATGTTCATATTTCTGTAGAGGGACAGGGACAGGGTGGAGAGTGATTGGGAGGGGCAGGATAGGAAGAAGGGACATGTAATCAGACTCTCACAGTGTGCTCACTTTGGAGAGGTTCTGCGTAATTTCACATGTTCAGCCTGTATTTGATTGCTTGTCCTTCCAGTGGTGGTGGGTGATGAGGGGGGAAGAGAAAGAATCTAGAATCTAAAGTTCTATAATCAAATATTATAAATATATAGATAGATAGATAGATATAGATATGGATATAGATATAGATAGATATATATATAGATATATACATGCAATTATTATTATTAGTATTAATTTCATCCAACTGGAACTTGAAATACACAGGCACTGTGGTTGGGAGATCCATCCTGCCCTACCGAAAAGTCACAGGGGTGAGAGGGGAAGACATAGGAGAGAATAGACTGGGGGAGGGGCAATACACTGGGATGGCTATTTTGGGGCGGTGGGTAGGGGAAAGATGGGGAGGAAATACGTAACTCAAAATCTTGTGGAAATGAATGATGCAAACTAAAATAAAATTCTAAAAAATAAATAAATAAATAAATGCATGGATATCTTTCAAAGACACCTGTGGCATAATTAACTATTCTGACTGTCTGGTACAGGTCACTCAGTGTGTCCTTATCACTTGGAATACATAGTAAAACCCACTTGGATCACATCTGCAGACTCTGACATTTACAAAATTTAAGTAAAACATCCCCTGACCTCACAGAGCATATATTCCTCTAGGGGAAATGAAACAATTGCAGATAACTGTAATGTGTAATATTACCTAAGTGTGATAGAGAAATGAAAAAAAATGGAATGTTATGATGAGAACATTATTTAAATGGTGTGGGAGTTAAGAATCATGTTTAAAGGGCTAGATGAGACTTCTCAGGCAAGAAAAGAGTCAGAAATTCTGAAGCTAGAGAACGATGTGAATGAGCAAAGGTGGGGTGTGCTAGTAGATAGCAAATAGTTCAGTTTGGCTAGAGTAAAAATTATATGGAGGGGAGCATTATGGGGCAAGTCAAAAAAAAAATAAAGTGGTAGCAGTTTGTGGAAAAATCATAAGATCATATCCTAAGACCTAGAAGGGAATTTGAAACTCATCTAGTCCAAATCTTTCACTTGACACCTGAGGAAACTGAGGCTCAGAGAAAATAAATGACTTTCTGGAGTTGTAGGTAGTAGAGCCAAGATTCAAACCCAAATTCCCTGAGTATAAATCTCATCCTCTTCATTCTCCACTTGATTGATTTCCCTTCTATTTGATGGACATGAGGAACTTTCATTGTGTCCCTGAAAGACTACCACATATTCAGCATTTGTATACAACCCTGGACACAACAATTAGACATTATAACATCTTTGCAAAAGGCAAATGAGCATGTACCATTTCCATGGCTTTACACCCCTTTGGTTATGTTGGCAAGTCAATCACTACAAGACACTTGCAGTTAATGGAGCTGAATGTAAATGTTAAGCAGTCTGCACATCTTCCTTTCCCCGTAGGTTTCTGGGCCATTCATTCATTATTGTGCACACAGCTATGCAATTTTATAGATTGGGAATATGCAACAGGGGAGAAATACTGATTTCTCCCAATCTAATTCTTGCTGAATCCATATTAATGCAATGGAACCCTAGTCCATCTTCAATAAAGATCCCACAAGCAATTCAAATGGGGCATTTATCACTCTCAAGACCATTCTGACAAATTGACAACAGTTTTGTTAGAGCAAGAGGGTCTTTGAAGGAAAGGTGATCAGTTTTATGATTTAGCAAATGAAGGTAAATTTAAACTGCTGATGTGGCTGATTTTAAAATAAGTCAACTCTCCTGAAGCCAGGCTTTTCCCTGAATCCTTTCGTCAAGGGGCAATGTCCTCAATAACATAAGTAATGATTTCTGTTAAGGAACATGACCTTCTGATACATGATCCTTATGATAAAGGAGGCCCCCAGGAAGAGTTTAAATGACCCACTTCGCACTAATTTATAGAAATGATGACCCTATATTTATACCTTTTAGCATCCCAGAAAAATGAAATAAATTGTGTATGTGCACACACACAATCACACACACACACACACACATTAACTAACCAACATGGTATATAGTAACATAAAGCTATAGAACGTATGCTCCTTGAGGGCAGGGACTATTTTGTTTTTGTCTTTGTTTTTGAGCACTTAGCAGAGACCCTTGTAAAATGTTTAAGAAATGTTTGATAATTTTAAAGTGGAAAGGTTGTGTATGTGGATTGTCATTGGTTGCTGAAAAGAACCAGGATATCAGGAAAATGCCATGACTTGTAAATGAATTGGATTTGAGTTAGGGAGAACCATGCAGAGTCACCAGCCTTTCTCCTCCAGACCCATCTGGGTCCAGTGGCCAGATATAGACCAGGATGATTGAAGATGGCCCAGAGGCAGTGGGAGGCCTTGGTCCTTTGTAGCTAAGGTCTTCCTGAGTTCTCACTTTGACTGAGGCATTGCCTGTTTAAGAAGTGAATCAAGAGATGACTCCTGAAATTAAAAAAAAATTCAAACTGTGAAGGAAAGATCTTCAGAGTTACTGACTGAAAGAGAAACAATGGTTTGCATTCACTCTGAGCCATCCCTGCCCAAAAAATAACCATTAAGTGGTGCTTGGGCAGGCACCTATTGTTGGGCAATCAATGAAAGCTAGAGAGAATTGGGTTTAATGCATGGTCTTTAAGAAAGAAATCTAGCCAGTAAATCCCAAGATAACTAGGTAGGTTTCAGTTATCAAAATTTACCTTCTTTGGGCAGAAGACCCTCAGGTGAGGGCACAATACTCATACAGGGAGGAGGTGAGGAGAATGGAGGGGAGAAGTTGAGTTGCTCCTGGAACTTGTCAGTTGATTCTCCATTGGGGCAGCTCAGACTACTCACAAGTTGTGGTTTGTCCTTCATTCTGGAAGAAATCAATGAAATCAGGAAGATGAATGGCAAAGACACTTAGTATGGAAGCAGAAGGTCTAGGTTGGAATCTGAGCTCTGTCCCTCCTTAACAGTGTGATCTTGGCAAGTCACTTGTTATCTTGGGGGATTCAGTTTCCAAATCTATAAAATGAGGGATTTAAACTAGGTGATCTTTTCAATAAATAAATAAATATTTATTAAGTGCCTCCTATATGTGAGGGACTGTGCTAAGTGCTGGGGGTAAAAAAATTACAAGAAAAATAGTCTCTGCCCTCAAGGTACCTACAAACTAACAGGTTTTTTAGGTCCCTTCCAGTCTTACATCCTATGACCTTATTTACTGAGTGCTGTACATGTTCAGTTCTGTGCTAGACCTATGAGGCTCAAAAGAGATACAAGAAATGGTTCTGACCACACAGAGATTGAAATCTCCTCAGGAAGACAAGAGTACACAGATGAACCAATTAGTGAACCAGAGATATATAAATAGCATCATTTTCTAAGACTGGCAAAATGCTACATTGTACTTCATAGACACCTAGACTATGTATGATGGGGTGCTAATTGGACAATGTGACAATGAGTGTCAAAGGATTAAGATATTGTTGTGAAAATGGACACTACTGACACAACATTGCCTCAATGCATTGTTTTTAGTTCTGATTTTAGCTTTCAGTGAATTGTAGGTTTTGGAACTGCCCTTGACACATCAGTCAAATGTCATAAAAAGCAGCTTAAAACTTTTTTTTAAAACCATTGAAAAGTTTTTTTAGCATACCTGCAGTGAGATTTAATGGGATTCTATAAAACTGAATGACCCTCAGAATTAGCTGAGATATTCAGGAAATGACCTTGGTGTTTTTAATTAAATCCAAAATGGAAGGTTCAAGTATTTGAAAGCTTATGTGACAACTCAGAAAAAGTTAAGACCATATATGCCTAAGAGGAGAATGAATAGCATCTTTCTAGTGCCCTACTCAAAGTTTGTAAATGCAAGTCCTAGATACTAAGATATTATTTAGGATATTGAATCAAGGATTCATTGAATAACGTCTTAGGGACCTCAGAGTTCCCAAAGAGGCTACTAGTTTTACTTTGTGTATGTGGTTGTAATTTGTCTTTCATTCTGGAAAAGGACCATGACAACAGAAAGATGATGCCATGACCTGCAATTGAATTGGATTTAAGTGAGTGAAGGCTGTGCAGAGTCACCAGCCTCACCTTCTCCTCTGGAGCCATTTGGATCCTATGGCCAGATATAGATCAGGAGGGCTGGAGATGGCACAGGATGCAGTGAGTGACCTTGGTCTTTTTAAGTTAAGGTCTTACTTTCTGTTTACACAAAAGAAGATGATTAGGACTGTCCCTTTATGATTTAGAATTTTGTATTTATTTACCTAAGCTACAAAGGCCCAGATGCTGACACCACCCACTCTACTTTTGATAAGGGTGACTCATCATTCCTCTCTATCAAATAATTTAGTCTTTGTCTTTTTATTATTACTCAGAAATTCTTCACTAGGAAGTGTAAGGCTCATGCCTCCTGATGAAACCTTCATGGATACATAAGATCATGGATCTATAACTACAAGGGACCTGAGTGACCATCTAATCCAATCTCTTCATTTTACATGTGAGAAAATTGTAGTGTGGAGAAGTTCATTTGCCCATCAGCCAGAAGTAACCTTGTCCTTCTCTGAATTCCCCCAATACTTTGCTTATACTACCTTCATGATACTCATCATATTTGATCCCCTTGTACTGGATAGAGTGACATTCTTGGGGTCAGGAAGGCCTGAGTTCAAATTCTGATCTTTATACTTAAGGGATGGGTGACCTTAGGCAAGTCATTTAACTTCTCCAAGTTCTAGTTTCCTTACCTGCAAAAAAGGGAAAAAAATAAAATTGTAGTGTCTACCATATAGGGTACTTTAATGCACAAATAATGTATGCAAATATTTTGCAACCATTAAAATACCATATAAATGTCAAGTGTTATGGAGACAGAATGATATTTTGGACTTAAAGTCAGGAAGACTTGGGTTTGAATTATCCTTAATGTACTTAGCAGCTGTGTGACTCTAGACAAGTCATTTATCCAATAGCATAGCATATCATAAGATTATTGTCAGTATCCAATAACATAATGCCTTAAAAGCATTTTCCAAAATATTCAATGTTATGTAATTGTTGTGGTGGTTTTTATTCACATGCCTTATTTCCCTGCCCTATTGAGTTTTCAATTTAATTTAAATTTAATTGGAAAAATAAAATTTAAGGAATGGACCTGAGATCACATTGGTGCAAGAAACTTCTAATTAAAGAAGCTCCTCCTATCAACACAAGTGAACCCTTTCTCTGCAACCTATAATCTTAGAAAGTTGGCTACTAAGAGGATCACAGAGTCACACTATGATATGTGTCACAGGCAGGACTGGAACATTAATTTTCCTGGTAGGCTCTCTATCCCTCTATACCACACTGACTCTCATAGATGCAAAGAATGGATCTTATTTACACTCTATAGGCACTCAGAGAATGTTTCTGGAATAAATTGATGACCATAAGATATGGCCCCTGCCTTCAAGGAGTTTATTATTTAGTAAGGGAGACAAAGTTCAAATACATGATTCACGAAAAATTAACCAACAACGTATCATAACAAATATCATAGACACTACGCCACTATGATATAAATTGCTAGTGATCAGTACAGACAATGAGTACTAAGAGCTGAGAAGGAGAGTGATGATGAGATCTTGGATTTAGACTTGAGGTCAGGTTCTATTCTGCATTACCTCTCTTAATGATTATCTAGCCCAACAGCAGCAATATCAGGGCCATCGTGGGTACTGAAATATTTCATCTTTTATAAAAAGGAAATGACATCTTTCTTCATAGCAATCTGCAATCTTAGAGATGTTCATCATCACTTATGACGTATGCTAAACCAACATCTACATTATCACTCATTATCACTATAAGAAACTTAATTTATGCAAGAAGTGTCAGAAATGATTCTGGGTGTGTCAATTTGTTTGTTGGTTTTTATGTTCTTTGTTTTTTGTTTAGGGAAAGGTTTGAGGAAGTATAGCCAAACAAAAAAGAGAATTTCTTTGGAGAAAAATACTTTCACATCATAATTTGTACTATTCCCCCCCAAAAAAATAATGTTCATAATCTTTCCTATGGAGATTTTGAAAATAAATCTCAGTTAGATGACCAGGCAGCTCTGAGCAAATGAGATCTATAAAGAGTACATACTTCTAATATTGGAAGACAAGAATGCAATTTTAAATTTCCCAAGAGACTAGATGCCAAGTCTCAGCACATTCCAATCCTCAGGAAACTGGTGAATCTGTAAGGGATTAAATCATGTACTGAGGGTTGTCAAGATTATGTGGTAGGGAGACAGTGGGGAGCAGGAGGAGGGAAGGTGCCTGGGCAAAGCAGCAGAGAAATTTCTGTGATTAGAAACTCAGAAACAAAGGGAAGTGAAATTTCAAAGAAACACCAGCTGCAAACCCCCTGATAAGCAATACAGGCAGTGACAGCATTTGGACTCATTCTTCCATTATCTCTGATGAGATGGACTGGATTGCGAAGAGCTGCTCTGCTTGCTCCCTCCTACCTCCAACTAGGCCAAACGCAGCCTTCTGTAGAGCCGTGTTGAGTGAACAGAACTAGAATATTTTCTCCAAAAGGTAAAGATAAAAAAAATGTCTGTACTGGCTGACGTGGCAATACTTGCTTTGGACAGAAATTCTGAATGAGAGATAAAAACGTGGCTTTCCTCTTGACCAAGCCTATTCATAGGTGTGTGGTCCAGACAAAGGTCTTTCATTCTTTATGCCAGATCTCTGGCTGTTGCCTAGCTAAATGTATGAGAAACAAGAGCCAGAGAAAAGAAAAAAGTAGACAAGGACAGATCTCTGTCCTTAGTGTTCTGAAGCTCTTTTCTTCCTTTTTTTAAACCAAAAAATACTTGATAATATAATACAAGATAATAGGAACTTCACAAAATTCTACACTTATGCAGCATCATGCGACCAAGGTGACTTTATGTATCCTAAGGTTATGTCAGCATGATCTAACAAGTTTTATGAAGCTGAAAAGTGTAGCCCTAGCTATACTAGTATATAATATAGTAATACACACACACATACACACATATATAATATATTACTAACTATATAGTACAGTATTTCTAGGATAGCCCCAGCAGCAGAATGAATCTGCTATCCAAGGACTGAACTACCTAACTACAGAAAGACTTATCACCAGTAGGTTGGCTACTAAAGTAAACAATGAATTCTTTGGTCATAGATCAAATAAAAAACACTTATTATGCTTATTCCTATGTCTCCAATTCTGCTTACACAATGACTGTAAGAGAGCAGGAGAAAAAGGGGTAGGCAATACTTTGAATCACTCAGTCCTTTAATCACTTTTAAACAATTAGGTAATTGTAGTTATCCTAATTGTGAGATCTTTGTCCAATGACCAGAGAAGCTACGTGTATTGTTGGAAGCAATAAAACATATTGTTGATAAATGAAACCAGAAGAGAAAAAGAAGGTCCAGCTAAATGGAAAAATAAGTCACAGACTCTCTGTAGGGAGGAAAAGGTCATGGCATACTTGATGAGGAGGATGAAGAGATATTAAGACTCTTTGAAGAATCTGTGAGGTAAGTACTATTAGTATATCCATTTTAAAGAAGTTAAGGAAGGTGAGGTTGAAAGAGGTTAATTATATAATGGATTAAGACATATATAATAAGTTATTAATATATGCACAGTAATACATATAGTAAGTAATCAATACCACTAGTAATTATTGGCAGCAGGTTTCAAATTCAAATCTTCGTGTCTTGCATTCTCTTCATTAGAACATTCACTTGTCTCATGTGATAGAAGTTAAGTAAGTCCCAAAAAAAAGCCCATAGTTCCTACTGAGATATAAATACCTGAATGTTCATAAATAAAATGGCCAATATTATAATCAGTAAGTAGATGGAAAAAATTCACCAATATTTCTATAAAACTTCCCTTTCATAAACAGTAACAGAGAAAATATCACATTGGGACTCTGGTATTTCAGTCCCCAATGTGTGATATAAGGAAGCTGAAATGGCATTTAAGATGGTAAAATTGGGAAGAAGAAATCTATATGGGAAGTATATAATCTTGAGTTTATTAGGATTTTTCACAAGATATCTCAGGGAAATTGTTTTTCAATTGTGTCTAATACTTTGTGACCCCATTTGGAGTTTTCTTGGCAAAGATACTAGAGTAGTTTGCCATTTCCTTCTCTAGCTCATTTTAAGATGAGGAAACTGAGGCAAATAGGGTTACAAAGCTATTAAGTATCTGGGGCCAGATTCGAACTCAGGAAGATCCTGACTCAAGGCCAGATAACACTATCTAGTTTGCCAGAGAGCTGCTAATCTCAGGAAAAAGAATTTACCAAAAGAACAAAAAAAAATAATGGACAAGTTTATTACTCAAAAAAGGCATTTGAGAGAACATCTATAACTACCAACTCTTATGTTTGCTTTCTCCTCATTATGAAAAAGTATCTATTAGAAAGGAATGGTAATACATTGTCAAATGATTCTTTATATCCATTGATTAGGTCAAATGATTCTTTACATATACATATATAGGTGAAAAGATAGAAAGACCATAATATATTGCTGTGTTTACTTTTTATCATTCAAAAAAGGATTTAGCTTAGTAGAGCAAAACACAGTTTTCGAGGTCATCCTATGATAAGAAACCTCTCATGCATATTTCAAGGTTACATATTAAACAAGTATTTATTGAGCACCTACAATTTGCAAGGTAAAGTACTAAGAGAGGGGAATAAAAAAATAAAATGATCTCTGCCCCGCAGGAGTTCATATCTTACTGAGGGTATAATTAGTTGGCCTAAAATAATTCCATGAAGGAGAGAATATCAATAACTGAGAGGATGAGAACAGGCCTACTGAGATGACTCTTCTAAAAAAAATTAGTGTTTTATTTTTCCCTAGTCACATTCATTTTTTTAACATTTTTTAAACATTTTTAACATTCATTTTTTAAAACTTTGAGTTCCCAATTCTCTCCCTTGCTCCCTTCCTAATCCTCCTCTTTGAGAAGGCAAGCAATTTGATAAAGGTTATACATGTGTACTCATGCAAAACATTTCCACATTAGTATTTTTAAGGAAACATAGACAAAAAAACTCAAGAAAAATATATGTTTCAATCTGTACTCAGACATCATCAGATCTTTTTTCTGGGGATGGATAGTATTTTTAATCAGAAATTCTTCAGAATTGTGTTTCTATTGATAAGAATAACTAAGTCATTCATAACTGATCATCTTACATTACTGCTTTTCCTTTTTACATAGTACATTTCATTTGCATCAGCTCATGTAAGTCTTTCCAGGTTTTACTGAGAGCAGTCTGCTGAAAATTTCTTTTATTATAGCACAATTTGTTCAATCATTATCCAATTGATGGGCATCCACTCAATTTCCAATTCTTTACCACCAGAAAAAGAGCTGCTACAAATACTTTTTTATACATATAAGTCATTTTCCTTTTTTTTTTTAATTTCTTTTGTGATACAGACCTTGTAGTGGTATTGCTGGGTTAAACAGTGTGCATGATTTTATAGTCATTTGGGCATGGTTCCAAGTTGCTCTGAAGAATGACTGAATCAGTTCACAACTCCAGCTACAGTCATCATCTCATTTCCCTCACATCACCAAGAATATTTGTCATTTTCCTTTTTTGTCCTATTACTCATTTAGGTTTGGGGTAGTATCTTGGAATTGTTTTAATCTGCATGTTTCTAATCAAGAGTGATTTTGAGCATTTTTTCATATGACTATAATGACTCTTGCTTTTATAAATTTGTCTCAGTTCTCTCTATATTTAAGAAATAAGGCATTTATGAGAGAAATTTGCTTCAATTTTTTTTCACAGTTACTATTACTAACTGTATTTCCCTCCACCTTATTTCCCAATGCATATTTATTCTATTCTATCTCTCCTTTCACTCTGTTCCTGCTCAAAAGTGTTTTTCTTCTGAATATCTACTTCTCCAACCTGTCCTCCCTTCTATTACCTCCTCTTTCCTCTGATCCACTTCTCTTCCTACTTTCTATATTTTCTATATTCTATATTTCTGTACCCAATTGAATATTTACGTTATTCCATCTTTGAGCCAATTCTTAGGAGAGTAAGGTTTACCCCTTCCCCCTCATCTACCCCCTCTTTCCCAACCACTATAAAAGCTTTTTTTGCCTCTTTTCTGTGAGATAATTTACCCCATACTACTTCCCTCTCTACTTTTCTCCTAGTACATTCCTCTCTCACCCCTTAATTTTATTTTTTTAGATATCATCCCTTCATATTCAATTCACACCTGTACCCTCTGTCTATATACACTCCTTCCAACTGCCATAATAATGAAAAAGTTCTTATGAATTAGAAATATCATCTTCCCATGTAGGAATGTAAACAGTTTAACCTTATTAATACCTTTATGGTTTCCCTTTCCTGTTCACCTTTTTAAGCTTCTCTTGAGTCTTTTATTTGAAAGTAAAATTTTCTATTCAGCTCTTGTCTTTTCATCAAGAATGTTTAAGAGACCTAAAATATGCTCATTGAGCATCCATTCCTCCCCATTCTTGAAAGATTATACTCAGCTTTGCTCCAGGCACATAATTCTTGGTTATATTCCTATCTCCTTTGTGCTCCAGAATATCATTTTCTAAGCTCTCAGAACCTTTAACGTAGAAGCTGCTAAATCTTGTGTCATCTTGACTGTGACTCCATAATTCTTGAATTATTTCTTTTGGGCTACTTTCAATATGTTCTTCTTGACCTGGTATATGATTAATGATACTTGTAGCTACTGTGGAGGTATAAGATCAGTAACACCAGTGCACAGGAGGGTTGCTAGCACAGGTTCTTTGATCTGCATTTCTAAAGAAAGGATAGCTTCAAAGAGGTCAACAATCTTACTTTTTCCTACAGACAAATAGAAAGAAGTGAATATCCAAGAAAGAATCCAATAGACAGGGCTCCAACTGTCTAAATAAAGTAAGAGATACATGATCACCAGACCAGGGAGTCAACATCTGGGTTCAAAAAGCCAGGGGGGCTCTTAACAACAGCTACCTAGAGTCTCATCTGGCCAAGTCACAAAGACCTCAAGCAAACATCCTTCCTATGAGTACCACAAAGCAAAATACCAACCTCCTAGAATATATAGGTAGAGATAGAGATAGAGATATAGTTTTGACTAATAGGCTCAGATCCAGAAGACATCACAACTCATGTGACTCAGCAACTAATTGGCTCAGTACCAAAACATGTGAAAGCCTTCCTGCAAACAAGTCTCCCCTTAGGCAAGCTTTTCCCTAAGTAAGTTCCTCATACATACATACATATATATATATATACATAGAGAGAGAGAGAGAGAGAGAGAGAGAGAGAGAGAGAAAACAGCAAGCAGCAAGACATCTGCAATTGAAATACTTGTGTACCTTTAGATCTGGGAATACAGTAATTGTTCCAAAGAAAAAAAGGAACACTTGGGGTCACATAGGCCTATTAATGGATGGGGAAGATATTATATTCCATTAACCCTACACCTGGAAGGTCAAGAATTTGGTTATAACATGCCTGGGAGTTTTCATTTTGGGATTACCTTCAGAAGGTGATCAGTGGATTTGATCAGTTACTTTTTACCCTCTGATTTTAGAATATCAGGGCAGTTTTCCTTGATAATTTCTTGAAAGATTATATCCAGGCTATTTTTTTTAAATCATGGTTTAATCCAATAATTTGAAGATTATCTCTCCTGGATCTATTTTGCTGGTCATTTGTTTTTCCAAAGAAATATTTCAAATTGTCATCTGTTTTTTATTCCTTTATTTTCATTTTATTGTTTCTGAATTTCTCATAAAGTCATTTTCTCAATTCTAATTTTTAAGGAATTATTTTCTTTAGTGAGCTTTTGAACCTCATTTTTCATTTGAGCAATTCTACTCTCTAAGGAGTTTTTTTTTCATTGAATTTTTAAGACTCTTGCTCCATATGGTGAATTCTACTTTTCAGGACATTGTTCTCTTCATTGGCTTTTACTTGTACCTTTTTTACCATTTGGCCTAGTCTGTTTTTTTAAGGTGTTATTTTCTTCAGTAGTATTTCTGTCTTCATTATCAAGCTATTGACTCACTTTTCATAATTTTCTTACATCACTCTCATTTCTCTCCGCAATTTTTCCTCTACCCCTCTTACTTCATTTTCAAAATCCTTTTTGAGTTCTTCCATGGCCTGACAACAATTCATATATTTTCTAGGAGGCTTTGGATGTAGGACCTTTGCCTTCGTTATCTTTTTCTGAGTGTGTAATTTGATCTTTGTCACTATAGTAATTTTCTATGGTCAAAAATTTATTTTTCTGGGGCAGCTAGGTGGCACAGTGAACAGAACACCAGCCCTGGAGTCAGGAGGACCTGAGTTCAAATCTGACCTCAGACATTTAACACAAAAACTAACCGTGTGACCTTGGGCAAGTCACTTAACCCCAATTGCCCTCCAAAAAGAAAAAAGCAAAAAAAATTTATTTTTTTGTTATTTCCTCATTTTCCCAGTCTATTCCTTGACTTTCAGTTCTTTGTTAAAGTGGAGCTCTGCTTCTGAGTTAAAGGATGCAGTTTCCCAAGCTTCAGTGGTTTTGTGCAGCTGTTTTCAGCTTCTAGGGAACTCTCAATTCAGGAGTTCTCAGTTTTTCTAAGGCAGTATAATCTAAGAAATGTGTTTACTACTCCTCTGGCCTGTGCTCTGGTCTATAAGTGACCACAAGCACTCTTTTCTGCCTTGGAACTGTAAGGAGGGTTCCCCCTCTCCATTCTGACCACAAGCTCTGCTATGCTAGTGTTACTCTTTGCCCTTAGACTGGCACCCATGACTGTGACCTGGATCCAAGTCTGGGTTAACCAACAGAGTACTGCCAAAGTACTAGCAAAGAGCCCCCTGAAATTTCCTTCTGTCCAGTTATTTGACCCCCTTACAATCTATGGGGTGAGAACTCTGGAAATAGCTGCTGCCAGTACTGATTCAGTCACTCTCAAGGCCTGCTCCTGGTTTGTTGAGGCTAGAGTTTTTCTGGTGCAGCCTGTGCTGGATAGAGTTCCATTATGACCCAGATGTGACAGACCTTTCCTCCTGACCTTTGACTGGAAAATTATTTCACCCTATCCTTTTGTGCATTCTTCTGCTCCAGGAATTGTTTTATAACATTATTTAAAGTGTTTCAAGGTATTGGGGGAGAACTCTGGCATGTTCTTGGCTTTTCTCAGCCCTCTTGGAGATCTAAGGCGATGGTTTTTGAACTGTACTTCAAAGAACACTAAGAATTCCATAAGAAAAGATGGAGCTAGGAGTGCATTCTAGCCATGGGAGAACATTTGTGCTTTTCTGGGAAGCCATGTCTAGGAAACAACTAAGAGACCAACGGAATTAAAACTGAGAGTTTAACTAGTATAGTGAAAGAATGAAAGAGAGTAATACAAAAGAAGATGGAAAATTAGATAGAAGATACATTTTGTAGAGTTTTAAATGTAAGGCTAAAGATTTTTCTCTTTTATCCTGAGTAGGGGAAGGGCATGATCATATCTTAGTTTAGAAATATCCGTATGACAACTATTTGAAGGGTTGATGCACAGTTCCTTGATAAATGGATCTCAGGGATATCTCTATTCAATGACCCATTGATTACTGACATCAAGAAAAACCTATTAGAGAAAAAAAAAACATCACCCCTATTAAAGAAAATGTCCTTCCCTAGGTTCAAATGTAAGAAAAAAATTCCCTTATAGATGGTGAATCCTAATGGTGAATAATAATATACTTATTGCTTCAATTCCCAAGTCATCATAGGGCCTCTTTAATGAGATCATGATTATTCAAAAAATATTGGCCTGACCCAGTGGTCAAACCATGGCATGCAGTGGATGGAAATTCAATTGATTCAGTACAAATAATTGGGATTAGAATTACATGTAGATTTTACTTGGAGACAAACTAAACAGGCACTTCAGAAAACATTGGGATAGATTGCATTTTATAAATTATGCACTGATTTTCAATGATTCCAAGCTGTTCCTTGGTTCAAATACACATTTTTTTAAATGTTCTCATGATGATGTTATAGCCTTGTAAATCTTGGTACAGTATAGTCTTAATTTTGTCAGTTATCCAAAGATTGAATGTTATGAATGATCCAAAAGTCACAGAAGAAACACCATGAGTTCAAGTGGCAAATTTCCAAAAATGATGTACCTATAACAAATTACATAATAGATATCACTGAGAAAATATATAATTAGAAAAGGATGTCTATCAGTAATTTGGTACAGGCAAAGAATAAAAGAAAAACGAATTATGTCACTGCCATCAAGAAAATAAGAAAAGACCTAGAAAAAGGCTTCCAGAATTTCTAGTGGATGCTCTATTCATCTATGAATTGAAGAGTAGGACAAATAAGCTCTAATCTTCTTTACTTCTATGAATCTATTATTTTGTTATCTTTTTCTGTCCATTAGATAATTCTGTAGATGGTTGGTTTAGTGATAGCAGTACAGTATTGCATTATATATTCACATTTCCACCTCTTTTCTCTGATCATAACTATCATCATACTACACATACACACACACACACACACACACACACACACACATTTAATCATTTTCATTCAAAAATTAACAAACAAAAAATAAATTAAATGGGCATTTCCATATATAAAGTAGAACAGAGAAAAAGAATTATATACAAAACTGTGAGTCTCACTTAAAACTGGATGTTCCTTATAAGTAAATATAATAGCTTTATCACATAACTTTTAAAGCTGTTCTACTTTTCTGTCTTTCCTTCTGACTTTCCTTCTGCTTTCTTCTATGCATTTAAAAAAGCATAATAACATTTTTCTTTTTTTTCCTTTTCTCCTTTTTTTCATAAGCTACCAATGGCCTCCCACTCTACCACTACTCCTTGAAAATTAAAATAAAAATAAAGCCCTTGTAAGAGCTATGCATACTCAAGCAAACAAAATTCAAGTTCCAAAAATATAGGTTTCATTCTGCATCCTGAGTCCATCAGAAGTTGATAGAATGTTGCAGCAATGGTCCTCCAGAATCATAATATCACCCTATGGAATGGGAATCCCATTCTCCTCTACCATCCTAGTCCCTGGGGAGGATGGAGTCAAACATAAAATGATGACTACCAACCTAATGGTGGCTACTCCCCATCAAGTTTAATCCTTATAGTCTAGATGTATAAGTTGACCCCTTACTTGAAAAACACCATTTTTCATTTTCTATGTCTATCTAATACTGAACTGGTCAAGCAAATCCTTCCTAAGGGCAACTTCTCACTGAGCCTAGCTGCCATGCCTTCCAGCAGACTTTAATATTGAGCCTATTTACTTCAAGATGATCAAAGACAGAGGGAAAAGGTCTTGTATTTATGTAAATTTTGGTAGCAGCACTTTTTTTTAAGTTGAAAGAACTAGAATAATGTGGATACCCATTAGAAAATGACTGAGCAAATTTGGATATACAAAAGTAATGAAATATTATTGCATCACAAGAAACAATAAACATGAGGCATTCAGGAAAATTAAAAAGGCTTGTATTATTTGAATAATGAAGAGAAAATATGTACAATGAGTCAGCCTGTGAGCTAACAACAATAATTAAGGACTTACTTTGTGACAAGAACTTGCTAAGTGATGGAGATGTAGCTTTTCATCTCAAGGAGCCCATATTTTAATGGGGGAGATAATATAGAAACAACTATAAACAATCATATACAGAACATACACAGAATAAATTTGACAGAATCAACAGAGGAAAGGCACTACAACTAAGGGAAAAAAAGGCTTCTTATAGAATATTGGATTTAAATTGGGATTTGAAGGAAGCTAGGGAATCCAGAAAGCAAAGTTGAAGGGAGACAGTTTCCTAAGCATGGGAGATAGCCAGTGAAAATGCCCATAATTATTAGATGATGTTTTACATGAGGAAAAGCAAAGAGGCTAGTGTTATGGGATCACAGAATACTTGGTAGGGAGAAGGGATGGGAAAGATAAAGTATAAGATGACTAGAAAGGTGAGGGGGGCAGGACATGAAGGGCTTTAAAAGACAGAGGATTTCACATTTGCACCTAGAGACAATAGGAACCAATGGTGTTTACTGAGTAGAAGAATAACATAATTAGACATAAGGTTTAGAAAGATCATTTTAGATGATAGAGTAGAAACACAAACTTGGCATGGACCCCACTCCAAACAATTCTAATACCTGTAAAAAATGACTCTAAACAAATTTGAAAGCTGCAGAACCCACAAAGTAACAGAAATAGATTTCTCACTGAAGACAACAGCCAGCAAGCCAACAGGAAAGATCTATCACTCCTTGCTGGGAGCCAAGCACAGTCCCACAGGACTCACATGGTTCCAGCCCCAGGGTGGCCCTGAAAAGCAGTGGCCAGAGCAGACTTTAGGAGAGCAAATAACCAGCAGTTGTGGTGGCTTCCAGTCTTCTCAAATGCTAAAGACAAAGTAAAATGTCAGTGTAGAACTTTGTTGGAACAGGGGGAAAGAAGAATGTGGTCTGGCTGCTGCTCCCAGAGCAATAAGTAATGGAGGCATGGCAGCTGCACCTCATGGCTGCCTCAGGAGCTTCTGGCCTGCAGATCATAGGGGGAACAAGCAACTGTTCAGAGGGAAATCACTCTTGCTTTAACCTGTTTGGATCTGGATCATGGTCTTGGGTGGTGGTCTTGGGATGTTTGGCCAGTGAGTCAGAGCTTGTGGGGGTTGTAGAGACAGAGCATTCCTAATAGCTCCAGGAGCTATCAAAACCCTAGTGATCTGAGAAGAAGCTTTCTCCTTTCAGGAAGCAGAGTTCTACCCTCGCAATGAGCTCAAGGGTCAAGTAATTGGCTGGCATTATGAGTAAGCAGAGGAAGTACAAACAGACCATAGAATCCTTTATTTGGGGACAAAAAGGATCAAGGCATGGAGTGGGAGGAAGACAGCAAAGTCAGAACTCATGCATCAAAAGCTTCCAAGAAAAATATGAATTGGTACAGGCCATAAAGGAGCTCAAGGAGAATTTTAAAAATCAAGTAAGAGAAGTGGAGGGAAAATTGGGAGGAGAAATGAGAAAAATGCAAGAAAATCAGGAAAAGCACACTGACAGGCTTCTAAAGGAGACCCAAAAATATACTGAAGAAAATAATGCCTTAAAACATAGACTAACTCAAATGGCAAAAAAGGCCCAAAAAGCCAATAAGGAGAAGAATGCCTTAAAAAGACAAATTTGCCAGATGGAAAAGGAATTTCAAAAATTCACTGAAGAGAATAACTCCTTCAAAATTAGATTGGACAATTGGAAGCTAAAGACTTTATGAGAAATCAAGATACTATAAAACAGATCCAAACAAATGAAAAAAATAGAAGGCAATGTGAAATATCTCATTGAAAAAACCACTGATCTGGAAAATAGACCCAGGAAAGATCATTTTAAAATTGTTGGACTACCTAAAATCCATGTTCAAAAAAAGAACCGAAACACTGAAGTGGCCAGGAACTAGTTAAGTAGAAACTTCTTGGACTTAAAATAGAAGTCAAGAAACTGGCTTAGAGTAATTTGTCTTCTCCACTGGTTTTTTCTTCCTGGTCATCATGCCCTGTACTTTCCCCCAATTACCCTACAGACCCCTGCCTGCAGATGGTATCACAATCTCCCCCCTTGCCTATTCTTCATTCTTCTTCTTTGTTCCATCGTCATGCTCTGTAATCACAAACCCCCTGGCTCAGCAACTTACCTGTACCTCTGAACAGTAGAATTATACTTTATAAATGATTCTGCATCTCTAAGCTAGCTGTTGATTCCTTCAGATTGGCCTGAGAAGGACAGCCGCCAGCTGGCTAATAAAAGCTCCTAAAACTTTTTATTTAGACTCTGTGGTCACTCTGTTAAGACTTGCCATTTCAACACCATCTTGCAAGAGATTATCAAGCAAAATTGACCTGATATTCTAAAACCAGAAGGCAAAATAAAAATTGAAACAATTCACCAATCACCTCTTGAAAAAGATCCCCAGAAGAAAACTCCTAGGAATATTACAGCCAAATTTCAGAGTTCCAAGCCAAGGAGAAAATACTGCAAGTAGTCAGGAAGAAACAATTTAAGTATTGTAGAAAGACAATCAGGACAACACAAGACCTAGTAGCTTCTACATTAAGGGATCAAAAGCCTTGGAATATGATATTCCAGAGGTCAAAGGAACTAAGACTAAAATCAAGAAACACCTACCCAGCAAAACTGAGTATTATGTTTCAGGGGAAAATATGGTCATTCAGTGAAATAGAGGATTTTCAAACATTCTTGGTGAAAAAAACAGATGAACAAAAAATTTGACTTTCAACTACAAGAAGCAAGAGAAGCATGAGAAGGTAAACAGGAAAAAGAAATCATAAGTAACTCATTAAAGTTGAACTATTTACATTCCTACATGGAAAAACAGTAATTGTAACTCATAAGACTTTTCTCAGTATGAGGATAGTTGAAGGGACTATATGTGTGTATGTATGTGTGTGTATATACATATATGTGTGTGTATGTATGCATGTGTTATGAGAATCTGAAGATCTTCCCTGCCCCTAGGCCCTCTGCTAAAGTGGCTACGTGACTCTGAGAACCTTCCCCTATTTGAAAGTAGACTCTGTGCCTTAATAGGCTGAATGTGGTCATGTGGAGCCTGTGGCGGGAGGCTTGTTCTTCGGGAATGCCTGTGCCTTGTAGCTTTGTGATTGGGCAGTGGGTCAAGAGGGCTGTGACATTCTCTGAGCCAGGAGAAGGCTATATATACACCCTGATGTGAGGTTTTAGTTTGGGGCTCACTTTGAGAAGAGTTGCGTGATTTGACTAGATGAAACTCTGGGAAGACGTTGAGCCCCCGGCTTTGAAAAAACCCAGATGTTGGTGCTTCCCTTTCTGGTAACTGAATAGGTAACTGATGTAATGGTCAGATGCTGGAAGCCATCTACTGATCTGTTTTTCTGTTTGTTTGTAACTTGTGTTTGCATTCTCTGACTTTCAGGGTGCTGACTTTTCCCCCTGAACTAGGTAAATGATATATGTTTGATTAAAGTGAGACTGTTAACCCATTTTGAGTTACTTTCCTTTAGAAAAGGAGATGTAAGAACTTGTGCTAGCAGCTGCCCTAGGCATGCTAGGGTGCTTGCTGATACAGTATGTATGTATGTATGTATGTATGTATGTATCTATCTATCTATCTATCTATCTATCTATCTATATATCTATCTATCTATATATATATATACATATATATTCATCCATATATATGTATGTATAGGAGGGTGTACATGTATATAAATACATATGTGTATGGGCATATGTATGTACATGTATACATAGACAGAGGGCCACAGGATGGTTGAATATGAAGGGATGATATCTAAAAAATACAATTAAGAGGTGAGAGAGGAATTTATTGGGACAAGGAGAAAGGGGAAGGTAGATTAGGGTAAATTATCTCACATAAAAGAGGCAAGGGAAAACTGTTACAATGTAGGGGAAGAGCAGGAAGGTGAAGGGGAATAGGACAACCTTACTTTCATTGAATTTGGCTTAAGGAGGGAATAACATACACACTCAATTGGCTATCTTTTTTTTCACACTTGAAATGACCATTTTATTAACAAAGGGCAGTTAAATGATCAAAAACTATAAGGCCATATGGTTAAATGGAGTAAAAATGCATATAATTTTAAGTCTATTGAACGTTAAGGAAGCACATATCACTTCATTTTGTCAGATAATATAGAAGACATTGAAGTTTATAACAGTAAACTAGAAAAAAAAGGAAAGTTTCTAGCAAGCATGGGGAGGGTATTTACTGCAGTATTTGTTTGAATTCATGAGTATTCCCTCCTAAAAGTGATTCATAATTCTTTTTTAAAATTTAAGATTTATTCTTAAATTCAAAATTAATGGAGGTATCCTTTGAAATAGAATACTCTGAGTCAAAAAAGCTTCACTAACTCCCTATTCTTGGTAGCAACTTCTATTAACCAGTGGTCCTTTGAGAAGGTGGGTGGAAATTAGCTAACAATGGAATATAGTATTCCTGCTGTCCATAGTGATGAGTAGTTTAGGATCTTGATTACTATCCACTGGGAACTTGAGATCTCTGGGGCTAATAGCTTGGCACTCTATCCACAGATAAGAATTTCACTGGTGGAAGAAAGGATAGTATTGTATCCATGGAAGCAAGGGTGGGGGAGGGGGGAAGTAATATCAGAAAAGAAGATGCATTCATGGATATTTCTCTGACCCTCTGGTGGAAAAGGAGAAAGAATATTACCATTAATCAGATTAAATGTTTGTTGTTTTTAGCTGGAACTGTGTATGTACTGCCACCCTATTCTTGAAGCAAAGGGAAGCTTTAAGCATTGGAAAAGGCACATAAAGCTCAGTTGATAGTGTTCCTATACAGAAAACTAGATTAGTAATTTGCTTAACAGTAGTATTAAGGTCTACATTAAGCAGAACTTTTGCCCTTAGCAGAATTTCTTTTTTATTTGTTTTCTTTGGGAGGTTCATTTTTCTTGATCAACCACACCTCATTGTGCCTATTAAGCAGTTGAGAAGGACTGTTACAGCCTGCAGTGTAGTAAACCTTTTCATCAAAGACTTTTCCATCTTCCCTCAAGATGCTTGCTAATGTCAAGAGTTGTTCCTGGTTCTTTTGGGCACTAGAAAATCCATCAAAAGATCACACAAACGCTGTCATTGCAGCTCTGTCTTCAATAAAGACACCTGACTCTGAAGGCTTTGGTGGATCAGATTGCTGTTCAGCAGGGATGGATAAGAAAATGGTAATTGTAGACTGGCAAAATGGCCCTGAACCTGGCTCCACATAGGTTGTCCCTGGGGTAGTCATCTTGATCTTTACCTCTTTCTCATTCTTGCCTTGAATGTAATTATGAAGTTTTGTGAAGCAAGCTTACACAGCTACATCCCAGTCCATTGATTCAACCAAGGTACTAACCCACTTAGCTGGTTCATACTCCCGGATCTCATAACTACTAGGCTCCCAACCTGCCCCTTCCAAGCCCTTCCAGTTGGGTGTCTTGGGGGCGGGGGTGTCTTCAGCAACTTCCTCCTCTGCGTCTGGGTCAGGCATCTTGGATGGGTGGTGGAGTTAACTTTCTCAATTGGCTATCTTACCCTACAGGAAAATAGAGGGGTAGGGGATAAGAGAAGGGATGGGTGATAGAAGGGAGGGCAGATTGGGGGAGAGGGTAGTTAGAAGCAAACATTTTTGAAAAGGGAGAAGGTCAAAGGAGAAAATAGAATAAGTGGGGAGCAGGAAAGGATGGAGGGAAATATAGTTAGTCTTTCACAATATGACAATTATGGAAATGATTTGGGTAACTACACACGTACAACATATTTTGAATTGCTTATCTTTCCAGTGGGGGCACGAGAGGAGGGAAAATGGGAAAAATATCTGGAACTGAAAGTTTTAGAAACAAATGGGTTTTTTTAAATTGTTTTTTACATGCAACTGGGAAATAAGATATACAGACTCTGGGGTATAAAAATCCATTTTGCCCTACTAGAAAGTTAGGGGTGGGGAGATGTGGGAGGATATAACAGAAACCAGATTGGGAGGAAGGGATATTTAGTAGGCTTGCTATTTTGGGGTGGGAGGTAGGGGAAAGCCAGGGAGAAAAAACTGTAACTCAAAAATTTGTGGAAATGAATGTTGGAAACTAAAAATAAATAAATTTGTAACAAAAAAAAAAAACCAATAAAGTCCTTTGCAATAGTGCTTCCCTTCAAAAAAAAAAGTGATCTTGAGGACTTATTTATATGCCTATAGATAGCTTTGATTTCTTCATCTGAAAACTACCTGTTCATGTCTTTTGATCATCCAACATTTGGGGAATTTCTTGTATTCTTATAAATTTGATTCAGTTCTCTCTATATACTTGAGAAATGAGGACTTCAGCAGAGATATTTGATATAAAAATTGTTTCCCAGCTTCCTTCTTTCCTTCTAATCTTGGTTGCATTGGTTTTGTTTGTACAAAAGTTTTTCATTTTATTTTTAATGTACCCAAAATTATTTACATTAAAAAAAGATCATTTTAACAACTTAGAGCAGAGAAAGAGAAGCTGTTTAGAAAGAGACCAACCAGTAGACATTATTGTAATGACCCAAGCATGAAGTGATAAAAGCCTTCACCAAGGTGATGGCAGTTTCACAGGAGAGAAGGTTACGAAAGAAGTTATGAAGGTCTTGGCAAAAAATTGAATATAGGAGGTGAGAGAGAATCAGGAGCTGAGTGTGGAACCTGGTTTATAAGCCTAGATTACTGGGAGAATGGTGATACTCTCAGGGTCAGCAGTGATAGAGAAGCTTTGGAAAGACAAGGTTTTTGGGGTTGGGGAGATGGAAGAATCAGTTCAGTTTTGAACATTTGAGTTTCTGATATTGACAGGATATATGAGCCACAAAGGAGCAGAGGTAGAAATAATAGTTATCAGAAATGAATGGATCAAGTAAGGGATTTTTGAGGATAGGGGAGACATAGGCATGTTTCTGGGCAGTAAGGAAGGAGCCAGTGGACAAAGACAGAAGTAAAAGAATGAGAATGAAGGCAGTGGGGAAGATAGATGGAAAAGGATCACTTGTGCAGGTCGAGGCATTAGCCTTAGTAAGGAAAATAGTTTTCACATATTCTTACAAACATAAAGAAGACGGACATTGATTAATTTTTTTTAATGTTACCTGAATATAATGGAATATTACTTTGCTATGAAAAGTAATATGAAAAAATTCAGAAAAGTATAGGAAGATTTTTGAACTAATGAAAAGTGAAGTAATCAAAACCAAAAAAACAATATATCCAATAGCTGTAACAATGTAAATTAAAAATGAAATTTTGTGCAATTATAAGAACCAATTTATACTAAAAGAAGAGTTCAGAAAATGTATCTCCTTTTTGCTAGGACTATCAGTGTGGCCTATTGAATATATGGTCATCCATAGTTAATTTTGTATTGGTTTTACTAAACTGTTTTTCCTCTTAAAAAAAAAAAAGAAAGAAAGAAAAGCTTTGTTACAAGGGAAGACTCGTTGAGTAGAAGGTAAGAAAAGTATTGATTTAGAAATTAAAGTGATCTACAAAAAAAAAGCAAAGAAAAGAATATATGCCATCTCTTGGTAGATAAGTGGTAGATTATGGGGAAATATAATGCTATTTTCTTTTGCTAAACGACACCTACATCTTTGTTACAAGGAACAGAGTTGCTGTTGTGGGGAGGTGAGAGGAAACTGATAGAAAGATACCAAAGATAAATAAAAAATAAATTAAAAGACATCAGTATTTTTTTTCTTTAAAGATCTAGTTTCACCTGTGCATAGCAATTAAACATTCTTGGACCATAAATAATTTATTAACATAGAAAAATACAAATAGTTGACCAATGAAGTATGTATTTGGAGGAAAATATGAGCTTTTATCTGTGTCAATTCCAGGGCTTAATGACCAACATCATATTTGGGTTTCTAGAATGATAAGGGACATTTTGACAACTATTGATCTGCTCTGTTGTTCACAGACATTTAGAAATGAATTTTCTCTCATCCTCTTTGTGGTACGTATTGAGGAGGTGTCAGAAGCTTCAACATTAAACCTCAGGCTATTGATAAGCTGATAAAATGAGAAAGGCTATGAAATGATTGATCAATGCATATTAACTAAGGTTATTAAAAAAGGGAAAATCTAATACTTTCTTTTCCTCCTGAAACTCAATTTAGCAATCTATTTTTTTCTCCCAAGTGTTTCTTCATCATCTCTTTGAGGTATTTTTTCTCAATTAATTACAGACAATTAGATGATGAGCACACCAGCTCTCATGAGGTACGTACCTGCGAAGGAATCTGCTTAGAGAAAGTCTTCAATGGAAAATAACAGGAATATTTGTTCTCAGAAGATTGTTTTCCATGGCAAAGGTCTCAGAGCTTCCCAAAGAACCACAAGGGACTTTACATTGAAATTAAAATCATTGAGTATAAGACTACTGCCAGTTTGCTTCTACACCCATCTGGTTACTAAGCATTGATTTCTTTCTGTCTTTCAGATAAAAGCCTTGGTTGGGGAGAGGGGCCAGAGAAGAACAGAGGAATAGTGAGAGAGAAAGGTGGGACTCACTTGTTTCATCTTTAACATAAAGACTGAGTTATTATCCATCTTTGTTTCTGACTCTTTGCACAGCTGGGAGAATAAAAGACAGTCAACTCTCAATTGTTATGCTAATGGAGGGGAACAGAAGCATGGATAATTCAAAATAGCAGATAATCCAAAAAGCATCTATTGTCTTTGGAGTATTTATTTTTATTTAAATATGGTTGTGTAAAATGTTCTGAAAAGTCAATCACAATTTCAATTGATATGTACTAGCTAGTTTTCCCCTCTTAATCCCGACTAGACTCTTCTTTCCTCCTCACTTTTGGTAGCCTTCTCTCAGGTACAATGAAACAGTTGCCCTCTCCAAACCCTCCCTGAATAGGGAAGGCCTTGGGTTAAGGCTAAATGCTTGGTTGTAAAGCACTTCCCTTGTGGCGCCTAAGGTATGTGAAAATGGAAGCAAAGAGTAACTGTCCTCAAACAAGTATGTGCACAGAGTGGGTTTTAAGCCTCAGTAGAAAAATTCCATGGCTCAGATGATTAAGGATAATATTCTGAGTGCTTCTAATAAAGTTCAGGGGAAGCTTTGACTTTAAGATTATGGGAGACAAAGATGCACGACTCTAAGAGGTGTCAAAACAACTTTTATCCTACCTTCCCCTGGGAATTTCCACAGTCCCTGTGACTCACATTACCAGGAAAGAGGATGGTGCAGGTTGATCCTTGAGGTTTTAACTCTCCCTCCCTCTCCTAAGTAGGAGGGAAGGTGGGGGAGAGTCACAGGTGAAAGTCATTTCATCTTTCATTCCCCACAGTGGGTAAGGGAGACAGAGCAAGTGTCAATGCAATAGACTCTTTCCAAAAAACCAATCTATCCTGACTCTCTCTTTATTCCAGGTAGGTGGGTTCATCTTCCCCACCCCCTACTTTTTATTGTTAGATGTTGGTTGTCCTGCTCTATTTGTGGTCCTTCTCTAGAGCTGGTGGTATGATATCTGATTTCCTTTACCCTGTACTTAACTGTTTCTCTTTCCTTGGTGAATCATCTGTTTCTTTTTGAAGGCCTAGTCCAAAGATCAGGTCAAGTGTGTGCACTTCAACAACAATTTGGTATCAATTTATTTATACTCATTTCTGCTGCAAGTAGCTGTTAATTTCATCATCAGTGACAGAACATGTAGTCACAAGTACTCAGGACTTTCATAATTTATCAATAAGCTCAACTAGACCAGAGGATTTTATATGTTATTTAAGATACATTAGAGGAAAAGGGGGTTTACCTAATTTCTTAAGGCATTTGGGAGAAGACATGGAAAGAACAGGGATTTCAAATCAGAGTCTATATTGAAATACTATCTCTAACATTTCACTTGGGCAAAGCAATTCATCTCTCTTGGCCTCTGTAAAGACAATAACGGGCAGCTTTCCAGAGGACTACTGCTGTGAACAACTTCAAAGTCTTGATTACATAGTATAGTGAACTCTCTACTTATTCAGCAGTAAATTAAGCCAAAACATTCACAGAAATCAAAGTACAGCATTCACAGTGTTGTGACATAATTTATCACTAAAATGGCCACATAATTTTCACCAAAGTGGTCACATAGTCTTAAACAAAGTGTATTCATCTAGTTAACTCAATCATTTAGTAACTCAAACATTTAGTAAGTTCTTAATTCAATTATCCTTAAGGAAGCTTGTCTCTTTAATAGACACAAAGTACAAATGTCAAAGTATTCCACCCCAGATCACATTGTCTTCAATCAAAAAGTCTTCTTTCTTCTTAATTGGAGAAGTCCTTAACTCATCTAAATGTAAAGGTCAAAGTTCTCCACCCCTAGGCCACAGTAAATCATGATCTTCTCAGTTAGCATTAAATAGCCAAGGAGAGGTCTTTTCATCTTGACTTGAGGCAGGTTCTCAGATTCCATGGTTCCTCTTCCATGGTCCCAGCTCCTGCCAGAATCTTTCCAAATGACACCTGAGCTCAAAGCCAGACAGCTCTCAGTTTCTTGTCCAGCTCCTTTTGCAGTTCCTGTTCCACATTGAAGCTCACAGTGTCTACATCAAGTCTTTCACAGTTTCTGTTCCTAGGAAGACAAAGCTTAACAAAACCACAGTAACATTCATCCACATTGCCAGTATCCTCATCAATTCATTTTCTACCTGTGAAATCAACATAGACACAACAATAAGATCTGAGAAATCAACACAAATCATCAGTATAGTCCCAGGACCTCTGAAAACATCAATAAGACTCTCCTCCAAAATTTCTGTAAACATACAACAAGAAAATCTTTCAAGGCTTCTGAACCAGCAGTAAGGTCCCAGAGCTTCTGTAATAACACCAGCATCCTCTATCAACAGACAAATCTGACAAAGTAACATTAGAACAGACAAAGTACTGGCACCACAGCCGTGCTTCTTCCCAATTCTCCTCTCTTCTCATTTCTCAGTTCTTCTCAATTCTCTTCTCAGTTCTTCTCTCTTCTCAGTTCTTCTCAGTTCTCAGTTCTCTGTTCTGCCACCACAAGTTCTATTCTCTATTCTGTTCTCAATTCATAGCAGTTCTCAGAAGTTCTCAGGATCCTAGCAGTTCTCTCTCTCTCTCCCTCTCTCTCTCTCTCTCTCTCTCTCTCTCTCTCTCTCTCTCAGCAATTCTGGCTCTCTAGCTTGGTCTTTTCCTTATATATGGTATTAGCTCCTCCCTGTTCTTCCCCTTCCTGTTGCATCAGCAAGTTCATCTCACTGCGGGATTCACAAGTTCTGGATCTTAATACTTGATGCAATTATGAACTTGAAACAAGGTGCTACGTACCTATTTATAATAGTAATGAAATTTGAAGATCCCTTTGTATTGGAATGCTGACAGGTACTTAGCACCTAGTTTCAAATTAAACCTCTGTTAAAGAAACAGAAGGTATGAACCCCTGTTGCTGACATAACAGGAAGGGATTGAACAGTGAGGAGCAATACTATATATAAGGAAAAACCCCAGCTGGGAAAGTGAGAATTTCCTGGGAGCTTGTGGTGTCTTCTGAGTGCCAACATAGCTGCTGAGTATTTTTGAAGGCCAGCCAAGCTGCTGAGGACTTCCAAGGGCCAGCCTGAGCTGTTAAGGCTGCTGAAGATTTCTGAAGGCCAGTCAGAGCTGCTGAAGACTGAGGAAGTATGACTGAGCTGTCCATACTGTGTCTGTTTGTGGCTTTGTTAAGCCTTGACTTCCTAGGAATAGAGACTATGAAGGATTTAAGGTGGACTGGAAACTGTGAGCTTCAGTGTGGAACAGGAACTTCATGGACATCTGAACAAGGACCTGGGAGCTGTCTGCCTTTGAACCCAGGTGACAGTTTGATGAATTCATGTAGGAGCTGGAACTATGGAAGGGGAACCAGGGAAGCTGAGAACCATCCTTGAGTCAAGTTGAAAGAAGACTTTACTTGGATATTGTGTGCCAACTGAGAAGATTATGATTTACTGTGACATAGGGGTGGATAACTTTGACTTTTGTACTTTGTGATTGAATTAAGGATTTTGTGATTGACTAAATGAATGTACTTTGTTTATGATCAGAAACTAATATCCAATTGAGACTACCACAGAGGTGGAGTACTTTGACTTTTGTATTTTATGTCTTTTAAGGAGGTAAGCATCCTTAAGGATGATTGGATGATTGAGTTACTAAGTAATTGATTGACTAAATGATTGTCCTTTGTTCAAAACTATGTGATCATTGTGGTGAAAACTATGTGGCCATTTTAGTAATGAGTTATTGAGTTGTGACATGGTAAATGCCGTATTTTGATTTTCTGTGATAAGTTGTAACATTGTGAATACTGTACCTTGATTTACTGTGAATGTTTTGCTCTGATTTATTACTGAATAGAGTGTTCACTATACGATGTAATTGGAACCTGGAAGTTGTTCACAATAGCAGTCCTCTGGAAAGCTGCTCCTGCATGGCTTGATTGCCAATGTTTGATTGCCAGTACAAGGGGCATGGAAGATCTTCAAGTCACCATTACCATTGTAGTCTCAGTTTCCTCATCTCTAAAGTATCAGCTGATCTCTAAGGTACCTTGTAATTACACAAAAATTAGACAAAAGAGAATCACATTTGTAAAGAAAAATTTTCATTTGGATCTGTATATAGCAAGTTTGGCGAGTATTCCCACAACTACAGAGCAGAGAGGAGCCCACAGTGTTCTAGAGATTAGGAAGGAACAAACCAAAAAGATGAAAAGAGAAATCCCAGAAATAACAGTCACAATGGACAAATCAGGAATATATGATCTGAGTTCTGGTGTTGCAAGCCAAGGGGTATCTACTCCAATTATGGTCTGAAGATCAAAGGATTCCACTAATGATGATTTGTTTCACTAAGAGAATCAGCCTGAAGCATTATCATTTTCTACTAGCCAACCCTTTCCCTCCCCCACCCCAGGCAATGCAACTGTGGTCTCCAGCCAAGTAATAGAATAAATAATAGAGTCTGGGCATCAGAAAAGACCTCTGAGGTTATTTCAAAGAGCTCTTTGTTTTAAAGCTGAAACTTAGGCCCAGAAATGTGAAGTATAAGCTTAGAGAAGTAGTTCAGATAAAAACTTGTTAATAAACTAGTTAACAGGCTGAGGTAGGAGTAAGACGGGAGGGTTAAAAAGAGAGGAGATAACTGAGCTCTGGATGTTCTTTCCTGCATTGTTTCTAGACTCAAAACCATCAACTTGAGTATCATCTGATTTAACTAATCATTAGCCTTCACGGTTAGGAAAAATGGACTCAGACAGTATAGGGTGGAGATGAATTTGCAAGTGGGAACCAAGATGTTAGATAGATATTTAGAATGTAAGGGAAACATTTGAATTAGGATATGAGGAAAATAATCTGCAATATGGAATATAATATTAGTGCCCCATAGAATTAATAATAATAACAACAGCTGTCATTTTATACAGTTGTAAAGTTTGCAAAGTTCCTTATATAATAAAACATCACTATATGCATTAAATCAATATTTAATTTTTAATTTTTTTCACATTTTGAATTTCACATTTTTTCACATTTTCACATTTCACATCACATTTTTCACATTATTATACTGAGCATGTATCATTTTGACATCATAAATATGACAGACCATTTTTAAATCCTGAACCTATAATTTTGGTCACATTGCATAAAACTGTCACCTGACATGTAGTCCATAAAAGACTATACTTTATGTACCTTCCATTGGAGCATCCTTTGCAAATATGAGAATTCTACCCAAGTTTGTTTCCTGTATAAATAGCTAATACTTCATTACTTTAGAACTTTCATCCTAGAATTAGCTATAATGTGATTTAATTTTGTTTATGGGTAAGAACTAATCTGCTTTCTCCTTGTAATAAAATAATTAAAATATTTTTGCTCTCCCAACTATATTTTGTTGAGTGTAATCCTTTTATTAAAAGTAATTTAATATTTTTTCTGCTTTGTTATCTACTACATTTCAACTTTCCACTTTCTTCTGCTCTCTTTTTCTCTTGTCATGTTTCTCATTTAAACATCCCCATCCCTTTCTTCTTTTGTTTTTAAAGCCTCTTTTCCTACAACTAGAAAGGAAAATGCAAAACCATTCTTTTACAAAAAGGAATCTATAACAACACATTTTTTTCTGGATAGCATGTTTTTTTTTCTTCTCTTTTAATTATTTTCACTGTTTCTGAACAAAGTCTTTTGTTACTTAAGGATTGGTCTGGTCCTGATGCTTATTCTTTACTTGAAATGATAATCCTCTGATAGCATAATCATCACCATGGCAACCAGCAGCAATGTCACAAATGGGATTGTGACTTCAAGGGCCCCGTTTTGCATCTCTAACCCATTACTTAAGCAACAGGAACCTCTGTTGACTTCACTTCGAATTATCGGGTAGAAGAGGCACATAAGAGCTACATGATTGGTCTCCAGGAGTGTAACAAGTAGTAGGAAAAGATAAATGTGAAATTGGAATATTTCTTTTCCTTCAAATGTCATGAATATTTTAAAAAGGGCAAGAAAGAAATGCAGAAATGAACCATTTCTTTTTTTTTTCTCCACAAGATAGGAGTGTTGTTCAGGATAGGGTTAGGGTTATATCCTCCTGGGATATCAGTAGGCCATTCAGGAGGTATTCCTGCCACAGGCTCAGGATATCCTGAAGCCATCTATCACTACAAAGAGTAACATAGTATAAGACAGTGTGGGTCAGGAGATTCTGGTACAAGGTAATAGAGTTCAGAATCATATAATGTCAGAGTTGGAAGGAACCTTTAAGGCTTAACTTAATTCTATACCTGGACTCAGGCAGTGCCTGGGATCTTTGAAGAATCCCTTCTACAACAAACATACCTGATGAGACTGGTCAATCAGCCTGTCCACTACACTTTTGAACTGCTCACATTTTGAGGGAGTTTTTCCTTACATTAAGCCTAAATCTATCTCTATGTACCTTCTATCCACTAGCCCTTGCTCTACTCTCTAAGGACAAGTACATTACATGATGGTTTAATAAAGTACAAAAAAATGCGAGATAGATAATTAGGGAATGGAGAGCATAGTGCAAAGTGTGCGTTGCAGACACATGAGTTAAGAGAATGGAGAGATTGATGTGCATCAGCACTGTTAGGAGAACAAAATAAAGGCCCCATAATCCCAGATCTGTGAGGGGGTTATGGTTATTTATATCTGAAAAACAGGACAACTAGGTGGCACTGTGGGTAGAGTGCTGGCCCAGAGTCAAGAAGACTCATCTTTCTGAATTTAAATCTTGCCTCAGACACTTAGCTGCTGTACGACCCTGGGAAAGTCACTTAATCCTACATGCCTCAGTTTCTTTATCTGTAAAATGATCTAGAGAAGGAAATGTTAAGCCATTCCAGTACCTTTGCCAAGAAAACTCCAAATGGGATCATGAAAGAGTTAGATACAACTGAACAGCAACGATACCTGAGAAAGAGCAGTCTGCTGAAGTAGAGAGCAGAGATTCCAGAAAAAGGGCAGTACTATGAATAAGATAAGAGAAGAGGAAAAGAGGTTTTTTTAATTTCAGTGATTGAAAGAAAAAGAAAAATACACTGGTAATGAAAAATGTGTGTTTTTCCTCTTATTTATATTTATTACTACACGTATTTTGAAGGATATGCTGTGTTCTTTAGCAGTATTATCCCCATTTTCTGTAACCTTTTAGGACCATGAGCTTTATATAACAACTAAGTGCTCTTTTTTGGATCTGCTTTCAATCTCTCCGTTTCTGACCTAGGTGATTCACCTGTCCTTTGGAAGTTTAATACTCTCCTCTGTGGGGGCTCATCACATTTATATAAGACTTAGCAGAGACACCCCCATAAGCTTTAGAATTACTGTAGTTCAGAACTCCCAAGTCCAAGCAACACACCAGCCTCAGTTTCCTTTAGTAGCAGAAATAACAGGTATATTCCATCTCACCCTTCAGCAAAGCCAGTCTTGTTGAGCCATTTTTTTAAACTTTCTCCCCAAAACACAAGCATGAAAGGCACTTTTTTATTTACACAGAGAGACATCTCAGAATACCAACATTCCATTATTTGTATACTTACTGTTTAGAAAATGGCGAGAGAGCATGCACATCTGGCTTATGCATTTTGAAAGGTGCTATGAAAACCTTGCTTTATACTTTTATTTTCAAAAAGCAATTCCAATGGGTTTTTTTTTAATAATTGCAACCGACAATATTTTGAAAAGCTTTTTCTCCCTATGTTTTGCCAAATACTGAGTAGAGGAATGAAGTTTTTAATAAAAGGCTGTTATCTCCTTTTCTGGGCTTCACTTTAAAACCATATTAACCACAGAATCTTCTTCTATAGATAATTATCATCTCTTGACATTTTTCTCAGTTAACTGCTAGTAGTTGGATCCCCTTACATTGAGGATTAACAATGTTTCAGACCTGGACAGGAGAAGATGACAAATGATATGATCTGAATATATTATATTTCCCAACACAGCCCTTTCTCCTGTCATTGTCACCAGAATGTTCTGAATACTTGGCTTCCAATCTCCCCCTCACATCATAAATAGACTATTCAGCTTCCCATCCATTTGAATACCAACAACCTCATTTTGACAATCAAGGAATTTGACAAGCTATGAGCCCTTTCCATGAACTGTTAGTGTGTCAGATCCTTTCCTCTAAAAATGCTGTATGAACCAATAGCAAATGTTACTCCTAGAAATAGACATCTGGTAGGGGAGTTGAAAGTTGTTACTGAAAGTTGTTTTTTTTTATCATCTTGGCTTATGTTCCCATTACAATGTGTATTGTGCTCACTTGAAATGACAAAGCACCAGTTTTTGCTCAAATCAAAGAACATCAGTCAATGTTACAGTATCTACTGCTACTAGGAAGTGCTTATCATTGGACTGTGGGTACACAGATTTAGAGTTGTAAGGCACCTTTGAGGTGATCTAGTCCAATTCCCTCATTTTATTTTAGAAGAAACTGAGACTGAAAAAAAGAAGTGACTTACCCAAAGTGATGTAGGTAGTAAGTAGCAGAGCTGAGAGTCAATGCAGATGCTCTGATTCTAAATCCAGCTTCTTTACCACTAAATCACACTCCCTCTCAGAGTACTTAGCTTCTATTTCTAGAGAAAAAAAATGATTAAGGGATGGTGAGTGAAAAGAAAGCAGCAATCTCTAAAATCTATAACATTAACAAGTCATACTATATCCATAGCAGTTTCTAGCTTAATAAGGAAAATAGACTGATATGTCATCATCTAATACCTCAGTAGGTAAAGTATACATAGAGTTCAGCAAAGATTTCAACACTATCCTCCTGGTCTTGTGCTAACCTTGTAGACAAGATGGAGAAAGGACTAAATGACAAGGTGGTTACAGAACTTTAGAAGTAATTTAGTGGCCACTTGAAGCATACTCATTAATGGGTTGATGTAAATCTAAAAGGAGGTCTCCCAGGATGAGCCTCTTTATTTCAATGTTTCCCCAACCAAAGTCAGTCAAAATCAAGTTGCTTTTAAATACATCTTCACAATGGAACAAATTTGCCCGACTCTGCCATGTTAATTGTGCAGTTTTAATGTTGAGATAATGTTGCTATCCTAAAGCCCTAAGATGTAAAGCTAGCAAGTATGTTAGATATCATTTAGTTCAACTAGCTCATTTTTTCAGAAACAGAAACTAAGGCAGAGGGTAGAACTGGAATCTCTAAGGTCACACAGAAACAGAATTTGGATGTAGAACAGAAAGAGTACTGAATTTGGAGTGAGAATAATTGGATGCAAATTTTGGCTCTTTTACTTATTATTTTACTAATTATTTATTACATCTTAACTGAATCTCACCTCTTTTACTTACTACCTGTGTGACCTTGGACAAGTAATTTAACCTCTATGGACCTCATTTTCCTCATCTGTACAATGAGAGAGATGATCAACTTGTCCTCTAAGATTCTTTGCAGTTCTAATATGATTCTATGATCCTGCAATCTTAAGTCATTGACCCTCTTTAGGACTCAGTCTCTTCATCTGTAAAATAAGGTGGGTGTACTAAATCAGTGATTCTTGATGTTACTTTGCCCTCTTTTACGGTCCGATAAAATCTTAAAGACCTCTTCCCAAAATAATGTCTTTAAGTGTGTGAAATAAAACACATGAGACTACAAAGGAGATTAATGTTATTGAAATACAGTAATCAAAAAAGTTAGGTTCAAGGACCCAGGATAAAAAACCCTTGGACTTTATAATTGTTAAGGTTCCTGTCAGCTGGAAAAATTCCATCACTACTGACCCAAAATCAAAGGCTCTTTCCACTGCACTACACTGCCTATTCGTTCTTCTCTGTTAATGTTTTCACATTCTGTAGAGTTTTATAGGAAATATTCCATACTAGAATACCAGGCAGAGTCTAGTGAAAGCTTCTTTATTGGATTTCCACAAAGACACTGCATAGATTCTAGCCAGCTACCCAATAACTTGCTGTCCTCCCTCCCAGGTGTTTCATAGGCTGCCTAGGAGGAGCATCTGTAAATCCTGTCCATTTCCACTGAGTAGAAGTACAAAATTTGGCTTTCCAGCTTTCTGTGGAATCATGCTCTAATTTTTGTTGTTCCAAGAACTATTCATGCATATAACAAATTACTGCGAGACCAATGAGCTGGAACCATCTGCTTCAGATGATGCAAAGAAGCCTCTCTACTGATCTCTCAGACAGAATTTACTTCTCCTGAAGGAATACATATCATGAGTCATGGTACTTTCAGGTCTCGCAAAAGTACAACAGAGTTGGTGGGAATCAGTGGGTCCCAAGTCATTAAGCAGTCATCCAACAGCATGCTATACACTGGTCTATGTGCTCAGTGGCCATCACATGCTTGCATGTCCGTTAATCTCTGTGTAAAACCACAGCTGGTAGAATTTATCTGCCTTTTACAGTATGTTGATTTCAAATACAACCCTTTTCTGCCTAGTTAATGAAGCATCCTAAACAGTGCCAGCTTTTGTTTGTCAGATAAGCACCAGCTAGGGAAGTTATAGGTGCAAAGCCAACCTAGTTTTGAAATGGGGAACTTTATTTAAATGAGAAAAGAGATTTTGGAGTGCCTGCCTAAGGCCGCCTGGTAACAATCTCAGACCAGTTCAAACTTGCTGTTACTCTGTAGTTCTAAGGCATCTTTTTAAAAGAAAAGTGTCTATACATGTACAGAACCACCCCAACTGACATCTCAGAGACTCTAACAAATACATAGTTTATTTCGTTAAGAAGCAAACATTTTTTTCCTTTGATCCAAATTGCACAGTTGTTAATACCTCAAGAGTAAGTCTGGGAAGCTGTCCTGTCTTACCTATATACTACAGTCTGGAAATTAATCCAATCATTTCCTGTATTTATGTTTAACAATATGACTATACCACACAGCTTGCCATCTGTGCTGTTTGCAAAAAGAAGCATCTTCTCATCCTTCTTTTCATCTTCACCTGCCTCCCGCATGAGAAGATATGTCTTTTCTGCAAATGCCATGCTCCTCGTGGCCAATTATCCTGGCCAAATACCCATCATTCCTCCCGCAGTTTCTGGATTTTCTTACAAAAGCACTTAAAAGCATTTTCAACTATTACTCATGAAATCTGCATGCAAATGGAACTTCCCAATGTCCTGAGAAGTGACCTTCACAACATTTCATGAACTGCCCTTATAGGAGGGGAATAGAAACATATTCTGTGAACCAACTCTGAAACTGAGCTGGTTCATTTCACTCAGGAGAGGGTGGAGTCCTGCAAATTGGGCTTTGAAAGGCAGTAGGGCAGAGTTGGAACAGCACTGAACTGAAACATACAGATCTGGCCAGCCACTGTGGTACCTAGATTTCTCCTAGATATCTAAAAATTGCCCCATTGAAAATAAAACTTGTGATTTTCTCTACACTTGCTCCTCCTCCAAATACTCTTACTTCTGTTGAAGACGTCAGTATTTTCTCAGTGACCAAATTTCACATCTGATTCATTTCTGGTTCTCCCTTTGCTCTCATCCCCACATTTCAAGTCCAATCAGTGGTCAAGAATATTGTCAATTTTGCTTCCATTTAACATATCCAGCCTACCCCTTCTGTCCACCCAAAAGACAATTACTCTAGTTCAGCACCTTTATCATATCTTACATGCACTATTGCAGTAACTGCCACAATGATGTCCTTGTTTCTAGTCTCTCCTATTTCTTACCTATCCTCCATAGCATTGCTAAGACAATTTTCCAAAAGCACAAGTCTGACCATGTTATTTCCTTGCTCAAGAAGCTTCAGGATATTTGTCTCTGTGATAAAATATAAATTCCTCAGCTTGACATTTAAAACACTTCATAATCTAGCTTTAATTTGTGTTCCCAGAAATTTCATCTTATTCCCTTTCACACATTCTCATTTCCGATCAAATTGACCTGTTTGCTGTTATCTAAAGCCATGTACACATATTTATGCTTTGCACAGGATATTTCCCAGGTTTGGAATTCAATCACTCCTCAGCTCTACCTCACAAATCTATATCTTCCTTCAAGGTTTAACTCAGGTGCCACTTCCTACAAGAAGCCTTCTCTGATTCCCCTACTTATTAGTACTCCCCCCTTTTCAAGTTATCTCCTTTTCACTCACCAGTTTTCATGTTATCTCCACATTTAGAATGGGAATCTTTTGAAGAGAGGAACTCATTTGCCTTTCTTCACATCCTTAGTTCTTAGCACAGTGCCTTAAACACAGTTGGCACTGAATAAATGCTTAATGACTAACTGATTAAGGGCAGGTATTATTTTTTTAACTTTTGTCTCAATATCCTCAGTAGCTAGTACAGTCTTGCACTGAATAGGTAATAAGTGTTTTTTTTTAACATTGTTAATAAAGTTATTTTATATCTTTGGACCTGTTTCCTCATTTTTAAAATGACTGGATATGACTATAAGGCTCCTTCTAGTTCTTAAATTTCTTGAGTTCAGAGTTATACATGGAGCCCAGTTTTGATGGAGTATGGAAGGTAGGAGTGTGGGGCACTGCTCTTCTTTGAGGTAGAGGAGAAGAAGAGGCATGAGAGCGCTCTGTGCCCAGGGTCACTGAATGAGAGTAGAGGCCAGGCAAAATAGGGCTGGAGTGGACCTCACTGTGAACTACAGAGATTTTGCAAGTTTGTTTCATAATAAATAATAACAGCAAGAATAAATAACTACATAATTGTGTAACCCAATCTTCTGTCTACTTATTTAAGGCTAGATCAAAACAGCAATTTAGAGTCTCAGATTATTTAAAGAATACTTCTGAAATATTATGTAAATTCCTTTGATATAGATCAAAGGAATACCAAGGCTATGATGATAAAAAGAAGGCCCATTTCTGTATGTTCCCTGTACAATATATTTTCATCTTGTCTTTTAGCACTCAACATTTTTGTCCAAGACTATTTAATAAAGTCAAATTAACTGAAAATCTGATGAGATGAGCAATGGGAAGAAAGATATCCTTTCTCAGAACACGTTCTTAATCTCTGACCTCATCCAGTTATTCAGCACTAAGACTTCAGAGGAAAAGTTCACAAGAGTAATCCTCATCACAGGACTTTGAAACTGAAATCACTAGATTGTGGCAATGATTTAACCAAAGAACAGAGGGCAGATAGTAGAACAAATATGTTTGTTGATGTGCAAAGGAATTGGTGACAGAAGAAAGTTTGTTTGTTTGTTTTTAAGTATGTGGTAGTCAATTGCATTTGAATACAAGATATAAACTTTTCAAATTACTGGAAAACACTGGTGTTTTCTAAACACCTCAGTAGAATTTTGATTTGGAGAAGTGGCTTAGGAGAGTCTGGATTTCCTGTGGCAGTTCAAGTGGAACATCAACAAAGATCTCTAATTATCCCCTATAACTAATTGCTCCCACTTGCATCCTGCTTCTAGTACACTTTGAAAAGGATACTGAAATGAGCAACATCATGAAAGTCACAGGCCCTAAAACAGGACCAAGAAAGGAACATACAACTCCTGGATATGATACAGAGCAGAGAAATATTTTAAAGTGAATTCTTTCTGAGAAATTCTGTAAGTAGCCAGCCCAAGGGAGGAAGCTGCTATCTCTGAAGTTTCCCAGGAACAACTTTTAAAAAATGATTGAAAGAGGCAGGGAGAAACAAGCTCTGAATCGCCTAATGCAGTGAGTAAAACCTTGATCTCAATCAAGGCAATCTATAAGAAAGCTTAATATCAAAACTCCTAAGGAAGCCAAGGTCAGGGAAGACAGTTCAGCTGCTTGAATGTTACCCAGTCTGCTCCTTCTCCGTGAGAGGTGCTACAGAGCAGCGTAAAATGTAAAACAGCTGCACATTGTCAGAATATGGGGAGTACGTTTTAGCTGCCCAACAGACTGTATGAATCTTAATAGCTCCTTCTGGAAACCTGCAATTATGGGGGGGGGGGGGTGTTTTAATATTTTTGCTTGTTTTTCAGCTTTATCTCCTATTTCAACTGTTTTAGTTTCCATGTAAATTTCACAACATTGATGAAGACTAGGCAGAGTTAGCTATCTTGGAGGCGCACTTTTTTCTTTTTCTTAAACACTTTTAAAAACAGTTTTCTTACTGCATTTTACTTTTACATCACAATAATTTCTGGAAATATACCTTCCCCAACACCAGGGGGAAAAAAGGACTTCCCTTTAGAGAGTTCAAATAATGAAAAACAGTAAAGTGGGGAAAAAATCCTCTGTGGTAAATACATATGGCTACGTATAGGGCATTCCCCTCTAATCTACCCTAATAATTCTTTACCTCTTCGTGGAGGGGAAGGAGGGATGTTTCGTTCCCTGGTTTCTGAGACAATCACTGATTTTTTTTTAAGTTACTGAAAGTTTTCTTTCTCTTCAGGAATCCTTTACTTGATATTGTTGAAACTGTGCACATTGTCCTTTCGGCCTGCTTATTTCACTTGAAATAAGTAGAGGCAAATATTTTCATGATTCTTAGGAATTCTTGAAGTCTAAATTTGCCCAATCTGATAAAAAAGCAAATGGCTAAGATAATGTTCTATAAATGAATGAATGAATAAAAAAAAATCACAGTTCTTTTTTCTTGAAAGGCACCAGGGATCAGGTCTTCAAAGTTCCTAAATCAGTGGAAAATTTCACAGTGCCTATATATGTGTGTGTGTGTGTGTGTGTGTGTGTGTGTGTGTGTGTGTGTGTGTGTGTGTGTGTGTGTGTGTGTGTATGACTGCTAAGAATAATGGGAAGAAAATAAAGTACCCCCAAAATCATCCAAGTTGCCGGAGTGGAGATAGACAGCAGATTCTGTCACTATCAGGATGTGAAGAATATTTGAATCAGGAGACTAGAAAGAGAAGTCACCAGAAAAGGACAGAGAGCCAAAAAGGAATCAAGCCAATTGACCTTGCATGACAGATAAAAGAGACAGATTGGAGTTCTGTACTCACTTTGGGTCAATTCATACTTGGCATAGATTGGCAAAGTGAGCTGCTGTGTGTTCCTGCATTTGAGCCCAGCCCTCCATTAATACCTCTCAGATGCCTCATGCAGCCATATTCTTCTCTCCCAAGACAAAAATAAACATAACTTTCTAGACAATAAATGAATGCCTAGCCTTTTAGGTAGTCATTCCGCCGTCAGAAAGTCAGAGCCATAAAGTGTAGCTATTTGGGATCAGAGAATTCTTATTTTTTTCAACTTTGTAGAACTACCTAGCTGTATAAGGTAATATCTCACAACCCTTGTGGTGATATAGTGGAAACAGCGGCATTCCCTGGATGAAAAGCCTTCCTGTCAATCATTCTTGAGTTCTTAGCACTCAAGACTTGCACGTTGCTTGGTAACAATTTTCACGGCTGCATTAAAAGGAGAGTTCTGAAAAGAGGATTGCTTAAAACCTCACAGCAATTACAGGCAAGGCAAACCACTTCTTTCATTTCAGCAACCAATATACAAATGGATCTTCCCATTCAGTTAGTATTCCATTCTTATTTAAATAGGTTTCCCACTATAGCAGTGGTAGGAGGTTTGTGGCAACAGGAATTCCACACTTTTCAGCTCTGAGCCTCTTCAGAGGAAAGATGGAAGGAGGTGAATCAGCCCATGGGAAAGAGAAATGGTTCTTTCTCATTGATTTCTCTCATTCTTCCAGGCTTCAAAATTTATAGAGAACAAGTAAGAGTTATCCATTGGTTAGGTTGAGGCCCTGAGGAGTGGGAATCTGAGAAGTTTTATCTCCTTTATGAACCCTGTTCTAAACAGCTATAGATGAAATCTCTCCTGAACTCTGATGATTGGGTCATGTATATCAAGGAGACAGGTGGCAAGATTCCTAGAGGCAGGAACCACATGATGATTGGCACAGTGGAATTAGCATTGCCCCTGAAGTCAGAGGTCCTAGGTTTAAATCCTAGCCCTGGTACGTATGTCCTGGGTGACCTTAACAAGTCATTTAATTTTCCTGGATATCAGTTTCTTCATCTATAAAATTAAAGTTGAATTAAATGACTTCTGTGTCATTCAGTCAACAACAAGCATTTATTACATGTTCAGCAGATACAAATTAAAGCAAAAAGAAAGACAGTCCTCGAGGAACTTATATTCCAATGGTAGAACATATATAAAAGGAATTTTGCACTCAAGGAACTTATATTCTAAGGGAAGAACACACAAAAGTTGAATTGAAAAGAGAGGAGAGCCAAGTACCTGTTGGGAGTGAGGGGGTTCAGAGGGAGGAGGTAGCTCTCTTCTAATTTTTATCTATGTCCTATGGATTTTTTTCATATTCCATAAAGCTTCTAGAACAATCCTGAACACATGAGAGGCACTGAATAAATTTCAGAGGATTGATTAACATCATGAATAGCATTTGCCAATTCCTGAAAGCAGCTCACAAACCTCATTGAATTCAAACCATTAAGTACTGTAAAATGGGAATTCATGAGAATAGAGGCTAACAGAATTGCAAAGAGAACAAAATTAACGTAGAAGAAATTATTATGTATATTCTTTTAAACCAAGCATTGTCATTCTTCATTAATTTTACTTTAAAAATTTACATAAAGAAACAACAAAAACAAAAGATTTGAAACATTCAAATCATTAAATGCAATAATTGGATCCCACTGGACAATAGGAAATGGTGGAATGAGCACTATCTCCAATGATGTTCCTATAGCCAGTACATCCCCACTTTTAATTCATTTATATTTAGTAGCACATTGTTAATATGTTTATCTTAATAAATAAGTATAATTTACTATAAATACAAAGTATTCTTGTATTAACCTTACATTTTTTACAATGTGTTATCATTTCAAATCATTCTGTTATATAACCCCGTAAGGCATTCCTGCCCCAATTCATTTCATAACGCCTTTGTGTTACTTCTAAAGAAATTCTTATGATGTTAATAAGAATATACTAGCTTTTTTACCATAGGAGAATTTTTGCTACCATATTTTTCCTTCTTTATGATTTGTAGGAAGTACATAGATGAGTCTATGGTTTTGTGTTGTGGGTTTCTAGCTGGTACAGTGGATAGAGTGCAGGGTCTGGAGTCAGGAAGACTTATTTTCCTAAGTTCACATCTGACTTCAGACACTTACTAGCTATGTGACCCTGGGCAAATCATTTACTCCTGTTTCTCTCAGTTTTCTCATCTATAAAATGAGCTACAGAAGGAAATGGTAAACAACTCCAATAGTTTTGCCAAGAAAGCAACAATGGGGTCATGATGAGTCATATGTGATTGAAAAAACAATGAGTCATATGTGACTGACCAAACAACATAAAATAGGCCTTTGTTAATAGATAACACCAATATTTCTCAGACATTGGGGGGGGGGGGATGCATCAAAACTCCACCACTTGACTCATTACCTTTGTCAATATCTTAGGAGATCCCCTGTTTTCCAGAGCTAAGGCACAGCAAGCAAGATATATACACTAAGCTTAGCATAACAATTATCCTGTGTACTTATGCTCTGGATGATCTCACCTTCTGGCAAACTCACATAATTATTACATTGCTTTGACCAGCACCAGGTGTTCTTTGGGCCTGGACAACCACTAGACAAATTTCAGACAAGTACCGATCTTCCAGTCATGAAATTCTGCTATGAATCAAATTTATCTCATTGTTGCTGTTATCCCTCATTGTAAGGGGTACAGTTCACTGTGTATATTAGAGATCTCCCCATACTCGGGTGACCCCAGTAGGGCTGGGATACCAGCATATGTGTCTAATTTTCCTTCTTGCTTGCAAGCCGTTTCCCTCACTTTGAAATTAAACATATTTAATTCCTGACCCTCCTGTCTCTAGCCCGTTCTGTTCGTCTCAAGCCATCCACAAGTTAGAGGCTGCTTTGGTCCATTTGACACCTTATTAATTTTCTCATACTGGGATTAAAGGTAATCAAGGAGATATTTTCTGAAATTGTCTTCCAAACTCCCATAAATGCAGAAATATCTCAGCAGTCAATTAGCTCTGAGCCTTCATTCCAATTTATAACAATTAAGAAAGCTTCTTTTTCGCTTAAGTTTTCACTTCTCTCTCAAAACAAACCCACATCTCCTAGGCTTAAACAAATATATATTATTACTGGTTGTGTAATTCCTTAAGTAACACACAATGCAAAAGCATAAATGAATATTTCAATATTGTACCAACTACAAAAGGTCACAAGCAAAATTATCTCTAACCAACACTATAATTGCTTGTTCCTGCTCAGCACTGGAAGCACAGTTCCATAACTCAATTGTTTTAGGATATCTTCTCCACAGAATAAATTCTATGAAATATATTTGTCTCAAAATACCTCTTCAAATTCTCTAGAAAATTATATAGTAATTAATTTTTGTCGTCATTGACAAATTCATTCTCCACCATAGTTAATATCCTCAAGATGTTCACCCAGTTTTCTTATACTATGTCATAAGAGTTTCTCCTATAAAATAGTTAACTGTCACTCTCTTCTCTTAAAGTCTCTGTGAAAGAGACTTAAGTCCCTGGGATTATATTTTTATTTTATAACTGCAAATCTTATCTTTCCTCTGGGGAATTTAAATGAGCTGACATTGTTTACCATAAACTGTGCCCATAAATACCCACATACATGTAACTATGTTAATGCTTAAGTCATTTGTACTCTTACTAGGACCTTTGTGCATTGTAAATGTATTAATATCTCCTCTCAATAATCTGTTATAATGCCTACATAAAATCTGAAGAGGAAAAGTCATAAATGCTTCCATAAGGCTTTGGTCTTAACTTAAGAAAACAATTTCAAATCATTCTTCAGGCCAAAGTCAGGCAGTTTGTAATATAGAATTCTTTCAAAATACTCATGTCCATGTTTATTAGCAGCTATGGCATATACAATATCTATAATGTTTTAATTGTTTATATATATTTTTTTTTGTTTCTCCCCAAAACTAGTCAAGAGGGTTCCTGGTTACAATTCCATAAATTATTGTCCGCCTTGCCCAAATAGCTCCATTATATCTGGAAATATAGAGAAGATTCTCTACTTCCACCTAGTTATCCAAATTTGCTTAAAATAGGGAGCCTTATAGTTATCATGGCAATATCCTCCTCAATCAGTTACTAAATCCAAAGACACAAAAGCATACATTTGGAAGAAAAGCTAATTGATAGTATCCAGATTCTAAGAAATCACTACTCTGTAAACCAATGGTGTCAAATTCAAATAGAAACAGTTCCCCAAAGGACTCATATTGACTTAGAAAACAAAACAAACAAAAAAAGACATTATCTGTCTGTAATGGTAATGAAATTTGAAGATCCCTTTGTATTGGAAAGCTAAGAGGTACTTAGCACCTAGTTCAAATTAAGCGTCTGTTAAAGAAACAGAAGGCATAAAATGCTGTTGTTGATGTAACAGGAAGAGGCTGAAAAGGGAGGAGTAATACTGTATATAAGGAAAAGCCCCAGAGAGGGAGAGTCAGAACTCCTTGGGATAAGCTTCATGGAGGCAGAAGTAGCTCCTGCTGAGGAGGCTGAAGAGGAAAGGCCCAGGTTGGGGAGAATGATTTTTATTTTGGGAACCTAGGTGAAGTGATTTTGATTCTGGGAACCAGCAGGAGCTTCTGCTGGAGAGCTACCAGGTTCTCCTGGGAGATGCCAAAGATTAAGGAAGCATGATTGTGATACTGGTACTTTGCATAAACCTGTTTGTGGCTTTGTTAAACCTTGACTTCTCAGGAACAGAGACTGTGAAGTATTTAAGGTAGACTGGACACTGTGGGCTTCAGCATGGAATAGGAACAGCTTGGAGAGCTGGACAAGAAACTGGGAGCTGTCTGCGTTTGAACCCAGGTGACAGTTTGGTGAGTCCAGGTAGAAGCTGGGACCATTGAAGGGGATCCAGGGAATCTGAGAGACTACCCTGAGTCAAGCTGAAAGAAGACTTTACTTGGATACTGTATACTGACTGATTATAGCTTATTTGTGACTGAGGGGTAGATGGCCTGTGTATTTTACACTACTCCTTAAGAAAGTCCTGAGTAGTGACTGATTTTGTAACTTAGTGTGCCCCATGAGTGGAGGACTTTGACTACTGTATTTTGCAACCCTTAAGGAGGCAAGCCTTAAGATTGAATGATTGAGTTACTAAGTGATTGATTAACTAAATGATTATACTATGTTTAAAACTGTATGATCACTGTGGTGAAAACTATGTGGCCAATTTCTGTGATAGGTTGTTGTGAATGCTATATTTTGATTTTCTGTGATAAGTTATAACATTGTGAATGCTGTACCTTGATGTTCTGTGAATGTTTTGCTCCGATTTGTTATTGAATAAATAGAGTATTCACTATACTGTGTAATCAGAACCTTGAAAGCTGTTCACAGCAGCCATCTTCTGGAAAGCTGTTTGTGCTTGGATTTACAAAGTCATACTGGATTTTCATTTATTTTGTTAAATATTTCCACAGAACAGATGAAACTACTATTAAGTAGGCCAAAGTGATGCCCCAGTGCAAGCTAGGAATAATGTAGTAATACCCAGTAGAGGTTAGTGAGAAACAGTTTGATTATCTTTCTTTCCTTCTCTCTGTTCCTTGAGATATGTAAGTATTGGGGAGAATAAATGATTCCCCATTTGTTAATCAATCAATTTGCTTGAAAAAGTAGTGTTTCATTCTTTGTATTTTTGTACCTAGCTCCTGTCACAGTGCCTAAAAAGTAGTAGCACTTAACGAATAAAGATTGATTTATTGATTAATTGAAGGAAATGTTCAAATTAACCAGGACGAAGTAAATCCAATACATTTATTTACTTACACAACAAACCTCAGAATTTATACACACACACACACACACACGTATACATATAAAAACTTTCAACTTTTAATATGTCATCGTTTTGCTATAATGACTTGTTTTGTAAGATTGGTTAGTTAGTTCACCAGACTTTGACATTCTTTGGGTGGATGTTTTACCGTTTGATAAATATGCCCAAATATAAAAGGCTGTAGCAGCAACTACACTAGCAAACCCAGGATGGCTGCAATCACAGTTTCTTTGACATGTTTTTCTAAAGGAAAGCAACTTTAAAGGAGTCAACAATCTTTTTTTTTAGTTACATATATTATTAACTTAGTTCAGGGAAAGAGTCGGCACCCTGGTCTTCAGAGAAAATGGAAACAGAAATTAAAAGCAGAAAAAATACAGACAGAGAAAATAACATAAATCAACAAACAAGGCTTCTAGCTGTCTAACCAAAGCTATACATATGCAGTTAGCAGAGAGAGAAGCACCAAAAATCTGGATTTTCAAAGCCAGGGGGCTCTTTAATGGCTACCCACAATCTCATCTGGCCAAATCACATGAACACTCTTCCAATGAGTGAGCCCCAAAGAAAAACCTCATCTCAGAGTGTATCTACCCTTCTACAGAGCCAGAGGGCATCACCACCCTCATGACTCTGCCTAATTACAAAGTAACAAAAAATGTGGGCCTTCCTGAAAAACAAGCTTCCCCTAATCAAGCTTATCTTGTCTGGCTATAGGTGAGGCCTATTAATGGGTTGGGAAGACCTTCAATTCCCATTAACATTACAGAGACTCATCTGGGGTTCTTCTGATAAAAAATAAATTTCATCAGTAAAATGTGTTTTTATTCCTATACTCAGTACTCCAGGCTTTTTATTGCCTTGTCTGTGATAAGTATTTTTTTCATCCAATGACATAATAAATGTAAAGCACTAAGTAAAAGCTAACTATCACCATCATTGTTATTATAACAATACTGTTAGGGTTGGGTTTTGTTTTATTTTGTTTTGTTCTTTTAAACTGCCCTTGATAGTCTTTCAATTACAGTAAGTCTCTGCTGTATATTACAGAGGGATCAGTAATAATCCCTATAGCTGCCAAATCCTCTTCAAGATCTTGGCTTATTTTCTGAGAATTAATTAGACTGTTTCACAGAATTTGTTTGTTAGTTCTTGGAATTTTTTTTTCTTCAACCATCTATTCCTTTCTATTTTGGCACAATTAATTGTATCTCATATTGAATGTAATCTCTAACAATCACTGAATTATGTTCCTTAAGAGCTGCAACATTTGCATGTTTCCATGAAATCTGTGAAGGGGAGGTAAGTGTAAGAAGACTAGAAAATTAGGAGGGAGGGGGCAGAGTCAAGATGCTGGAGTAGAAGCAGCAAAACTCTGAAGCTCTCACCATACCCACCCCAAATGCCTATAAAATATGACTCTAAACAAATTTTAAAGGTCCAGAATCTACAAAAATTACAGAAAAACACATCTCCTGCTGAAGGCAGCCTGGCAGGCAGACGGGGTTCATTGCAGCACATTGGGAGTGCAGACCAACACTGTATGAACGTGTGGCTGGAGCCATGGGGCTGCCAGAACAAGTTGCAGCTAGAGCACAAATCACCGGCAGCTGTGGGGATTTCCAGAATTACCAACCCATAAGAAACAAGGACTAAGTGAAAAGTCGGTGGAACTCTGACAAATTAGGAGGAGAGAGTCCGGCCAACTGCCCCAAGGCTAGAAGCAGTCTGAAGCAGCAGCCCTGCAGATGCCTCCAGATGGCTGCTTCAGAAGCTCCTGGCCTGCAGATTGCAGGGGGTCAAAGCCATCATTCAGAAGCTAAGTGCTCTTGCCTTGAGCTGCCTGGATCAGCATCTTGAGTGATAGTCCTGAGGTGTGTTTTCAGTGAGCCAAAGCTGGTGGGAGCTGCAGAAATGGTGGCCTCCTAAAAGCTCCAGCAGCTGCAAAAACTCCAGTGAATTGGGACAGAGCTCTCCCCTCTGAAAGCAGAGTTCTACTGAGCCTAAAAGTCAAGTAATTGACTAGCAATGGGAGTAGGCAAAAGAAGCAAAGCAAGCCCAACAATGCATGGGAGGAAGACAACACAGTCAGAACTCCCACACCAAAAGCTTCCAAGAAAAATGTAGACTTGTTACAATCCTTAGAGCAGCTTAAGAAGGATTTTGAAAACCAAATAAGAGAAGTGGAGGAAAATTGAGAAGAGAAATGAGAATGATGCAAGAAAATCATGAAAAGAGAGTCAACAACCTAACTGAAGAAAATAACACCTTAAAAAATAGACTAACTCAAATGGTAAAAGAGGCTCAAAAAGCCAAGGAGAAGAATGCCTTAAAAAGCTGAATTTGCCAGATGGAAAAAGAAACTCAAAAGCTCGCTGAAGAGAATAATTCCTTCAGAATTAGAATGGAGCAAATGACTTTATGAGAAATCAAGATACTATCAAACAGATCCAAACAAATGAAAAAATAGAAGGCAATGTGAAATATTTCATTGAAAAAACCACTGACCTGGAAAATAGATCCAGGAGAGACAATTTAAAAATTATTGGACTACCTGAAAGCCATGATCAAAAATAGACCCTAGAAAGCATCCTTCAAGAAATTCTCAAGGAAAATAGCCCTGATATTTTAGAACCAGCGGGCAAAATAGAACTTGAAAGAATTCACTGATCACCTCTTTAAAAAGATCGCAAAAAGAAAACTCCTAGGAATGTTATAGCCAGGTTCTGGAGTTCCCAGATCAAGGAGAAAATATTACAAGCTGCCAAGAAGAAACAATTTGAATACTGTGGAAGCACAATTAGGATAACCCAGGATCTAGCAGCTTCTACATTAAGGGATCAAAGGGCCTGGAATATGATATTCCAGAGATCAAGGGAGCAAGGATTAAAATCAAGAATCACCTACCCAGCAAAACTGAATATAATGTTTCAGAGGAAAATATGGTCAATCAATGATGTGGAGGACTTTAAAACATTCTTGCTGAAAAAACCAGAACTGAATAGAAAATTTGATATTCAAATACAAGAATCATGAGAAAGTATACATGGAAAAGAATTCAAAAGGAACTTATCAAAGTTGAACTATTTACATGCCAACATGGAAAAATGATAATTATAACTTATGAAACTTTTCTCAGTATGAGGATAGTTGGAGGGAATATAAATGTATATGTGTGTGTGTGTATGTGTGTACATATACATATGTCTATATAGGAGGGTATATATGCATATGAATACATATGTGAGTGTGTATATATGTGTACATAGACAGAGGATGCAGGATCTATTGAATAGGATGGGATAATATTTTAAAAGATGAAATTGAGAGGTGGGAGAGGAATAACATGACAGGAGACAAGGAGAGACAGAACAAAGTTAATCCTCTCATATAGAAGAGGCAAGGGACAACTGTTACAATGGAGGGGAAGAACAGGAAGGCAAAAGGGAATGGGTCAACCTTACTCTCATTGAAGTTGGCTTAGGGAAGGAATGACGTACACTCTAAATTGGATATCTTGGCCTACAGGAGAGTAGGGGGGAATGGGATGAGAGGGAGAGGATGGAGGGAAGGACAAGTTGGGGGGAGGGTTGTTAGAAGCACACACTTTTGTAAAGGGACAGGGACAAAGAAGAGAATTGAACAAGAGGTGGGTGGAATAGGAAGGAGGGAAATATACAGGTATGGGGGTAGGGAGATCCATCTTGCCCCACCAGAAAGGCAGAGGGTTTATGGGGGGGGGGGATATAGGAGAGAGCCGATTGGGGGAGGGGGTATAGAGTGGGATTACTGTTTTGGGGTGGTGGGTAGGGGAAAGATGGAGAGAAAATTTGTAAATAAAAATCTCATGGAAATGAATGATGTAAACTAAAATAAACAAAAGTTTAAAAACCAAAAAAAAAAAGAAAGAAAATTAGGAGGGATACAGGTTGTGAAGAGTTTTAAAAGCCAAGTAGAATTTATTTTTGGTTTTAGAAGTGGGAGGAAGTCACTAAAGTTGTTGGGTAGCAGGGCATGGTATAGTTAGAACTATACTTTAGGAAGGTCATTCTGGACACTGAAAGGAGGACAAGCTGAAAATTAGAAAATAAAAATTGCTCAGCTATCTGAGAGCCAGGAGGTAAAGAAGAAATTGAAAGAATTCACCAATCACCTCTCAAAAGGAATTGCAAAATGAAAACTACCAGGAATATTATAGTACAATTCTAGATTTCCCAAGTCAATGGAAAAGTACTACAAGCAAAGAGAAATAAAGAATTCAATTACCATGGAATCAGGATCACAAAAGATTAGCAACTACTACAATAGAGGAAGAAAGGATTAGGAATATAATCATACAGAAGAAAAACCTAAGAAGCAAAGTAATATAATCCTAGAGGGGGGGAAATTGAAATATAATGAAATAGAGGACTTTCAAAGATTCCTGATGAAAAGATCAAAGCTGCACAGAAAAACCTAGTATTCAAACAGAGAACTCAAGAGAAGTATAAAAAGACAAACTTGAGTGAAAAATTTGTAAGAGATTTATAACAGTGTTTAACCACTTACTGACTTATATGGGGAAATGAAACATGTAACCCTTAAGAAATTTGTCATTTTAGAAGACATCTAATTAGACAAAGAATCTGGGTATGATTCCATTATTTTTGGGCGATTTCATAAAGAGAATGAATGGGGAAGAGGGAAGCAATGGGAGAAGGAGAAAGAGTTAAGGAAAAGAAGAGGAAAAATGAGAGAAATTATCTCACACAAATGAGGTTTATATGGAAGAATTTATACAATGGAAGGAATGGAGAGAGGCATACAAGAGGGAAACACTTGAACCTCCCTCTCATCTGAATTAATTCAAGGAAGAAAAACAAACATATATAAGCATAAGGTACAGAAATTCAACAGAGACATTCACACTCATTTTTTAAATTAAAAACACTTGGAAGTATTAGTATAAATATATTTTTCTTTAAGTTGACAAAAAGAATTTGTCTAAAACCACCAGCAGGCATTATTTGTGATGGGGATAGATTAGAAGCCTTCCCCATAGGTTTAGGTATGAAACAAGAATGCCCACTGTCACCAATATTATTCAGTATTGGATTGGTAATCCCAGCAATGGCAATAAGAGAAAAAAATTGAAGGAAGATTCAGAAAAAATAATGAGGGGATAAATCTATTTCTTTTTGTAGATGATATGACATACTTGGAAAATCCTAAAGGCTCAATTACAAAGTCAGTTGAAACAATTAATAATTTTACTGAAGTAGCAGGATATAAAGTAAATTTACATAAATCATCAGCATGGCTATATGTCACAAACAAAACTCTGCAAGAAGAAATAGTGAAAAGAAAAGAATATTCCATTTAAAATAATAACTCTAGACAATATAGAATATGTTGGAGTACACCTGCCAAAATAAACCAGGAATTATACAAACAAAATAATATTAAAAACTTTTTATACAAATACAATGAGATTTAAATAATTGGGACAAAATATTAATCATTCATGAGTAGGCAGAATCTATATAATAAAAATACAATTTTACCCAAACTAAGTTCAACACATTCCAATTAAATTATCAATTTTTTATTTACTGAATTAGAAAAAGATAACAAACTTGGGGTGGCTAGGTCGTGCAGTAAATAGAGCACCGGCCCTGGAGTCAGGAGTACCTGAGTTCAAATCCAGCCTCAGACACTTAACACAAAAACTAGCCATGTGACCAGGCAAGTCACTTAACCCCAACTGCCCTCCAAAAAAAAAAAAGATAACAAACTCCATTTGGAAATTCAAAAATTAAGAATAGCAAAGGAAATAAGAAAGAAAAATGTAAAGGAAAGACTTTTAGCAACACCAGATCTTACACTTTGTTAGAAGGGAGTTGTTATCAAAAGTATATGGTACTTGCCAAGAAATAGATAGTTCAGTGGCATAGAGCAGACATGTAATTTACAGCAGCAAATAAATATAATACCCTTATATTTGACAACTGCAAAGATTTAAGATTTTTGGATAAGAATTCATCATTTGGTATTAGGTAATTTTTAGGGAAAATGGAAAGGAGTACGGCAGAAACTGTGAATAAACTAATATCTTAGATCATTTACCAAGACAAGGTCAAAATGTATACATGATCTAGATATAAAGAGAGATTTTACAAGAAAATTAGATGGAATGTTACTTATGGATGTGTGAAAAATGTATGAATAAACAAGACATAGAGAGCAAAGTTAGATGTAAAATGGATAATTTTCTTACAATAAAATAAAAGCGTTTGTACAAATAAAATAAATATAGCCAAGATCAGAAGGAAAGCAGAAAATTAGGGAAAAGTTTCTCAGTTTCTCAAATAAAGGTCTCATATTTCAAATATATAAATAACTTCATCAAATCTATAAGAATATCAATCATTCCCCAATTGATAAATGAACAAATGATATAAACAAGCAGTTTTCCAATGAAGAAATCAAAACAATTTATAGTCATATGAAAAAATACTCTGAGTCATTATTGATTAGAGAAATGCAAATTAAAACACTATTGAAGTTGCATTTTTACATCTAGCAGATTGGTAAAGCAATAGAAGAGCAATGTAACAAATATTGGAGAGAACGTGGAAAAATTGGAACACTAAATCATTGTTGGTGGAATTGTGAACTGATCCAGATGTTTTGAAGAGCAATCTGGAATTATGCCCCATGAGTAATACCTATATCTATAATGGTCTATTTCCAAAGATGATTGAGGGAAAAGGAAAAGAACTTATATAGTCTAAAATGTTTATAGTAGCTCTTTTTGTGGTAGAAAACAACTGGAAATTACAGGAATGCTTATCAAGTAGGGAATGGCTGAACAAGTTGTAATGATTGTGATGGAATACTACTCTGCTATAAGAAATAATGAGTTCAATGATTTTAGAATAACATGGCAAGACTTGCAAGAAATAATGCAGAGCAAAATGAGCAGAACCAAGAGAACATTGTATCCAATAACAGCAATACTATTTAAGAAAGACTTTAAGTGAATAAGTTATTTTGCCTAATATAAATACCCAAATTAACTATAAAGGATATATGAAGAAGGATGCTATCTGCATCCAGAGGAAGAACATAAAAAAAATGTATAGAAATACATACATACATATACACACATACATATGTACATATACACACAGAGATCTAAATGCCAGAAGAAATATTAATTGCTTATATGTAGGCTGAGCTAATAAAATTAAAATGACAATATTACTTAAATTAATTTACTTATTCAGCGCCATGCCAATGAAATTATCAGATACACTTTAGAAAGTTAGAAAAAAAATCATGACAAAATTCATCTGGGGTGAATAGATGGTGAAGAATAATGAGGAAATAAATGATAAAAAAATAAGAGGGAAGGGATACTAGCAGTACCAGATTTCAAACTATACTAAAAAGCTATAATCATCAAAGGATATGAATAAGCAATTTTCAGAGGAAGATATCAAAATAATCAATTTCCATTTGAAAATATGCTTGAAATCACTAAAAATTAGAGAAATTCAAATTAAAATAATGATGAATTACCACCTCATACTCATCAGATTTGATAAGATGACAAAAAAAGAAAATGATTGATATTGGAAGACATAACGGCAAAATAGGTACACTAATGCACTATAGATAGAATTGTGAATTAGTTCAACCATTCTTTAAAAAAAGTTGGAAGAAAAAAGCTCATAAGAACACAAATATAACACTTGTTTTTGTGGTAGCAAAGAATTGGAAACTAAAGGGACGCCTTTAAATTTTGGGATATCTAAACAAGTTATTTATATAAATCCAAAAAAATAACATGGTTCAGTAATAAATTATGAAAGGGATAGTTTCATAAAAGCCTGGAAAGTTTTGTATGCACTGATACAAAGTAAAATGAGCAGAACTAGGAAAATAATTTGTACATAAATAGCAATATTATACAGATGATCAACTTTGAAAGATTCAGCAACTCTCACCAACAGAATGACCAACCACAATTACAAAGGACTAATCATGAAACATACTATCCACTTCCAGATAAAGGACTGATGGACTCAGATTGTAAATTCAAGCATATTTTCTTCTATTTCTTTTTTTTTCCTTGATTTTTTTGAGGGGGGGGGAATAGGACTAATGCAGAAATTTATTTTTAATGACTATACATATTTGTAACAGGTTCTCTTTTTCTTGCCTTATTAATAGAACTAAAAAGAATTTAGAACTAAAAGTAATATAAAGTGAACTTTTTAAAAAAAGAAAGTGCAATGGCAAACATGGGCAAGATGAAGTAGTCTAATTTGGAATTTCATCCCTCACTTGTCAAAGAGTTTGTGTTTACTGATTAAAGTAGTTTCTGGGATGTTTTGTCCTCCTCATTATGGCAACTATTTTGCGTTGGATAAATATTTTTTAAGAAATGATTATATTTAAACTCAGCATCTTTACATTTGCTTCCATGAATGCAACACAAAACCAAATTAGTCAGTTTCCATGGTTGCCATGTCAAATTATTTATTTCTGTTGAGTTTAAATTCTACCAAATTTCCCTTTTTTCCCCCCAAAGAATCTGTTGTTAAGTCATACTTCCTCCATTCAATACTTGTTCAGCACATCTTTTGAAAACAAATGTAGGATTTTATATTTACCCTATTCAATTTGATCTTTTTAAATATAGTTTATTTTTGTAACCTATCAAGATCATATTATATTCTGTTTCTTTTGTGTAATATTTTCACGCTCTTGAAATGGCAAGCAAAGGAGTATTTAGTACCTTGTTTCAGTTATTTAATTATTTAGCACCTTATTTCAGTTCAAGTATCTTTGAGCCTTGCCCATGATTATATCAAGGCTTTCTTAAGAAACAGAAGCTGTGAAGCCCACAGTGGGCGGGACTTGCCAAAGACCAGAACAGGAAGGATGTAAGAGGTGAGTGGAACAGGGTGGAGATAATGAAAGATAAAAAGCACAAGCACAGCTGGGCTTGAACAGAACTGGGAGGAAGCATGGCTGTGGTGCTGGCACTTTGCCTGTGTTGATGTAACTTTGTCAGACCTGTCAACTGATAGAGGATGTTGTTGTTGTTACAGAAGCCCTGTCGGTTCAGAAACCCCTTACTGTCAGTTCAAAAACCCTGAAGGAGGATTTTCCTGTTGTTCATTTACAGAAGTCCTGGAGGCGGGTTTTACTGATGTTTTCAGAGGTCCTGAGACTGTACTGAAGGTTTGTCTTGATTTCTCAGACCCTGTTTGTGGGTCTGTGTTGATTTCACAGGCAAAAAGTGAATTGATGATGGTGTCAGCAATGTACACAAATGTTGTTGTGGCCCCGTTAAGGTTTCTCTTTTCATAAACAGAAACTGTGAAGTACTTCAGGTGGATAGATCACCACGAGCTTCAATACGGAACAGGAACTGGACAACGAACCAAACGAGGAACTGGAAGAGGAGCTGGATGAGGAACTGAACAAGAAGCTGAGAGCTGCCTACCTTGAATCAGGGGCCAGTTGGGTGAATTCATGTAAGAGTTGGGACCATAGAAGAGGAACCATGGAATTTGGAAGCCAGCCTCAAATCAATATGAAAGGACCTTTCCTTGGATACTTAGTGCTGACAGAAAAGATCATGATTTACTGTGACCTAGGGGTGGGAGAACTTTGTACTTTGTACTTTGTACCCCTTAAGGATGATTGGAAGCTAATCTCCAGTCAAGAAGAAAGAAGGCTTTCTGGCTGAGGAGATTAAGAAAGTGTGACCTAGGTATGGGAGACCTTTGTACTTTGCATCCTGAATGATATCTTTTATTTAATATGATGTGGCCACTTTAGTGATAAATTTTTGTGTTATATCATTATGAATACTGTTCTTTGGTTTCTGTGAATGTTTTCCTTTAGTTTACTGCTGAATAAATAGAGAGTTCACTATACTATGTGATCAGAACCTTAGAGCTATTCACAGCAGCAGTCCTCTGGAGAGCTGCTCATACTTGGTTTTACAGTTCTACCCATCCATACCTTACTACTTCTACCAATGATATATTCTCCACAAATTGTATAATGTTGTCATTATTGCTTTCATTCAAGTCATTGATAAAGTTGCTTAACAGAAAAAGACAAAGAACTGATCCAATGGACCCATTGCTGTAGATCTCCTTCTATCTTGACTCAAATTTAAAAGTAGTATTCTTTTTGTCAGTCATTCAACCAATTCCAAATCTAACTAACTGTTCTATTATCAAGTCTATACTTTCAGTTGCTACAAGTAATTATCATCTATTTAGGTTATATGCAATTATCCTTAGTCATTAATGCTTGTGTCAATTTGCAAATCTAAACATTGAGCAAACATATACATATTTGTTGTTTGGTGCAGTATCATATCTTCTTTTTTTAAGAAAAGAAAGAAATTATCAAGCCAATAAACCACAGAAAATGAGGCAAAGCATGAATCTTGAGCCTATGCAAGGAGACACTAAGGAAAATTTCCTAGAGTGTAGCTGGGATTTTATTCTTCAACTGAGCCACAAAAAGGGACTCCCTCATACCAGTGTAGTGGACAAGTCACTGATTATTCACAGTTCATTGAACATTTGAAGAAGATAAACCATGTTTTCTTCTATGAATCTCACTTTAATCTACACAGTTAGAGGTGTCATTCCTTAGGTTAAACCTGTCTTGGACCTTTTTCTGATCCAGCTTCTTTCATCTGTTGCCCACAATAATTGGAGTCAGGCCTTGATGTCAACTGCTATCTCATTGTTCCATGACACTCCCTGGATGTGTTTATCAGAATACTAAGGTTAGATTAGAATGTCAAGGCTCAGCCATTACTTCTGTTACCCTCTGTGTTTGATTCATGTCCTTTGCATTTAAATCAAGACAGAGAATATAGTTTGAGACTTTGGCTATGCTGGTTATGTCTTTCTTCAGCATATTGAAAACAAGATAATTAGTGACGTCAGACTTTACACATTTCATAATACTATGTTACTACAACAGAATTGATTCTTTGAGGTCTACATTAGGGTTATGTAAAGGAGCCTTACCCTTCTAAAATTTACAGAGAAAAAAATGGCGTTTTGGAATGTATAATCTATCAACTGCTTTATAGCTCAAATTGTAATAGTCTGGTGACTTCATGCAAATGTTTCCTTCCCTCACTATCCCATGAATTTTTTTTTAAATTTTGCCTAGGTAGAGATTTCAAGGAGGAGATTTAACCATGATTTAAAGGACAGATAAAACTGTCTATTAATTGAAGCCTGTAAAGGTAATTAATTTAGCAGACACTTGGTCCTTAGTAACTAAGGGCTAAGTATTTCTGTGAAAGAGGCAGAGAGTGTGAACTCTGTCTCCTGTGTGAAAAAAGCATAAAACATGAACTCTGTCTCCTGTTGCTGATGGCAGGAGGGGGTTGGCTGAGACACGAGGCCAGTGTATGTATATAAGAAGAATTCCAGAGACAGAGAATCAGAATCAGAAATGTTCCTCCTGGTGGCTCCTGGTGGAGGAAGACTCATGGAGACTTAAGCCAGCTGCGAGTGAGACAGAGAGAAAGAGAGACAGACAGACAGACAGACAGACAAAGAGAGTTTCTTTCCCAGCATCTGGAAGCTGACTGAGACCTGAGTTGGAGTTTTCGTGAAACCAGAATCTGGTGAAGGCTGAAGTTGCTGCTGTCTGGAAGACTGAGATTCCTTCTGGGTCCTAGGGTGAGCCAAACTGCTGGAGGACTGAAGAATCATGACCTGGATAAGACTTTGTTTGTGGCTTGGTGGATCCTTGAGTTCTATATCAGCAAGCACCCTAGCATACCCAGGATGGCTGCTAGCACAGGTTCTTAGATCTGCTTTTCTAAAGGAAAGCAACTCAAAATGGGTTAACAATCTTACTTTAATCAATCAAATGTATATCATTTACCTAGTTCAGGGGAAAAAGTCAACACCCCAAACTTCAGAGAATACAAACAGAAGTCACAAACACAAGTTACAAGCAGACAAAGAAACAGATCAGCAGATGGGCTTCCAGTCATCTGATAATTACATCCATACTTAGTTAGTTACCAGAAAGGGAAGCACCAAAATCTGGGTTTTTCAAAGTCGGGGCCTCAACGGCTTCCCAGAGTCTCATCTGGCCAAATCACACAACTCTTTCCAAAGTGAGGTCCAAAGCAAAAACTCACATCAGGGTATCTATAGCCTTCTCCTGGACCAGAGATTGTCACAGCCCTCTTGACCCACTGCCCAATCACAAAGTAATAAGGTGTGGGCATTCCTGAAGAACAAGCCTCCCACCATAGGCTCCACATGACCACATTCAGCCTATTAGGGGGCAGAGTATACTTTCAAATCAGGGAAGGTTCTCAGAATCACTTAAGCCACTTAAGCAAAGGGCCTAGGGGCAGGAAAGGTCTTCATATTCCCATAACAAGTTCCTGGCAAAAGAGGTGGTAAAGGGTTTGAGATGTGTTGGACCCTGTGAATTTCAGTGTGTACCAAGAACTGCCAGCAGGACTGGACAAGAACCTGGGAGCTGTCTGCTTCTGAATCCAGGTGACTGTTTGGTGGATTCAGATAGGATCCCATGAAGGGGGATCCAAGGAATCTGAGAGACCACCCTGAGTCAAGATGAAGAAAAGGTCTCCCCTTGGATGCGTGATGAAATTGAAGTTTACTAGACATCAGGGGGTGGAGAGTTTGTGGAATTTTCTAATGATTGTATTTAGTGACTGATTGCTAGATAAGTCACTGATTAATTTAATCTATGATTGCTCCATGAATGGAAGATTGATTATTGTATTGTGAAATGACTGAATGATTAAGTAAGGAGGGTTTCCCCCTTAGGGAAACCAGATGAATATTCTTTTGTTCTTTGTCCTAAATACTGTGGCCACTGTAGTGAAAACTATGTGGCCATTCTAATGTTAAGCTGTTGTAAACACTATATTGTGATGCTCTGTGATATGATGTAATATTGTGAATATTATATTGTGATTTGTTGTGAATGTTTGTCTTGATTTGCAATGGAATAAATGGAGTGTTCACTATACTGTGTAACCTGAACCTTAAAGGCTGTTCACAGGAGCATTCTTTTGGGAATATGCTAGTGTATGGCACTACAAAGCCTTTGAACAAAACATGAAATTGTGAAAGTGGGATGACTGCAAACAACACATAGCTAATTGCTTCTCTCTCCTGCCCACCTCAGCACAAACAAAATAATATTTTGGGGGGGCAGAGCCAAGATGGTGGAATAAAAGCAGGGACTTGCTTGGGTTCTCCCCCAAACCTCTTCAAATACTTGTAAAAAAAAATGAAAAACAAAACAATTCTAGAGCTACAGAACACACAAAATGACAGAGTGAAACACATCTCCAGCTGAAGACAACCTGGAAGTCTGATAGGAAAGGTCTGTAGCACCAGGTTGGGAGCAGAGCACAGTCCAGCATGGAAGAGGCTGGCATACACAGGGCCAGAGCAGACCTGAAGCTAATGAATCACTGGCAGCTGTGGCAGTTTCCAAAATTCTCAATCCACAAATGTGAAATACAGAATACAAGATCAGTGGGAAAACTCTGCAAGACCTAGATGAAAGAAGAGCATAGTCCAGCCCCAGTTTGGGGGCAGCAGAATTGGGAGTGGTGGAGGTGCCATCAGCAGCAGCAGTAGTACCAGCAGGAGCAGCTGCTTCCAAACTCTTGGACCACAGATGGTGGGGAATTAAGCAGCTTATATAAAACCCCTGAAGTCTGGGACCGTATACCCACACCCACCCACCCCTGGAAGCAGAGTCCTACCTTGACAAAGAGTTAGAAAGTCAAGTATTTGTCAGGGAAGATGAGCAAACAATGTAAAAAGAAAACCTCATACTATAGAATCTTACTTTAGTGACAGAGAAGATCAAAACACATAAGCAGAAGAAGACAAAAAAGTCAAAATTCTTACATCAAAAGGCTCCAAGAAAAATATGAATTGATTGCAGGCCATGGAAGTGCTTAAAAAGGATTTTGAAAATCAAGTAAGAGAAGCTGAGGAAAAATTGGGAAGACAAATGAGAGTGATACAGGAGAATCATGAAAAATAAGTCAATAAGCTGCTTAAAGGAGACCCCCCCAAAAAATACTGAATAACACCTTAAAACAATAGACTAACTCAAATGGCAAAAGAGGTCCAAAAATCCAATGAGGAGAAGAATGAAAATGCTCACTGAAGAAAATAATTCCCTAAAAGTTAGAATGGAGCAAATGGAAGCTAATGACTTCATGAGAAATTAAGAAATTATAAAGCAGAACCAAAAGAATAAAAAAAAAGATAGAAGACAATGTGAAATGTCTCTTTAGAAAAACAAGTGACCTGGAAGATAGATTCAGGAGAGATCATTTTCAAAATTATTTGACTACCTGAGAGCCATGATCAAAAAAGGAGCCGAGACATTATCTTTCAAGAAATTATTAAGGAAAACTGCCCCAATATTCTAGAACCAGAGGGTAAAACAGAAATTTAAAGAGGTACTGATTGCCTCTTGAAAGACATTCCAAAAAGCAAACTCCTAAGAATGTTGTAGCCAATTTCCAGAGTTCCCAGGTTAAGGAGAAAATATTGCAAACAGCCAAAAGAAACAATTCCATTATTGTGGAAATACAATCACGATAACACAAGATCTAGCAGCATCTACATTAAGGGGTTAGAGAACTTGGAATATGATGTTCCAGAGGTTAGAGGAACTAGGATTAAAAACAAGAATCACCTACCCAGAAAAACTGAGTATCGTGCTTCAGGGGGCAAAAAATGAACATTCAATGAAATAGAGAACTTCCAAGCATTCTTGCTGAAAAGACTATAGCTGAATAGAAAATTTGAATTTCAAATACAGGAATCAAGCAAAGCATGAAAAGTTAAGCCAGAAAGGTAAATCAAAGGGGACTTATTAAAGTTGAATTATTTACATTCATACATGGAAAGATGATATCTGTAACTCATGAGATCTTTCTCAGTATTAAGGAAGTTGGAGGAAATAGATCAATAGACAGGTAGACAGACAGACAGA
>CM053581.1:206712162-206725352 GCA_028627135.1 Pseudochirops cupreus | reverse complement strand
ATTTTCACTAAAAGCTAGTATAGTATAAAATCAGCTAACAGGTCAAATAATATTTGGAACAGGTAGGTGGTACAGTGGATAAAGTGTCAGGTCTGAAGCCAGGAAGATTCTTCTCCCTAAGTTCAAATTGAGCCTCAGATACTTACTAGTTATATGACCGTAGGCAAGTCACTTAACCATATTTGCCTCACTTTCCTTATCTGTAAAATAAACTGTATAAGGAAATTGCAAATCATTCTAGTATCTTTACCAAGTAAACCCCAAATGGGGTCATGGAGAGTCAGACAGGACTGAAATGATTGCACAAGAGCAAACATTTGAATTCAAATTCCACTTTTCTCACTCACTTATTTGCTTGTTGACCATTTATTATCACCAGTAAACAAGACATTTAACCCTTCTTACGATTCAGTTTCTTTACCTGGAATATGGATTCAAAATGCTTTTGTGCCTTCTAATGGACTAAAAATGTCATATACTGTAAATGAACTAGGTTCCATAAAGAATTAGTGATTGAGTCAACATTAGATCTGAAGTCTCTTGATTCCAAGTCCAGCTGCCTTTCTAATGCTTTATTTCCCTTTCTCCCTTTGCTTCCGTCATATCCATAGGTTGGACTCTCAGAGTTGAAAGGCTGTGATCATTGGCCTGAATTTCAGGGCTCCCTCTAGACTTCTGCTAGCAAGACTTACAAAATCATTGGTTGCCACATTCCCAGTCAACTTGTCTGTTTTCAGAGGGAATTACAACCTCTCTGGAACAGAAAGATGAGAAGAGAATATACAGATTCACCAATGAAACTATGAAATGAGTATCATAAACTGCTCTAGTCTCTGATAATGAGCATGAGTGTAAACCTAATTTTAATGTGTAACATTTATTTAGTTGTTTATTTATTGTTTTCAACTTTCACTTTTATAAGATTTGAGTTCTAAATTTTCCTCTTCCCTCCCTTCCCCACTCCTCAGGATGGTATGTAATCTGATGTTGGTTATATGTGTACTATCACATTAAATATATTTCCATATTTGTCATATTGTAAAAAAAAAAAGAATCAGAATAAAAGGGAAAAAACATGCAAAAGAAAAAACAAAACAAAAAAGAGAGAAAATGGTGTGCTTCAATGTGCATTCAGACTCCATATGGTTCTTTCTCTGGATATGGATAGTGTTTTTCATCATGACTCTTTTGGAATTGTCTTAGATAATTGCAATGCTGAGAAGAACTAAGTCTGTCAAAGTTGGCCATCTCAAAATGTTGCTATTAACTGTATACAATATTCTCCTGGTTCTGTTCATTTCACTCAACATCAGTTCATGAAAATCTTTCCAGGTTTTTCTGAAGTCTGCCTGATTATCATTTCTTATGAAAAAATAGTATTCCATTATATTCATATGCTACAACTTGTTCAGCCATTCACCAACTGATGAGCATCCCCTCAATTTCCAATTCTTTGCCATCAGAAAAATAGCTGCTATAAATATTTTTGTACCTGTGTGTCCCTTTCCCTTTTTATGATCTCTTTGGGATACAGACCTAGTAGTGATATTGCTGGAGCAAAGGGTATGCACAGTTTTATAGCCCTTTGGGCATAGTTTCAAATTGTCCCCCAGAATGGCTGGATCAGTTCACAACTCCAACAATACATTAGTGTTACAATTTTATTTCTTTTCTATTTTTTTATTAGTAGCTAGAGGGTTTAACACAAATAAAAATATGCAAAGCTTTTAACTCATTTTATTCACTCCTCAGTCTAGTATTTGGATTGGTGATCTTGATGGCTAGCTGAGCTGCTCTCTCAACAATAACTTTCCCATTCTTAGAAGAAACATTGTGAGCAATCTCAGCACTGTATGATTTGTTGCACATCAGGAGCACTTCTAGCTCTTTCACATTGTACGCTAAAAACTTCCTGAATCCACTTAGCAGCATGTGTTTTGTCTTCTTATTGCTTCCATAACCAATATTGGGCATCAAGATCTGGCCCTTGAATTGCCTTTGCACCCTGTTGTCAGTGCCTCTTGGTTTGCACCAGTTTCACTTGATCTTGACATATCTGTCAGACTAGTGCTGGATGAACTTCTTTGTCATGTTCTTGATGACTTTAGGCTTCACGAGGGGTCTGAGGGTGGGCATGGCACTGGCAAAGAGACAGCAGCCCCTCAACAGGAAGGGCAGACATAAAGAGAGAGCAGTGTTTTAAATTTCTTACATTTCCTCCAACATTTATCATATTAAGTGGAAACCTTATTTCAGGTGGTACTAAGCAGGCAATGATAACTCAAAACCTTTGGAGAGGCACTTCAAGCTTCATTGTCTAGAAACAAATATCCTGCACTTCTTCATTTCTCTCCTCAAAAGATAAAATAAAAAAAAATGAATTTTAAGATACAATGTGGAGGCACGTCTCAACTATAGTTTATCTACTGGTACAGTGGATACAGTGCGTTGCCTGGAGTCTGGAAGACTTATTTTCCTGAGTTCGAATTTGGTCTCAGACTCCTACTAGCTGTGTGATCTTGAGTGAGTTTCTTAACCCTGTTTGCCTTTTTCCCTCATCTGTAAAAGGAGTTGGAGATGGAAATAAAAAATCATTCCAATATCTTTGTCAAGAAAACCCCAAATGGGGTCACAAAGAGTCAGACATAATTGAAAAATAACAGAATGACATGGACCTTAAATTCAATATAAGCCAACAGTATGATAGGGCAGACAATAAAGCTAATGCAATTTTGAATAATTCAATTAAGACAGGCATAGACCTCTAACCAACATCATCATCATTTTCTCCACCAATGAGATCCTTATGAAAATACTCTAGATTTGAAACATAGGTTAAATTAGGAAGCATTCTATAGTAATCTGGAAATAGGAATGGGGAGCCATGGGCTTCCAAATCTGCATCTGAATTGGGGTGATGATGTTGGCAATTCCCCAGGTAGAGGTTCTATGGTGACTTCAAAAAGAACTTCCTACTGTTCCCTTTTTGATAGAAAAAGTTCTATTTCTGATGTGTCCTAGAGATACCTCCCCTTTTCCAGGCAACCTGATGTTCATTCCTATGGAGCAAGGTGTTATAGGTTACTTCTAGTCCAGATCTACAGTATGCTAAGTAATAAGAATATGAGATCACATGTCAACCTGATTTTTCAAAGTTAGCTAAGAGGAGTGATATAGATAAATGTATTATTGACACAAGCTGCTATGGGAGCATTTGACTCCAAATTAGTAGTTATTCATAAAGTAATTGGGGAAAGAATCTTCTTAATTGATTTTAGGCATGAAAGCATAAGGCAACAGGCATGTAACACTTACAAGTAATATATTGACTATATGTCAGTTACCAACAACTTAAGATTGTTCTCTCAAGTGAGTAATCAAAGTCCTTCTAGAAGCTATTGGTAGCACAGTGGGTAAAGTGCTGGGCCTGGAATCAGGAAGAACTGACAACAGCTTACACCTCAGACATTCTAGGTAACCTCTGGGCAAGTCAATTAAACTCTGTTTGCCTCAGTGCTTCAACCGTAAAATAGGGGAAAGTAACAGCACCTACCTCACAAGATTGCTGTGAGGATCACATAGTACAGATTTGTAAAGCACTTAGAGTAGTGTCTGGCATAGAGTAGATGCAATATAAATGCTCATTTCTTTCCTATCCCTCCATATATGTCAGGCACTTATATTCCACATGGCAGGGAGAATGAATTTCCAGTACACGGAAGTACTAAGAAGGAAGAATAATTTTACTTCTTAATAGAACTATGTTACTTGGCTGGTTGGTTAGTGGCTGTCCGACCTCAAAGAGGACCAAAATGACATCACTACGTTAGAGTCAAGTTACACTGTGTCTGACTGTGGCTGATCAGACCAAAATGAGCTCAGAATGCTCTACCACAGGCCAGGCACAAATAGTCCATGTGAACTTTTGAGGTCGATTCTCGAATTTGCATATCCCATGTTCTTTTGGGCTAATTCAATTCTGCATTGCTCATAGAGCACAGCACCTCCTTTAATGAGGGCACACCATGCTGGGTGGTCCTGTGCCACTGTGTTCCATGTCATGCAATCAATTCTGAAGTTCTTTGGAGAGACCTTGAGAGTGTCTGTGTGTTGCTTCTTCCAACCACCCTTGTGTGAATTCTCCATAAATATGGGGCGGGGGGGGGGCTGTTTTTTGGTTTTTATTTTTCTTTGGTGGTGGGGGTTTAGGTAAGCATATGCTTGATATTCAAACAATATAGCCCATCAAAGTTGCACTCTCTGCAGTAGAGTTTGAATGCTTGACAGTTTAATTCAAGAAAGGACCTCAGGGTCTAGTATGTTATCTTACCTGGTTATCTTCAGAATCTTCCTAAGACAATTCAAGTGGAAGCAATTCAACTTCCTGGCATGGTGCTGATATGCTGCCCAGGTTTCACAGGCATACAACAATGAGGTCTGCACAATACTTTGTAGAACTTCAGTTTGGTAGTCACTCTAATACTTCTCTACTATGCTTTTCTTTGGAGTTTCCCAAACACTGAGCTAGCTCTGGCAATGTGTACATCAACTTCATTATCAATGTGTACATCTCTGGAAAGTATACTGCTAAGGAAAGGGAATTTATCCATAATATTCATAACTTCTCCATTTGCTGTAACTGATGCTTCCACGTATGGATGGTGTGGTGCTGGCTGGTGGAGCACCTGTGTTTTCTTAGTGTTAATGATATGGTCAAAATTAGCACAAGCAGCAAAGAATCAATCCATACTATGTTGCCTCCCAGATTTAGAGGCTACACTGAGTACACAATCATCTGCAAATAAAAAATCATGCACCAACTCTGCCTCCATTTTAGTCTTAACATCTAGCCTTTTAAAAGTTAAATAATTTTCAATTAATACAACAGCTGACCTTCATGCCATTTTCATCATCATCTGACAACATTGCTGAAAATATCATGCTAAACACAGCCTTGTTTCATTCCACTGGTGACTGTGAATATGTGAGAGTGTTGTCCATTATCCTGAACCCAGGCAAGTATTCCATTATGAAATTGATGCACAATATTGATTAACTTCTCTGGGCAACCAAATTTTGATATAATTGTCCATAAGCCCTTGCAACTGATGGTATCAAAGGCCTTGGTCAGATCTACAAATGGTGCATACAAACCTCTATTCTGCTCCTAATATTTCTCCTGGTGTTATTGGTCAGCAAACACTATGTTGACCATTCCCTGGCCCTTTCTGAAGCCACACTAGATCTCAGATAGATGACCATATTCCAAGTGAAGGATCAACCAATTAAGGAGGACTCTGGAAATAATCTTGCTAGCAATGACTAAGAGAGAGAACCATTGTGTCTGTCACAGGACAATCTATTTCCTTAACCTTTATAGAGGTGGACAATGGAGGCATCCTTGAAATTGTGGGGAATAACCTCCCTTGACATATAACCCAGAAAAATTTAGTCAGCTATTGTATGAGCAATAGACTCCTCCCCTTGTAAATTTCAGCTGGAATAGAATCAGCACCAGGTGCTTTGCCACAGGAGAGGAGCTTAATGGTATTCAAAACCTCTTTTTTCAGTTGAAAATTTGGCTAGAGAGTGATTGACTTCAACCTGAGGTAAATGGTTAATTGCTTCAGTATTGATTGATGCTTGTTTATAGAGAATACTATGGAAGCATTCAGTCCATCTCTCCAAGGTCCTGTCGTTATTACTTATCAATGTGGTTTCATCACCACTGAGAAGAGATACAGCATAGGTTTTTAACTCATAAATAGCCTTCAGGGTATCATAAAAGCACTTCAGATTGTTACAATATGTATAAAACTGAATTTCATATGCCTTTTTACTGAGTTAAGAATCCTGCATCTCCAAGTTTCACTTGTACTTTACTATTGATGGAATTAAATGCTATCTTCTTAGAGATGGGTTAACTATCCTACTGGTAAACCCTGTGGAGTTCTCATTTTTCATTTAACTGCCTCTGAATTTCCCCATCATTTTCATCAAACCAGTATTGATGTTTGTGAATGTTCTGACACAGATGAGCAAGTGCAGTGCTGTACACAAATCTCTGAAAGCTAGCCACTCCTTTTCTGCTCCACTGTTGCCATCTGTGTGTTAGCTCAATTATCCCTCCAAGTTAGCAACAAACTGACTGCTCAGAGAAGTGCTCTAATGTAAGACATTAAGTCTTCTGGTAGTCATCTTTCCTTGGGACCACCAATTTTGCTGAATGCAAATATTTAACTTGGAGAGGATAAGTCTATGATCAATCCAGAACTCTGCATCACACATTGTTTTCATCACTCTCACATTCTATCTGTCTCTTCTCCCTGAAATGACATAGTTTATTAAATGGCAAAGTTTGTCATGAGGGTACATCCATGGAGTTTTGTTTTCTTTAGGTAAGTGGAAGACAGTGTCCATGATGAGAAGGTCATGAGTTACATAAGTCTTCTGTAGTATGTGATCATTGTTCTTGCTGTTTCCAACTCCATTCCTCCCAAGGATTCCCTGCCACATCTAGTAGTCTGTGCCTATGTAGTACCAATGCAATATTCACAGTGCCGATGGCTACTGTAAATATGCTGGCATAGTTCTCAATCAAAAATATTACAGAATCTCCACATAGAAGACAGAAGCCCAGAAAACCAAATCCCAACGCCAGGAAACCAAATCCATCATAGCAGGATAGAAGTTAATACACCATAACGCAGCAGAAAGAACCACACCATCCTTTAGCCTTCCCACAAACCAATACTCACAAGCGTAGCCATCTCCCTGAGTGTGTCCTCTCCTCCCTCCAGCTCTGACTGCTTTGACTACCAGCAACCTGTGAACTTTGCTCCATCCTTGAGCAAACTCCTCCCAATACAGGATCTATGTGATTACATTTGACCTATTAGGGGGCAGGGAAGATCTTCAAATTTCTATTACCATTACAATCTACTCAAGCATTAAAGTTACCCAGAATTATAAGCTTGTCCTCTTTTGGCACATTGATGATAAGCATCTCCAGGTTTTCATAAAATTTTTCTTTGATCTTCATCACCTTTGAGTGAAACCTTTGAGTCTTCATCATGGTGGGAGCAGAGGCACTAATGAAGGTGAAATAGCATTTTCCTGAAAGTGGCAATCATATTGTCATGAGTGTGCTGTTCACTCCTTTTGGTAAGCATACAAGCTTGTTGACTAGATTAGATTTGATTGCAAAACCTACACCAGCTTCACAGCACTCCCTTTCTCTGTGGCTACTCCATAAAAATGTATATCCAGTTTCATTTGCAGGAACCTGGTCTTCATTTGTCAGCTTTGTTTCACTGAAGGCTGCTATTTGGATGAGATATCTGATGAGTTCTCTCAAATCAAGATCTGTTCATGTTTCAGTTCTACTGGATTTTGTGCTGTTCATAAGTATGCACACATTCCATGTACCAATGGTGAGTGAGAATCATTGTAAATTTTTGGTGTGTGTATTTTGACCACAGAGTGGGATTTCCCACCTGCCACAGTAAACAGACCAGGGTTGGGTAAACAGACAATGTTTAGGGCCCCTTTTCTAGCCCCTCTCTCAAACCTGGAGGTGAGCAGTGTGGTCCTTAAAAGACTGCTGAGACACACAAGGGGTTACTATTCCCACTGCTGCCTTTAGTGAAAAGATGATCCTATTGCCCAAGCATCCTGTGCTGGCTGGGTTGTGACTACAGCTTCCAGTATATCCACATCTGTTGCTTCACCACTTGCCTGTCACTACAGCACTTTGAGATGGATAAGAATGGTAAAATGATATGGATGATGTCTTTTGATTCATGCATAAATGGAACTCAAATGAGACAGAATTGCACAAAGTCATCAGCCTCACTCTGTCAGAGCCATCACAGTTCAATGGAAGGATAGAGTCAAGATGACAGGTGATGGCTTGAAATGTTGTGGATGATTTTTGATGTCTTTGATGATTAAACTAAGTTCTAAGTGTTCCATAGTGCTGGCTTCATAGCCTTTGGAACAAATTGATCTCATCTGCCTATTTCACCAGGAAAAGTCTTCATATGCTTTGGGTATACACCTCCCTAACTCACTGAAGAGCTTGAGACCTCTTGGTTACCCTCAGAATGGTTTAACTTGTCTGCCATAATGGTTTTACTGGGGTGTGGTCAGTACACATGCAACAGCTTCTTGGAGCCACAGGTGAAGGAGAGTTAGGTAAATCAGGTAGACACAAAAGGTGGAAAACAGTCCTGAAAAAGGCTTAGCAGTCCAGAGGTACTAGTCTTCCCTGATCTCACCCTACACCCCAACAGAGCTATGTATAAATATGTGCATGCGAGTTTATATTATGGAGCTAACAATATTGATTCAATCACATTTCTCTAAGTGAGAAATAATAGTGCTGGCAGTTACAAAATTCTAAGAAGTGAAGCCATATAATATGGAAGAAGTAATAAAGGAAAGGGACAGAACTACAGAGATGAGACAATTCAGAATGTACTGTACTAGATAAACTTGTTGACCTTGACAAATCACTAAACTATGCTGAGCTTGAAGAAACTACTTAGGACTTGTCTATTAAATCATTGGGTTTGTTAAAGTTTTTGGTGTTTTTTTTTTAATGTTTTCCCCACATTGGAAATACCCTATGCTGGAAAAAGAAGAAAAAGAAATCCTTTGCATATTTCCATGCATTCAGTGCAAGCAACTTTATATCTGATAAAGATAAATGAAATTCAATTCTTATTCTCAAATAATTCACAAGCAAATGGAGGAAAAGGCACATATATAAATAATGTTGATACAAGGAGAGAGAGTGATAAGTTCAAATGAGAAGTTCAGATAAAGTATAATGTTATTCTGAAACAGATGTCTTTAGGCATTTGAAGTGGGAAAGATCAATCTTAGTGGAGGCATCTGAGGAAAAGAGGAAGTCCAAGGGGCAAGCAAAATTTCATGTGGAAGGTGTGATCTAAGTTGGGCTTAGAAAGAAGGAGAGGACTTCAACAGGTAGAGGTGGGAGGTATGAGGTGAGGGTGGCATGTGGAGTTAAAATATATTTTAAAAAACCAGACTTTTAAGGAGAGCATGACTGAGCAAAATGAGAAAGCAATTCCTTTTGATTGTTAGATAGAATATATGAAAGGAAGTAATAATAGCCCATATTTATATAGTCTTTATGGTTTGTAAGGTACCTTTCATATGAGGTTAGCTATAAGAGTATACTATAACCTGATTGAGATTTGCAAAGTATCTGACAGTGATTATCTTTTTTAATCCTCAAGACATGGAGACTGTCGTGCAAATATTCTCATTTCAGAAATGAAGAAACTGAATCTGGAGAAGTTACACTGATTTTCTCAAGGTTAAGCAGCTATTAAAAAGAGATTCCTGGACCTGAAGCCACGCCTTTGACCTTCAGTTTGGGGCATTATTCCCTACACAAATTTCAGTAACTCAGTGGCTAGATCAGCACATGCTCCTGAGGAGCTTGCATATTGTTGACACCCTATCTCTTCATTAACAATCTTGTCATCCTCAGCATTGGCTTCCTCCAAAGCTCAAATGCTGTCAGAAATTTAGAAAAAAAAAAAGGTCCAGCATCACTTGGCAGATCCATCTATAACTGTGTCCTTCAGGGAGGATAACCACCCTACATCAATTAATTGCAAAATTTTGTACCATGAAAATACATTTCTCCTTGTTTCATTTTGTTGTTTTGTGTGTGTATCTAACACAGAAGCACCATTCGGCTGGATTCAAAGGGACCACTGACCTAAATTACTCCCTATTCTGTTCTCAGTTATTATGGTTTATTGTAGAAGCCAAACTTCTAATTTAGGGATTTAGAAGTCTCATTTTCTCACATTCCTTGACCCCATAATAACCCCTCCTCACAATGGGGGGGGGAGAGGCTTCCTAATTATAGTAAGACATATCTCAAAAGTCTAAGAGGTTCCCTGAAAGGAAGCAAAAGAAGTATTCAGTGTATAATATGAATTGGTTATAGGACAGATACTTCCTTTCTACATGGAGAAAAATACTCACCATAGAAAAATCACAGCATACATTAAGAGAATGATTAGAGCAGTATTCAGTAAAGATGGTTCCAATCAGTTTGAAGGCTAATATTTTGTCTCAGCAGAACAGACAAAAAAATGTACAATACTGCTAATTCATTGATTCACGTATCACCTCGGCACTGGGCAGTGTCCAATCAAAAAGTCAAGCTCCGTCTTCTTTCTGGTGGTCTCTCCAATTCTGATGCTTTCCCTTCTGTCAATTTCTGATACGAATCAGATCTTCCAAACTCAAAAGATCTTCAAGACACAACTAATCCTCAGCCAAGATCAAGAAAGAGTAAACACAAAAGGGAAAAGTCAGGCAGGAGCCCTTTTAGTTCAATTTCACTTCAATCCTTTTAGACGGGTTGACACATTGATAAGATCACCATTACAATTGTTTCAGGAAGGTCCTTTCCTTCCTACCATTCACAACTTATCACCTGAAGCTCTGTAGTCAAAAGAGCCCAGCTATAAGCAGTCTCCACTTTTAAAGATCCCTTGATTCATCAGAACTTATGGCTCAGCAATTAATTAGAGGATTATTCACCCTCTTAAAATGTGTGACCACAAGTAGGCTGTCCCAAGCTTCCGCACAGTGGACCGGAACAGGCAGAAAACATTTTGGCATGTACTTCTCCATCCACAAGTAATGACAAATCCAAGCATGCCCTGTGACCCTTTTATAGATATAAATATATATATATGAAACTATGAACATCTATTATTACATTTATCTCACAATAATGTATATATTCAATTTAACACAATAGGGCACTAAATACTGCCTTGCTTGTCTATGTCCATCCCCATCTTCCTTACACTTTCTTTAGAGTACTTTCAAATGTTTCAATGATGCTCTTCAACTTTTCTTATTTTTCCCCATTGTTATCATATCAATTTACTCTTCCCCCCAAAAAAGCTTGTCTTCTCTCCCAAAATACTTTTTTAAACTTTTAACAATAAATACATACTTTGGCCATGAATGAAAACATATGTCTCAATATGCACTTCTAGGCCATCTTAAGATGGTGGTCTTAAGAAGGTCTCTTAAGAGATGGGAAGACTGATTTATCACATGTACTCTGGAGTTGTGATTGATCAATGCATTGATGAAGATTCTTAAATCTTTAAGTTGCTTCACTTTACATGATTGTAGTCATTGTAAAAAAAAACTTTCCTCTGGTTCTTACTTTCCTTTTTTCTTTCAAGAGATAGACAGTTTCATCCCCATTATTTTCCTAGTGGTCAGGAATAATGTAAATGTAGTTCTCCCTTTTGTTCATTATCATGAAAATTCACTTGATTCCACTTCAAGTGTTCATCTGCTGACAATTTGAGAGAATAATTTTAAAAATTTTCTCTTAATCCAATTAAACTTTTTACCATCTCATCATCATCACCATAATCTTGGAATCTAGAGATAAGACATACAAAGAGTATCTGTTTGTACATGTATAGCCTATATCAGATTGCATACTGTCTTGTGAAAAAGGAGGGAGGGTAAAAAATTTTGGAACTTAAAATCTTATAAAAGTGAATGTTGAAAGCTAAAAATAAAGAAAAAAATCAGCATCTTTTAACTTGAGTTTAGAAAGTACACTCCTTCAAAGTACAGATTTTGTCATTCTTGTTATCTCTAGAATTTTGTAGAGCGTTTGGTACAAAGTAGGTGTTTTATAATGTTTGAGGACTGATCTGAAAAAAATGAGGATAATAAGTAGTTAAGAGGATCGTCATTGATGAAGCACATTGTAAATTGTGAAATACTACAGAAAAAAAGAAAAGCTGTTCTTTGCTTACTCTCTCTCTGTGGATTTCCATGTCTTGTTTGTCAAGCTAACATAACTATAGCACTAGGTATCATCGAAACAAATATTCAGAAAGTTTATATCCAAACACTATAATTTAGTCAAAAGCACATTTGATAAGACTAGGAAAGAGACAAATAATCTTGTTGTTTTCTTCCATATTCTTCACTGCTTTGAATACCTTGGTCTATGTTTGTATGCCTAGTACTTAGCATAGTGCCTGGCACACAGTAGGTAGGTGTTTAATAAATGTTTATTGAATTGAATAAACAAATTTAGGCCTGGCTTGGTTTATGCTGTTTGGGATAAAAAAAAACATGTTATAAAATAATTTTATCTATAAATATTTTCCATCAGACTAATTCCATGCAGTTTCAGATTTGTACCGTTCTTGTATTTTTTTTTCTAATTCAGATTCATTTGGGGTCTATTTCCTAATGACCACTTCTAGAGTAAACCAACTAATGGAAGAGGGTGGGGTAGGGGTGGGGGTGTCCATTTTAGAGGACTGAGCCTCTGTGGATTCTCTGTGGATCTTAGTGAGAGCATCCCTGTGAAGCCTATTCAAAATGAGAGTAATTCTACCTATGTGAACCAGGAAATGAAAATGGACCAGTCAATTTTGTGAATTTTTTTAAAGCAATAATATTGCTGTTAGGATGGGATGAATTACACTTTTTTTTTCTCTGCAATTTGCATTTACAACATTTTCATCAATTCAAAGCATTAAAATAAAGATCATCTAGCATACCTGGGATCTTTATGTCTATCAAAGGATGTTAACAGCTGTACCAAACCCTCAGAACTGTGTGCAGACTGTGAGAAGCAGGGTATCTATAGTAACAGCATGCCAGTATTTGAATGCCACTGTGTTTTCTGATAATAGGTCCATTAATGAAATAGTTGTTTGATTTTCAATCACATTTAATGATACCTTTTGCTCAATATGCATTGAAATACACTGATATGTTCAAATAGCCCATTACTTGCAGGGGGAGTTGGAGTTGGTATGTGGAAGGGGGGTGGGAGAAGAGTGTTTTGAGGCATGACTGCAAGCAAATTCCCTAAGCTTTCCTTCCTGTTTGGAGCTTGTAGCTGAATAGCTGGTGACTGTAAGTGTTCAATATCAAAACAAAGGCTGTGGGTTTGAAAATGGCATCATTGTCTGCCTCTGATAGATTTTTACATTACATTTTCAATTTTAAAGGGGACAGAAGGAAAATCTATAGTACAAACCAAAGGTGAGTCACAATTTCCCCACATTCAACTCTTGTTATTCCTCCAGATTTTACTGGAGACAGAGAAAGAGTTGACTTGGGAATGGGGATAGGTATCC
>CM053581.1:206646192-206703644 GCA_028627135.1 Pseudochirops cupreus | reverse complement strand
ATGTAAACTTAAATAAAATAAAATATAAATACTGAAAAAAAAGCAGAGACTATAGATTTTTACTATGGTAACAGGGAAGATCAAAATATGAATTCAGAAGAAGGCAGCATTGACATTATACCCACATCTGAAACCCCAAAATGGATATGAATTGGTCTCAGACTCAAAAAACATTTTTGGAAGAGCACAAGAAGCATTTTAAAAGCCATATTAGAGAGGTAGAAGAAAAATCAAACAATTCTTTTAAAAATATAATTGACAAAATGGAAAAAAAAATCACTGAAGAAAACAACGTCTTAAAACACACAATTGAACAAATGGTTAAGGAGGTACATAACCTCCTTAGGGAGAAAATAACTCCCTAAAAATTAAAATTTGACAAATGGAAAGGGGGGGTACAAAAGCTAATTGAAGAAAACAATTAATTAAAAATTAGAATAGGGCAAGAAGAAGGTAATGACTCAATAAGGCATCAGGTATCAGTCAAACAAAATCTAAAGAATGAAAAAAAAAAGGGAAAATGTAAAATACCTCATTGGTAAAACAACTGACCTGGAAAATAGATCTAGAAGAGATAATCTAAGAATTACTGATCTAAAGGAAAGTCGTGATAAAAAAAGAGCCTGGACAATAACTTCCAAGAAATAATCAAGGAAAACTACCCCAAGGTCCTAGAACCAGAGGGCAAAATAGTCATTGAAAGAATCCACTAAACACATCCTGAAAGAGATTCCAAATTGAAAACACCTAGGAATATTGTACCCAAATGCCAGAATTATAAGGTCAAGGAGAAAATACTGCAAGCAGCCAGAAAGAAACAATTCTAACGTTGTAGAACTACAGTCAGGATCACACAGGACCTTGTAGCTTCTACATTAAAAGATTGGAGTGATTTGAATATGATATTCCATAAAGCAAAGGAGCTTTGATTATAACCAAGGGTCAACTACCCTGCAAAACTGAGCATAATCTTTCAGGCAAGTGGATGGACATTCAATGAAATAAGGGACTTCTAGAGCTTCCTGATGCAAAGGCCAGAGCTCAATGGAAAATTTGATCTTCACATACAAGACTCAAAAGTGGCATAAAAAGGTAAACAGGAAAAAAGTGTTATTCAATAAAAGCAAACTGTTTACATTCCTACATGGAGGACTATAATTGTAAATCTTGAAAACTTTATCTTTATTATGACATTTGAAAGGAATATACATAGACAAAGGCTGTGGGCATAAATTAACTGATATGATAAGGAAATGAAAATGATGAAGACCAAGGAGCTCACATAGTGACATGAACAGAATCATGAACACAGTATACACAACGGATACATCAATGTAAACGGAAACATCGACAACCAAAAGCAATTGAACTATTTTAGAAGTATAAAGAATGAGATTAGCTCCAAAGAAGAGACATGAGAAGACATCCCATGCTTTCTCATTTCAAGAGGTAAGGATTTCCAGGTGTGGAAAATTACATACAATATGAGATTTATTTTGATGCATTGACTGGTTTTGTGGATTTTTTTCTCATATTGTTAAAAAATCCCATTGTAAGATATGGATCTCCAGGAGAGTAATGAAGGATGACAATGAGAAGCATATGTCATGTAAAACCAAGATATAACAATCTATTTTTAAATGAAATATTAGAAGTACATCTTTAAAGCTTTCCTGAGGACATTTGCTGTGAATAACTTTAAGGATCTAATTGCATAGTATAGTGAACTCTCTATTTATTCAGCAATAAGCTAATGTAAAACATGAAATTAAACTAAAGCACAACATTCACAAGAACATAACGTAACAACTTACTACTAAGGTGGCCACATATTCTTAAACAAAACATATCATTCAATATGTCACAATCTCCTCAATCAATATAGAGTACCCAAATCAAGTCTTGTTTCATCTTGACTCCAGGCTGGCTTCCAATCATCCTAAAGGGGTAATCATCCTTAAGCCAACCATCCTTAAAGAGGTAGTGGAAAGTACAAAGGTGTTATGGGAATCTGAAGATCTTTCCTGCCCTGAGGCCTTTTGATAGGCTTAAGTGACTCTGAGAACTTTTCCTGACTTGAAAATATACTCTGCCCCTAATAGGCTGAATGTGGTCACATGGAGCCTGTAGTAGGAAGCTTGTTTTTCAGGAATGCCCACACCTTATTACTTTGTGATTGGGCAGTGGGTCAAGAGGGCTGTGACATTCTCTGATCCAGGAGAAGGCTATATATACCCTGATCCCTAGGGAGATGTCCCAGTGAATTATGGGCAATACACCTGTGCAGTTGATATAAAAAGTGCATGTCCCTTTAAGCACTGACCACTCCTAAACTCCTCCCTAACTCCAACCTTGACCACCAAGTTAGCATAATTAACCTATGACTGACAGCTTTATCATTATAAAAACTGCATCTCTATCCCCTGCACTTTGCAGATCCTGTTAACCTTCACCTCCCCACTGCAAAGCGTAACATTGAACTTTATAACTCTGCCTTAGATCTCTGTCAGCTTGCAGGTCTCCTTACCACCCCTTCTCCTGTCCAATGCTAAGTCAGCATAACAATAAACTTTTGTAACTCTGCCAAAAAATAGTTTGAGTCCTGCAAAATTCTTTCCAGACAAGAACCCGCTAAGGATTCATATGAGATCTCTTCAAACCCACCTCTTCCCCACCTCTTCAAATTCACCCAACTGTTGGCAGGATTCACAGGTAGGCAGCTCTCTTCTCCTGTTCCATATCACAGTTCACAGGGACTGCTCTACCTCAAGCTCTTCACAGCTTCTGTTTCTAGGAAAACAAAGTTCAACAGGGCTACAACACGATTTATACACATTGCCAGCACTATCATCTCAATTAACTTTCTGTCTGAGAAATCAATACAAATCAACAGAGTGCTTCTTTCTGACAAGGTAACACCAGCACAGAACAATGAACAGAACAACAGAATGCCAACATCACAAACATTCTCTCTGTTAGCTCTGCTTGGTCCTAGCTCAAGGCTTTCTCTGCTCTGCTCCTTCCTGTTCCACTCTTTCAGCAAGCTCCTCCCATTGTGGGCTGCATGTAATGACCTTAGGCATATTAAGGGCAGAGAAGGTCTCCAAACTCCCTTGGGCCTTTTAAGGGCAACATAATGTATACTGTTTCCAACAAAGACTTGACAAAATCAAAGGTAGGGCTCAAAGGGACTTGATTAGCTGAAATAAGGGGCAAAATACTACTTTGCTTGCCCTTACATGATTAGCTAATTATTACCTTTGAAGTCAAGGGGATCCTAGTCTGGCAGTAGACATTGCCGAAAAGTTAAAGAGGCAATAGAAAGAGAGAACCATGGCTACCACAAGCCTGGGTGTAAGACTTTTGCTGAATGAGGGTAGTAGTTAAGGAGAGGGAGTTCAAATATCCCATGGATCACTTCAAAGAAGTTTCCTAGTATAGATTTGAGAAAACAAAATAGAAGTGTATGTGTTTGGTATACAAATGGGCAGAGGTACTGACGACTTCAGGATAATTCTTATAATTTAAGAATAACAATTATTTACATTTCATTTGATGTTCTAACAAGTAGAATTTGGCAGAAGTAATTTTAGCAGTGCAACCAGTTTTCCTCTGTTAGAAGGTTTCCTAGAGATGACCACCCTCCTTTCCTATATTTTCACCTTTGCACATTTATCTAAGACTTCCAAATTATTCTTTCACACTCTTACAATTCCTAGTCCACAGGAGGGCAAGGTAACATGGCTCTAGAATATACTATCCTTGTTTTTTTCATAATGCATTCAGGTCTCAGGGGTACAATATTCCCTTTTTGTGAGCAATTCTGACTGAGAATGACCTAGTGCAATAGAGATATGGAGCCAGACAGCTCGGGGCCCATGGATATTGATAAACACTTTAAAAGGACCATTTAGTCAGCATTAATTCCTTCAATTTTCCTTTAATGGTTATATATTTGGCAAATAAAGAGAAAGTCTATTCTAGAATTCCATTTAATTCTGGTATATTCCTTTTCTTCTGAAGTTTAACATTCAAAATTGGGATTTTTTTAAATCCCCTTTGCCAATAGATTGATGTTTTCATTTTAGTTTTTACCCTGTCCTCACTACCTTAACCTTCCCCACCAAAAAGCTCCTCAACTTGCCAGCTCCGTGTCCTACATTTCCAACAACCCATATCCATTTTCTTTAGTAACTAACTATTCATATTAGCTATTGATTCTCTCATTTTTGTCCATAGACCACTACTGCAACACTATATTGTATAGGCATTCTGAATTTCTAGCTCAGTAGTGGTTAAAAAATATCTCTTTACCTTTCCACAGATGAGCTTTACTACAGGAAAAGACACAGAATTTCATGCTTGTTCATTCAATGATAGATTGATTGTGTTTTCTCAGTGGCACTTTATAAGCTCTGAAACTTTTTTTTTTCCTTTTTGGACTCTTCCTTTGGCTTTTGAGTTATGACCTTAGTAATTTCTCTTCTAGTTTTCACCAAGTGGTGTTTTCAAGGTACCTTCATTACTACGTTGTTTAAAGCCCCAAATCCTCAACTAGATTCAGGTACCAAATGCTGGCGTTTCCATTCTTTAGCCTAGGACATGGCTTCTCCTGTTAGTTCCTGCTTCTACCCTTTCTATAAATTCTCAATTTCACCACAGATGGATGTGTTGTTTTGTATCCCATGGAAGAACATGGTCCCTGGCATACCCTACTTTCCCTCCCTACTGTGCAAAACTGTTTTCAGGAAATCTCTTTATAAACCTTAAAGGGTTATAGAAACATGAAATATCCTTAGCTGCTATTCTATCCTATAGGAAAAAAAAACAGATAGATGATAGATAGATAGACAGATAGACAGATAGATAGATGATAGATAGGTAGATCTTTCTTTCTCCCCCATTCCTTTTTTTTCTCTCTCTCCTTCTCTCCTCATTATCTTCATGCTATTAAAGTCATTTCCTTGAGTTTCCTATAGAGTGATTATCCTAAACCTTCTACAAGATATAGCCATTCCTTTAGCTCCATACTTTCCTCTGAATCTCTATGCCAGCCAGTAATTATAGACAATCGAGTGCTGTAGCTCTTATCACAAGAGCTAGGCAAACACTGGGGAAAATATATTACTCTCATACAAAGGAGACGATAACAATCCAACTGAATAGGAACCTTTGGCACTTTCCTCTCTCCATGATTCTTATTGTCTCTGGTCTCTGTATATTTGACAGAACTGGATTCTGCTGAAATTAAGGTTATTTTGATTAGTCAGAGGATTCTCTGGGTTTTTATGCTAAAATTGGAATGATCAGTGAATATAGGCAGAGGGGAACATTTCCCAAATTAAAATGTATTACTAGCATCCCTAAAATGAACAAAAATTACCCAAGATTCAGAGTAACCCAAGTGAGTTGCTCCTAGGACAGGCAAAGGTCCATGGAGGAATCTCATAAGTTCAATCAATGTAGTTGACTGGCCAGAAGAAGCTAAATGAATATGACAAAATCATCAACTGAATTACATCAAAGGGCACAAAATGTCTAAAAAGTTCTTACGACTCTTTTTCTTTCGTAAATAGGTACTAATAACACCGTTGCTGCTCTGGAATTATACTGCATTCAATCATCCCAGTCTCTGGTGCTGGCTCTTGTGGGCAGGCCTGACTTTCCTTATCAATGATTTTATGTGTCTGCTATAGACCATTGGACTACTTCTGGTCCATTTTTTTGGCCCCTGAAGCATAAGAAATAATATATTGTTGTCCAGTGGAAAGAATATAAGACTAGTAGGCAAAAGACTTAAGTTCTAGTCATAGAATATTAATTCAGGAATAAAACTCAAAGGCATAGAGCCCAAACAATACTTAGAACAATAATCTTCTCTAATGCATCCTAACAAGTAGATGCCCAAATCTGTTTGAAGACACATGAGGACCATTCAAATGTATACAAATAATTGTTATGTTTACCTGAATTTTTCTCTCCTCCTAACCAAATATCCTCAATTCTTCAACTGATCTTCTTATGGCAAGATTTTAAGTCTCCACTATGCTAAATGTGGCAGTTAAGTGGCACAGTGGATAGAATAACAGGCTTAAGTCAAGAAGACTCACCTTCATGAATTTCAACTTGGTCTCTGACTCTTACTATGTGACCTTGGGAAAGTCACTTAATCTTGTTTGCCTCAGTTTCCTCATCTCTAAAATGAGCTTGAAAAGGAAATGGCAAACCACTATAGTATCTTCATCCTGAAAACTGATGAAATTGTGGACAGTCAGATATGGCTGAAAAATGAGTAAACAACAATGTTAAATGATACTAGCAGTCAAAAATAGAAAATCCAAGTGACTTTGAAGCACATTAAAAGAAGTTTGCTGGTTTACTTTTGAGAAAAAAATTGGAAGTTACATATAATATATTATATATATATATATATATTTATATATATATATATATATATATATATATATATATATATATTTCATCTCTAAGAGAGTGAATACATGTGACCTCTGGGTAATTCCTGCAATTAAAGAATAACAATTATTAGCATTTAATTTGCTTCTTTAAAACCAAGGAGAAATTTCCAGAAATAATTTGCTAGTTACTTTTCTCTTTACATATTCCAGCATAAAAATGCATGTCTAGAACAATACTCTAGAAGTAGTTTGACTGTTGGCAGAATCTTATGATACCTTAACTCTTAACTATGAGACCTTGTATATAGCACATTTCTGTAGCTCTTAAACACCCACTCATGCATGGGCACCTAGAAAGCTACTAAAAATTTGAAGCACTTTTTCAGCATCCATTACAGAAATGACTCTAAAATCTCCATTGATAGTTCTACATTTTCTAAGCTACCCAAGGGCACAGTAATTCAAAGAAAATGAAAGACATTAATCCACTAAGACAACAAAACAAGTTATAATATTTGCCCTAAATATACCAGTGTACATTCTCCCATAGGTCACCACAAAACCAGTAGGCAAAGAGACACACTTAGAGAAAATATGTAAACATAGAACACATGAAGAAAGGCACACACCTAGGGAACATCTCAGGAAATGGAAGAGAAATGCTCAGGGCAACTGATGTTTCCAAAGCTGTAGAGCATTGTCCTCTGATGTCTTCCAGCGATGTCACATGTCTCACTGTTTACACATCTTCATTGACTACTTTTTGCTGCTCTCTGATGAGCATCTCCCATAAGCTATTCTTCCACAATTTGGTCTTTAGTTCCAGGTGGCTTCTTTTCCATAGAGGAAAAAGTCTATCCACTCTTTGGCTTATAGCCATAGGCTACCTTTAGCTCTTTTGTGATACAGACCTTAGCCTACTGTACCCAGTCAGCTACTTACAAAAGTCTTTACGTAATTTTGAAGTTTTCTTTTGCACTTTTGTTTTCTTATAATGCAATTCATAGTCTCTCAGTCATAAATTCCTTTAATCTTCAATCATGACCTTGTGTCATTAGATGGCATTCCTTGCAAATCATCCTTGATATTTCACTTAGCAACACTACAAAGAACTGGATAGGGAAGAGCTAAGATTATTCCTGCCAAACCCTATAATGTTGCTCCTGATCCCCATGGAAGTCTACTGAAGGGCAAGGCTAAAAAGAGCTGGGTAGAAATAGTGAACCTAGAGATCTTGCCCCATAACCTCCCAGCAACCACCATCACTGTATTCCCTATATTCCTACAAATGAAACCTAAATTCATCTTATTTTATCTGTCACATGACATTGCTGACTCATATTGATTTTACAATTTGCTGAACTCCCCCACTTAAGTCCTTATCATTAGCATTGGTTCTGCCATTAACCAGGTAATAGTGATTAAGTCAGTACAGTTATTTCTCTGGGACTTTGTTTCCTCAGTTATAAAAATGAGAAGATAAGACTAGGTGATCTCCAAGGGCACTTTTTAGCTCTAAAATTCCATGATTTGTAGGGCACAGAGATCAGTTAGTTAATGCATCCATTGGGAAGCACTGACAACTCTTCCTGAATGACAGAGCCAAGTCAGCTCCCCAGTGAGTAAGGTGGGTTACAACTCAATTGAGAGGGATTTATATAATTGAGGAATGGGGCTCAGAGAAACTACAAATGCTCAAGAACAAATTGTGCATAGCCACAGCAGCAAATTCACTCAGGAGCTGCCTAGTACTTGCTACCTGGGGTGATAATGCATACCTTAAAGAATGTTCTTAATGAAAATGTTTAGGATATCAGATTCAGCAACAGGGATCAGAAGAAAGCACTTTTCTCCAGTGCAGGGCTTCATCATGTACTGTGTTGCCATAGGAGAAGTCCAGGTTTAGAAGTTGAGAAGTGATAACAATAAACTTCCCCATGGGAGGTACCCATACAGGCTGAGGCTTTTTTAATTTATTTTTTTTTAAACAAGCTGAAGTGCGGAACAGTCAGGCAAGATGTCCTTTAAGGAACTGAGACATTAGCATAATGGGTCAAATGGGAGAGCTGGAAGTTAAGAAACCTGAATGTACTACTAGTTCTCTGACCATGGACAAATCCCTTCATCTCTATGAACCTAACTTACTTGCCTAACTTACAAGATTTTGAGGATCAAATGGCATCATAAATGTAAAAAAGTCGACAAAGGTAAATTGCTACATACTTACCTGCTCCCACTGCCTAGCTTTTCCCCGTTTGGACCAATACCTAATAAACTGAACCTGGATATCCTCACTCCTCACCTCCATAACGCAGGCCCCCATCCCTGGAGAAGTTTATCCACTTATCTGCAAAACACATGCCTTTAAGTTCAGCTATTTTGATCAATGACTAAGTGTAAGTCAGCCCAATTAGTACACTATATCTAGTTGGGCCAGGACCCCAGAGCAATTCCTCTATATATACATGCCATCATCACTCCCAAATACCCTCACCCTCACCTTTCAACCTTTTTTCTATGGACACAGCAATTAACTACTGTTTCTAGAAAGATATGTCTATCAACTGCCCTATAGCTGCATTCAACATTTCTGACACTTCACATAACTTCTACCTTCACAAAACTCTCTTCCCTGGCCACCACACCTTAGATTGTCTTCCCCTATCAGAAAGTGAATTTCTTGAGGGAAGGGACTGTCTCTTTCCTCTTTTTTATTAGCATAAGCAATATTTGTTGCAGTATCTGAAGCATACTAAGTGTTTAATAAATATTTTTTCAATTATTTATTTTTGCAAATATAAACTATGAGAGGAGTTCTGTAAATATTTGTACATCCAATAAACATTCCTTAAATGTCTGTTATGTACAAGGGCCCTGTGTTGGGCATTGGAAGGAGATTAAAAGAAATTAACAAGTACCTGGTATCAAGGAGTTCATAGTATAGGATGGATTTCAAGTATAAGAGATCTAGAACTGGAAGAGACCTCAAAGACTATTTATTCCCACCTCATAATTTTACAGATAAGGAAACTGAGGCCCAAAAAGGTTAAGTAACTTGTCCAAGTCAGAGACATAATAAGAATCAGAGGGTGGATTTCAACCCAAGTCTTCTGACTGAAGAACTGATGACCTTTCTGCTATACTACACTATTTTCTAGCCGATTGAATTCTAGTTCAAATAGCGAACTCTGACTCAGTTTATTGGGTTGTAAATTGATTTTACTACTCTTTATCATGATGAGTTTAAAACTCTTTTTTGATGAGTTGTTCTACAGATGGAATTATTTTAAAGAATATGATATAGACATGTACGTGCTGAGGTGCTATTATCACTTAGACAAGAATCAAAAGCCCAGAATCATAAAATTTTATAGCTAAAAAGGACCTGAATGATTCCACTAATGAACCAAAGAATTCCACACTATGAGATACCCAATGAGTAGTCCATCCATTCTCTGTTTGAAGGCCTCCAAGGAAAGGAAACACACCACTTCTCAAGGCAACTCATTCTATTCTGAGTAGATCTAATTGTTAGGAAGTGTTCCCTGACATCCAGTCTAAATTCATCTCTTTGTTACCTTCACTTGTTATTCCTGATCTGTCACCCTGGAGCCAAACAAAATAATTCTAATCCCTCCTTTACATGCAAGAGGTTCAAGTACTTGAAGATAGTTATTGTATCTCCCTGACTTTTCTGTTTTTCATGTTAAAAGTGCCCAGTTCTTTTAATCAATATGCATATGCCATAAACTCAAGACATTTCACTATCATAGTTTTCCTTTTCTGGACAATATCCTCTTTATCAATGCCCTTCTTAAACTGTGGTGCCCAAAAATGAATTTTATTTTCAAGAAGAGATCTGATGAGGACAAAGTCAGAATCCTAATTCGTGACATTATACACTTCTTAATACCCAAGATTGAATTAGTTTTTGGGGGCTGCTACATTTTACTGTCTATATTAAACTTGCAGTTGACAAACCACCAAACCCTTTTTCTACCCAACTGCTATCTCTCTAGGTTTCTGTCATCATATATGAGAGAAGTTCATTTGTTATTTTGCACTCAAATGCAAGATTACATTAATTGCTGTCTATCTTAATAAATTCAGTCCAATGCTCTGGTCTGTCAAAATCCTTTTAGATCCCAACTCTCTCATCTGCCATGTTAACTATCCCTCCTAGTTTTGTAGCATCTGCAAATTGGATGCACTTGCCCTCTATTACTTTATTCCATTTGTGGATAAAAATATTTAACATTATAGGGGCAAACACAGATGACTGGAAGATACTCAATTGGAGTCCTCTTGCCATGTTGGTTTAGAATCATTGATTTCTGAATCCATCTTATTGTGTTACTCTATAATCCATATCTTTTCCTCTTTTCACAAAAAAAGGCTATGAGATAGTATGCCCAAAGCTATGCTAAAATCTATATAATCTCTATATGTAGAAATTCCCTTTCTCTACTAGTTTGGTAATCCTGTCAAAAATGAAATAGGATTAGTATGACATGACATCTTGAAACCATGCTAGCACTTTGTCACGTGTTTTCCCTTCTAAAACTTCAAAAACTATCTCTTTAATGATTTGTTGAAGATTTCCCCTAGGAATCAAGGACAAGCTCATTAGCACAGAGTTGCAGAGATTCTATTCTCTTGTTTTTGAAAATTGAAACATTTGTCTTATTCCAAATACTGTGATATCTGTCTTGTTTTCCAAGATATTTCAATTATCTCTTACAGGGGCTTAGCAATCATATCTGCCAGAGGTGTTTTGTTTTATTTTGTTTTGTTTTTGTTCTTAATTTTGGGGTGTTTGGTTTTTAGGGCCAATGTTAATGTTAATTGACAGAGAATGTTAATAGTCTGGGCCAGGCTACTTGAATTCTTCAAGGGCAGTTAGGGGATCTCTTGTTAAGTCTTTTTTTCTCTTGAGTATGAACTCCCTTTTTCATTCTGTTACTTACATTGTAAAGATCACTTTCCTTTTGCAGAGGATACAAAAAGAAAATAAAAATGCAAGGAGTTTGGCCTTCTCTTGGTTGTCAATCATCGCCATCCCCTCCACTTGATGCAAGACTCCTATGCCATCTCTCCGTTGATTATCCTTCTTCTCTCAAGCCATTTTTTTTTATTTTGTTAACCTTAATTTCTCTCAACAACCTTGGTTGATTCTGAGATTAGCATCCATGACATTACTTTTATAGGATCATGCGGATTCTTATATTCATCTTCTATTGCATGGTTGTATTTCCTGGTTGTGCATTTTTTTATAAATTGTGAGTTGGTGAGTTCCTTCTGTATCCACACCACTCTCTTCAGAAAATTCCATTTTTTCTCCTTAATGGAATAATTTCCCTTTATCATTAAAATTTCACTCCTGAGTGTCTTCCACGTCTTATGGGCTAACTTTCTTTAAGGCACTGTCCTCCGAACCCTTGGAAATCTGCTTTCCCCTAAATCCAAGACACTGTGACATTCCACAATTAGAAAGACCATTATAATTTTTGACCCTTTTAGGTGGTAAAAATTAAGATTAGGGTTTTTTGTTTCAGAAAAAAATAAAATTAGTTTTATTTTAAATGCATGGATATACAATATAAATGGAAAGAACAATCACAAAACATGTGAATGTTACAAAATTTCAAAGAACATGAACCCAAAGAAGAAACGTAAGAAGACACTCCTACTTCATTTCTTTGCAGTGTTGGGCTATCCATGGATGTAGAGAATTGCATACACATACATACATACATACATACATACATACACACATACGTATATACATACATATGTATGTATGTGTATGTTTTATAATTTACCAATCAGTTTTTTTCTTCTTCATCTTTTTTTTCTTTAATAGGTGACATTTATTCTATTTTTTGGCTTTGCAAAAGCAGAGAGGAGTTCTACTGGAACAAATTCTGGTCATGTAAAAATATCAATGCAACATTTTAATAAAATAAAATGTATGGATATGAACATTTTACTTCCATACTCAATCACATTCAGCAGCTCCATATTGTCCAGTATGATAAATTAAAAACCTTTGGCCTGTTATTTTTTTGGTCTTACATACTCTGACTTCGGGTTACTTTTCCAGTCTTATTTTAAATTATTCCCCTTTCTACACTCTATGTTCCAGTTAACTGAGACTACTAGTTTTGTCTATTCATTAGACATTCTGTCTCTTTCCTCTGTGCATTCTCACTGGGCATTCATGATGCCTGAAATTCATTCCCTCCTCATTTCTGCCTTTCAGAATCTTCATTTCAAGGATCACCTAAGGTACCGGTTCCTCTATGAAGCCACATATAATCCCCCACCCCTAGGTTAAAAAATGTTCTCTTCCTCCTCAAATAAGCTTCAGATATTGTATCTAGAATTCTTCTTTGTGACTATTATAGTCTACTTTTATTCAACTTATCTGTTTTCTCCTCTATTAGTATGCCTTTTTATTATAGTATACTGTGTATAGGTCTTCTTCCAGATAGTAGAATTTTTAACTCCTTAAGAACATACATGTTGTTTCTTTTCATCTTTGTACACAAAGTGCTTTGACCTAATAGGTATTTGATAAAAGTTTTTTTTTTTAATGAAATTGAGTTGAGTTCAAAACAAATCAGGTCAAGCACTTGGAAGGGACAAGGTATTCAATACCCCTTGGTCTCTTTCCTATTCTGTAAAATGAGGAAGCTAGATAGCAGAGCAGATAGAATATTGGGCTTCAGATGAGATAATCTTGAGTTCAAATCTAGTCTCAATCACTTAATAACTGTGTGACCCTGGCTGAATCCTTTAACCTCTCTGTGCCTGTTTCTTTATCTGTAAATGTGGATAATGTATATACCTAACTCACATGGTTATTATGAGGACAAAATAAGTAATATTTGTAAAGCTCTTTGAAAAACTTAAATCACTATATGAATCCTAGCTATTGTTATTACTATTATTAAAATGAATGACTCGACTAGATGACCTCTGAGGTCCTTTCAACTAAAAATCGATAATCATGTGACTCTATGAAATAATTAAGAGCTTTTTCAAAAGAAAAAAAGAATCAGAAATACCTTCTGGGTTTTAACCTGCACTTTTTGGGTTTCAGTGTGTGCAAACTCCCATCAGGAAGCATAAAATAAAAACCTAAAAGTGAAGTCTCACGTTAATAAAAATTGTGGGACAAAGGATAATTTCACATGAGGAAAGCCAGTTTGTTTTATAACTACACTAAACTTAATTTGCATGGCCATGGAGAACACATAGTCTGCACCAAGGTGCTGGGAGTGTCAAAAGAGAAAAGGGGGCATATACAAGAGATGTTATAAAGGCAGACAAGACTTGACCACTAATTGGATATGGGGGGATGAGAGAGAGAAAACAGGATCAAGGATGACTCCCAAATTTAGAGTCCAGGTAACTGGGAGGATGGTAGTTCCCTTAAGAGCAATAGAGAAGTTTGGAAGAAGGAAGAGTTTGGGGGAAGACAATGAGTTCAGTCATTCATTCATTTAGTAATTTAAACATGTACATAGTAATTTCAGAGTTACAAAGTTATTTCCTTAGAGTATCCTCAGATTCCTCTGACCTGAAGTTCAGAGGGGTTAAGTGACTTACCTAGGGTCACACATCAGAGCTGTGACCCAAACACAGGTTTCCTGATTCCTATGCCAGCATTTTTCTGAACAGAGCTGCTGATCTCAAGGAACTTACAATCTAGTTGGGCCTACTGTTGAGGTGGGGGCTCTGCCCACCTAAAACCTATAGGGGTTTCATGATGTGTCATGGTGGAACCGTCTCAAAGAATTCAATCAGACCAACTCTAATCCAAATATAGGCATTTATTGAGATTGACACCTCCCATGAAGCAGGCTAAGTTCTAAGAGGAACCAACAACTTTAGAGAAAGCAAGATGGATTTTTATAGGGTAAAGATGCAATTACATAATGGAAATGTATATAGAATACAGGAATGTGATTAATATGAAAAAGGCTGGAGGAGTTTGTTAAGGGATTAGGTAATGGAGGAAGGGTCTCATCTATGGTTCAGTTGTTAAACATTCTGGTCATTCTGCTGGCTAGCTATTGTGGTCCTGTCCAGTAAAGATGGATGATGTGATTTTGATTGAATACAAGAACACACCTGTTTCCGTGGGCATGGGTATGGGGGCAGTGACCAGGTAGAGGCAATAGCAAGGTTCCCATTGCATGGACACACCTACTGTTTCTGGAGCAACTAAGAGTTCAGGGACACACCTGTTGTTCCAGTGAGCAGTGAGGCATATATGAAGAAGTTGATAATACAAGGCAGGAAATGCTGCATGAGTGGTACAGACAGTGATTGCTCTAACTTGGAATTCAGGGAAAGGAAGTATTGGCCTGAATCAGTCCAGGAAAGCCTCAAGGAGGAGGAAGGATCTGAGCTGGGTCTTGAAAGATGAGCAATGTTTTGATTGTTGGTTTATAGATTTAGAACTGGAAGGGATCATGAATGTCATCTAATATAATACCCCTATTTTGTAAAGGGAAAAGAAGGAAAATGACTTGCTTAAGGTCGCATAAGACTTGAGTAGCAGAACTGGCATCCAAACCAAGGTCCTCTGACTCCATGTCCAGACTTCTAGTCATATGTAAAACCATTTCTAGTTCTTATCTGTAAAAACTTATGTCAGAGGCCATGCATCATAGCATGAAAGGTGCAGCTTGGGGTAATGGAAAAGTATACTGGACTGGCAGTAAGGAGACAGGCTTTAAGCCTTGCTAGCTGCACATCCCTGGATGACTCGGTAGACCTCTCTGTTTTCTGATATATACCCTCTGGATAGAGACACTTTATGACCTATTTCACAAAGATGCTGAAAGAAAAGTGTAGCGTCATAATAAATGGCATTTATATATTGACTTACAGTTTATTTTTTAAAAAAAGAAAAAGAAAACATATGCCCCAGAGAGGGGGGAGTCATTGATTAATGCATGATTGTCTTTATAAAATTCCGTCTTGTTTACATGCCGTCACTATGGTAACAGCCTGTACAATAGCAGCAATAATTCTTCAGAATGAGAAACATTTTCACAAAGCATTATTAACCTCCACACAATGGGATGTGCTGCCAAACAGAAGAAAAACAACAGGTTGTGAGATGAAGGGATAATGAGTTAGAAAAGCAGAGAGACAGGTGAAAGGGGCAATTTTCTCTGATGAAAATGGAATCATTCAGTGTTTTTCAAGCAGGGAAAAGGGAGCTCTAATGGCAAGGCCTAATGTACCAATTAGTCCTTTGCTACGTCACTCCATGCCAAAGTGTCCTAAGTCATTGCTGATGAAGCAGAAGGTAACTAAAAATTTTCCTAAAAGTCCTTTCTGGGCTAGAGTGGCTTTATAAGAACACCACCTTTATTCAAATTTGCCAGTTACACACTATCTAATGCTTGGGCCAGGTGTGCTGGTACATCATGACAAAGAATACTCCTGAAGGGCCAGAGAAGAAAGGAAAAGAGCAACTTTTTTTTTCTCATCCCCAGTGTTTTCCGGCAAACCTAGTACATCCCCTACTAGTCACAAAAAATATTTCTGGTATTGCATATGGAGTGATCTCAGTGGCTTAGAAATACAATGAAAAGAGTGTGTTTTCTTTCACATAGTAGCCATGTCTCAAGATTATAGATAGATAGATAGATAGATAGATAGATCGATAGATCGATAGATAACATACATATATAATTATATAAATCCGCAGATATACTATAATATTGTTACAAATGTGTGTAATTATATGACATATAATTTTATAAATAAATATATAATATATTATAATAAATATATATATTTTCCTGAGATGTGGCCACCATGTATAAGAAAACATGTATGTCTGTCTGTATGTGTATAACCATATATTATATATTATATGTATGTGCGCTTGTGCATATATGCAAGTGCATGTGCACACTCACATGTATGCAGCTCACAAAAGAGGATCGTTACCCTTCCTCTCTCACTTGTCCACATAGGCAGTGACGTTTTGAGAAAGAGTTGTCTCTTGTTTGTACATCGTTGTTTTTCTTGTCAGCTTAGTCTTTGACCTCTGATGCTGTTAACAGATCTCATCTCTCTTGTTTTAGTCTTTCTGTTGTCCTGTAAGCAGCCTTGCCATGGCATGCACATGTCTTCTATCCTCTGGCTTACAAGCTGAAGGAGAGGAGAAGTCACACTGCAGGCTGACATTGAAAATCCAGTTCATCATCATAGCAACTTTGACTGTATCATCTTGTACTTGTGAAAAACTCTTAATCTCCCTTTGAAACAGAATGAAACCGTATCAGAGGCAAGAAACTGTATTCTAACCATATCAATACTATCTGAAAGAGTAACTTAAGTGGATGGAAGACCATTTTCTTGAGCACTGGTTTACTGATGAGCAACACTCTCTTTGTCCATTAATTGTCTCATCAGCAATGGAATAGTCATCCTTAAAAGAAAGAAAGGGAATTCATACTGCTCCATGAAAATTCACATCCTGGAATTTTGGAATCAATAGAGAGTTTAGAGTCCATCTAATCTAACATGTAGTTGGAAAAGAATTTATCCTATCACATATATAACAAGTGATTGCCTGTTCTTTGCTTAAAAATTTCCAGCAAGGGAAAAATCAGATTTCCCAAGGCAGTTCATCCCATTTTTTGTTTACTCTGTGTTAGGAAGTTTATTTTTTTAGATCTAACCTACCTTTGCTTCTTGTCTTTTCCACTCATCATCCCTAGTTCCATAGTTTGGAACCAAGAAATGTCTGAAGGATTTGCTCTGTGAAGTTTGGATTCAGTAAAAGCACCACACTTGAGGACCTAGAGGGTCACATGTGGCCTCGATGCCACAGGTTTCCCACCCTTAGCATGTAACAGTCCTTCAAAGAGTTACTATAGTATCTTCTTTAAATCTTTTCTTCTCAAAATTAAAAAAAATCTTTTAAATTTCTCTTGAGATGGCATGACCTGGAGATTTTTTTACTTTCCTGGATGCCCCCCTTTGAGAACTCTTCAATTTAGCAATATTTTTCCAAAAATGTTGCATCCCAAACTGAACATCCTTGGATTTTAATCATACTGAGAGGTAACAATGTTGCCTCTCAGTATAGTACATTTTTTGGTCCCCATTCCTGGAGTTTATGAGAAATAAGATTGGAGGATAGAAGATGCTCAGGGAAAGGAGACCAGTTAACTTTTAGAAGGGCATACTGTGATGACTGGGATTAGTTGCAACTCGGGGTGAAACTAAGTCCAGGAGTCCAATGCCTCATTGTGTTCATTAGATTTAGGAAGCTGAGAAAAGAGATTAAATCATCTGAAAGAACCAATCAAGGTTCATTTTTGAAGATGACAAATGATATCACAATGCAGGGTAAAATAGTGGATGATGGGTGATGTCTTGACCTGTGCAGGAATTGGATTTAAATGAGGCTGAATTACACAAAATTATCAACCTCATTCTCTCTTTCAAGGTCATTGAATCCAGTGGCCCAACAAAAGTCAAGATGACTAATAAAGGCAAGAGATGCAATGGATAACCTTGATGTCTTCAACATCTTACCAAGCTCTAAGCATTCCATAGCACCTATTTAAGCTCTTTTCATGGCCAGTGGAAAAAATTCTCATCCACCCATTTGTCCAGGGGAAGTCTTCACATGCTTGAAATAGACATCCTCATAACTCATCAACAAGTTATGTCTCTTATCAGTTACCCTCATTCTGGTTTAGACTATGTAGTGAGAATGTTTACTGGGATGTGGTCACTATACATACTACAGTTTCTTGGAACTACAAGTGAGAGCCCAGTGCCCCAAAAAGTGAGTGAGGTTTAGGCACCTGGGAAAGGAGAAAAAGGCATCTGAGAAAACCAGTCAAGGAAGGGAAAAGTAGTCAACAGTCCAAAGACCCCAATAAAGATTTCTCAGAATCAAAAAGTAGAAATACAAGGCAGAAGATAACATAGAGAGATTGGTACCAATTGTACAAGCTGGGGCAGGGTGAGAGAGAAATGGTGGGGAGAGATCAAGCTCTAATCCAGCGTAAATAAAACAAATTCAGAGAGGACAATGTAAGAATTTTTTTTAAATGTAGATCATTGTTGAAGGGGATAGGGCATATAAAAGGGGAGGGTATATATATTTTTTCCAAACTATCTTATCTCAAGAAGCTATAGACTTGAATATTGTTAGAATTTAGACATATAAGGACAATGCAAAATGTGGGGATGTTTTAGGAGGAGGGAAGAAGAGGAGTGCTGTGCTGTAGAATACCAAGTACTGGAAGCTCTACAGTGTTTGCACTTTCCTGGACCACTCTAAAAGGTGCCACCCTCATCCATGTTGGTTTCTTAGCAACTAAATACTTGACTAATATTCCATTTTTCCCTAGTGCTTTAAGAGCTGAAAGATATTAATTCCAAACAAGACATCTAAATTGTTACTCTGGCAACTTGAGTACTAAACCTTTCAAAGATTAAATGATGAAATATTATATTAAAAATAACCTTTAGTATTTTCCTCTAGCCTTCCTTAGAAATGGGATCTTGAATTAACCCCCCAACTCCATTCTGTACTGTACGTGCCGACTGTTAACAGTTTGCAAAACACTGCTAAAGGAAGCAGAGAGTTAATCAGCAGATGATAGGTTGTGTGTATCATAAACTATTATTAACACTCACACTGCCCAGTGATCTCAAACTATAAGGGAGAGGGGATAAGGCTATTTCAGATAAAAAGGAGACATCCATAATTGGAAACCCTTGTCAGTGGGACTGACACCATGGAGCTCTGGCACTGACTATTTTTAATATGTATTTGCTGACATAAATTGGAGGTCGTAGTCACTGGGGGAGTGCGTATAACAATATGAAGAAAGGTGGTAACAAAAGGCCCACTATTCCACCAGAGACTGCCCCCTGTACATTGATGTGAGGTACAAATTACATAAAGAGTGGTTCAAGTATTATAAAGTGGGCCTAACTTTACTTTTCATTCTTGTTCCTATGTTCAAGAAACACTTCTTCACCAAGCACTTACCTAGTTTAAAGACATTTATAATCTCATAGTTATAAGGGACTTCAGAGGTCATCTAATCTAAGCTAGAACAGGATTCCTCTTTATAACATCCTCCAACAAGCAGTCAGCCAACCTCTACCTAGGGACTCTAGTAAAGGACATCTCATTATCCCCCTAGGCAGCCCTTCCACTCAGTAACAGTTTGAATTGTTGAGAAGCTTTTCCTTATATGTCAAGGTCAAAAACCTGGCTCTCTAAAGCTTCTGCCTGTTGCTTCCAGTTCTTCCCTCCCCTTCACATCCCACTCCCCTATCAAGACTAGTAGCATAAATATGACCCTCTTTCACATGATAGCCTCAAATACTTGAAGATAACTATTGGATTCACCTCAATCTTTCATTCTCCAGTTTCAGTACTACCTATTATTTTTTAAAACTGCTTGTACATAACTCCTCAGTATCCTCACCATACTAGTTGCCCTATATTTGATGTTCCTCCAGTTAGACAATGTCCTTCATAGAAGATGGGGCCCAAAACTGAACACAGTACTCCACATGTGATGTTACAGTCCTGCTCTATTTTGTCTTACTCAGACCACATTTGGAGTAACAGTTCTATTTGTAAAACAGTTAGCACAATGTTTGACTCATAAAAGGCATTATATAAATGTGTCTTCCCTTCTGGGAACCACAATGTAGGAAGGACATTGCTTGAATATATTGAGAGGAGGATAATTTAGTGATGATGGAATTTAGCTTTTTTTCATATGAGGATCATTTGAAGAAACCGTGGGGTTTTTAAACCCAGAGGAGAAAGACTTGAAAAAATGACAAATCTTTTTTGAGTGCTTAAAAGAACTGTTGCCTACAAGTGGGATTAGACTTGATCCAGAGGATGGAACTAGGAACACCAGATTGGAACATCAAAGGAAAAAAAGGGGGGGAAAGCAAATTTGGATTTATGCCAAAAAGTCTAATAATTAGAAGTCTCCAATGAGTAAAATGAGCTGCCTCAGGATTTAGTGGATCTTCTACACATGAGATCGTCAAGCAAAGTCTAGAAAACTATTGGGTTTTTTTGTATGCAAGCTCCTTGATGGCAAGGCTTTTTTTTTTAATCTTTGTATCCCCAAAGTCCAACATAGTGCTTTGAAAATAGTACTTACTTCACATATTCTTCTTGAACTACACTGACAGAGGACTCTAGATATTATATGAGGTCTCTTTAAATTCTGAAATACTGTGATTCTTCTTTTGGTAATTGCAAAGCAGAGTATAGCAGAATAATCATCTCCCTTATTTTGTAAACTGCCACACTTAATGTAGCATAAGAATGTATTAGCTTTTCTGGCTAACCATACATGTTGGACAATACCAATTCATTCTGAAATTATGGTTTACTATATCACCTATTCCTGCCAGAGATTTTCCAAAAGAATACTTATCTAACCATTCCTCCCTACTCTGTACTTGTGCCACTACCTTTTGGAAACCTGGATATGACTTTGCATGTATTCTTATTAATTTCAACTTCTTGAATTTAGATAGGCTGATAAAATCTTTTTGGATCCTGACTCTGGCCTCCAATAAATTACTAATTCTCCTATCAAACTCTGTGCCATCTCCAAATATGATAAAACAAAGATCTATGCTTATATCCATTACAAAGTTAAATGGCATAATGCCAAGGACAAATGCCTGGACCATTTCACCAGAGACCTCCCTCCAGGCTGACATTGATCCATTAATCATTACACTTTGGATGTAATTATCTGAGTTTTCTGTCAAACTACCTGTACTATCCATATTTTATTTTTCATTTTACTACCAAAAGATACTATGAGAGAATTTGTCAAAAACCTTGATTAAATCCAAGTATACTCTTGTATACTTCCTAGGTCTTCTTTTCTGCCAGTCTAGTAATCTTGCCAAAGAAGAAAATGAAATCAGTTTGGCATTGCCATTATGGAAGTTTCTTAGTGGACACTGCTTTCTTTTTCTAAATTTTCAAAAGTCATTTTTTCACAACATATTCTATAATTTCAGCAGGAATTGTAGTTTGGCTTATAGTGTGTTGAATTCATCCTCTTCCCTTTTGTGAAAATCAACACTTTATCTTAACATCTTTAGTCCCATAGCATTTTTTATTTTTAAAAACATTTTTCAAAGATAAGTCATGGTGGGTTAGCAATTATAGTCTCCAATTCATCCAGTTCTTTTGTTATAGTTTGTCTAGTTCTAATGAGTTGAAACTAAACAACTAGAAGTTCTCTTACCATCTAATCTTCATACTGAGCATTTGAAGAATTATTATGATCATAGGTATATTGCAATTTATTAGAACAAAGTTTTTGCTCAGAGTAATTCTAGAAAATAACTGACTGGGTTAATGATTCAAATATAACTCCACCTGGTAAATCAGATATTATTCTTAGCTGACTAAACTCTTTTGATAGATAATCAGTTGTAATGGTTATGGGATTTGAAGACCTTCCATGCTCCTTGAACTTGCTGACATAGCAGGAAGGGGTGTGGCAAGAAGAAGCCAGAGCCAAGCTAGAGTCAACCTGGTGACTGGAAGTGGAAGCGGCTACAGTGGCTGTAGCTGCAGCTGGAAATCCTTTTTTTTTTTAATCCAGCCTGAATTTCTGCTTAGGACTCCTGATGAGGACTGCCAGGGACAGGAACTGAGGTGGGGGGAGGGGCAGAGCTGCTGAGAGCAAGCTGCATTGATGCTGAGCAGTTGCCATGAGTGAGGAGAGGAGGATCTTTGCCTAAGGTAGCCTGTCCTGTTTTGAGGGCTTGAGAATGTGGGTGTTTACTACATTAACTACATGTGCCAACTTCATAACTACTGTGATGGCTTTGACGTTCTGGTTTGGGGACTCGGTTTTCTGGTATTTGAATAAATGTTCTAGGTATATTTTCCATGTAGAGAGCCTGTTACATTTTGTGATTAATAACCATATAAGCATATTTATAATTACTGTAGGCATTGTGAATACTGCGTTGTTGATACATCAATACAGTGATATGATGTCTTCCTGCAGCCTTAAAGAAGGCAGCACTGAAATCATACAATCAAAAGTCCACGTGGAACTTTATGACACATAGAAACATAGAAAGACTTTTGGGGGAAAACCCTACATTTCCTTGTCAGTTACACTTATCAAGTTGAAATATTTTAAAGCATACTTATTTTTCAGTATCACATCTAATCTTTACAAAAAAATTGATGCTATTTCAGATCATTAGCAGATCTCAAATAATTTTAAAAAGCAATTATCAATTCAAACTTATAATGGCATAAAAAACATACATACATACATGATCACACATATATGCACATGTATATAGGCATGTGTATATAGGAATATATACATATATAGATCTTTGTGCGTGTGCATGCATGTATGCACACATACAAATCAATGTAGATCAGCGTTTTGACTAGAGAGAAAGTTAGAATCATATTAGTTCTGTGGTCCATTGGCTGAATGTTTGATAAACCAAAGAACACAAATTAATCAAGAAGAACATTTTATTCATGGTAAACCGCTGAGAAAACTTGAAGGCAATTTGAAAGAAAATGGGATTAAGCCAATTTCTTACTCAATATGAAACAATAAATTCTAAATGGAAAAGTCATCTAGATTTCAAAAAGCAAAAGCAAAAAATATATATTTAAGAAATTAGACAACAATAGACGGCTGTAGCTTTTTAAACTATACTTAGGAGAGAAATTCATATCTAGACAAGGAAGCAACAATACAAAAAAAACAAGTAAAAACTTTTTATTATATGAAATTAAAAAGCTTTTTCTGGAATGAAATCAATGTAGCTAGAATAAGAAAATAAATTGTAGAGAGGAAGATATTTGCTCCTAGCATCTCTGGGGGAAAAGTCTTTTTTCCATGATATATATGAAATTAACACAAGTATTTAAGACCAAGATACAGTCACCAATAGATATATGGCTAGAAGTTTTCAAAAAAAAAGAAAGGACAACTATAAACAACCATGGCAGGGGGAGGGAAAACAAGTTTCAAACCATTAATATTAAGGAGCTGCATATTAATATATAGCTAATTTGCTTACAGTTACTTGTGTATTTTCTTCCCTTGAAAACAAAGACTGACTTTTGCCTTTTTTTTCTATGAGTATGTCTTAGTACAGTTCATGGAACATAGTAGACTTAGTAAATAACCACTGACTGACTGGCTGACTAATAAAAACATATGTGAGATATCAGTTAATGCCCACCAAATTGGCAAAGATGTTAATATTTGAAAAAGCTAAATGATGGATAGACTAAGTAATGGAGTAATGGATTAGTCCAACCTTTCTGGAGAACCGTTTTGAATTATGAAAAGTTACTAAATTGTTCATGCCCTTTAATCCAGTAATCCTGCTGCTAAGAGTACTCAGTAAAGAGCTTAAGAATAGTAACAGCAACATAATAAAAATATTACTATCAGCATTATTTGCAATAACCCAATTTATAAATTATGTGTGTGCGTGTGTATGTGTGTGTGTGTTTGGAATTAGATGAACATGCGGTTTATAAACTATTGGAATATTATTCTATCAAAAGGAACAACAAACAAATATTAAGAATTCAGAAAAACAAGAGATGAATTGGATTGGGTGATAAAGAAAGAAGAAAGCAGTATCAAAAGAAAAATACTATAATGTAAATGAAGGCAATCCAAAAAATAAATATACAAAACTCAGGCAAATACAATGGACAATGTCGTCACCAGATGATTCAGACAAATTTGAAATCCATGTTTCCACCCTGTTAAGAAAATTGATAAAGTACAAAAGTTAAAAGAGACATATATTCAATCACAATCATTCTAAGTTGTGTTACTTTGCCCCCCTTCTCCCCATCTGCTTTACAAGGATGTACTTTGTAGGGAGGAAGTATAGGGTATTTATTGTGAAATGTTTTCTGAGTCAAAATAAAATGTATCAATCAGTGAAATGTCTAGGAGAGAAAACTAAAGGGAATGATGTGGCTAAATAAGGAACTCGCTAAACAATTAAGTTAAATTAAATTAAAAGATACAAAACAAAGAAGCAAGAACAAGTAGTGGAGGATAAATATAAGAGTAGGAAAGTTCTAGAAAATTGATTCAGGCATAATAGGCTAAGGCTGAGAGTAAATGTTAAAGTTAGCCCAAAAAAGGGAATTTTTAATGCAAACCTGGATGCAAAAAGGAAGATCTTAGGGCTACATTTGGGGTTGATTTCACAGTGATAATAGACGACAGAGAATAAAACTAATAAATTATTATTTTAATTTTTTTCATCCAAATAGAATGACCTTTGAACCTAAGATATGATAAAAATTATTATCCAGAAATTGAAACCTAAAGAAAATGAAGAAATGGTCAGAGAACACTGAAATATTCTCAGAGTTCAAGTCATATGGGGTAATAATAACACCTATCTCACAAGGTTATTATGAGGATCAAATGTGATGATATATTAATTCCTTTGTAAATATTAAAGTAATACATAAATGCTAGCTATTATTATTTTCATCATTCTTTATGATGATGATGTCAAAAAACCTAGACATATCACTGGGTATATATAATATAGCATAAATGACCACTAAATTTTTAGAGCAATAGCTCCCAACCTGTGAGTTGTTGGAGAGGAAAATACAGAGTTATCACAAAGGATTGACTTATCCCAATGTAATTGTTTCATTGGAACCAAAATAGAAAAATAAGCTGGATGTGTAACCAGACCTAAGAGTAATACTTTTGGCTTTTTCTACCATATCTCCACTCTGTGAAAATTCAATATGGCACCAGCCTTCATAGTGAATAGGCCAGGATAACAATTAAGCAAATATTCTTCTGTGAACTAAATAAATACTACTTATATTAAATGCAGAGTTATTTTTCAAATGAATGTAGATGACCTTCTGATTAATAAATTATAAAAAAAAATTTAGAGTGTTGCTGAATTCATGGTAATGTCTTATTAACATATTAATTTGTTGATGCTAATATTGTAAGTGTCATCATTTGAGGCAAGGTAAAATACTTTGACCTGAAAACAGAATCCTCATATTTGAAAAGATAGGAAAATATTGTATTAGAGTTTATTACTAAAATATTTGTAATTAGTAGCAGCTATAATAAATTCATTAAAAGTAAAGTAGTAGAATGGTGTAGTGGAAAGAAGCCAGAATTGAATTTAGAGAATCTGGGTTCAAATCATGACCTTGCTACTTACTGGCTTAATGATGTTGAAAAAGTCCTTCAAATTTACTTGGGTCTCAGTTTTGTCATGTAGAACAGGGACATAGGAGTCGGTAATCTCACAAGTCCTTTCTAGCTCTAAATTTATTAATTTAAGTTACGTGAGACAGAAATACAGAGATGCATAGGCATTCAGAGGAAATTTGCCATGTTTAGGTGTAGGAGGATTGTATGGGGATGGGATGTCATAGATGAATAATACAATTCTCTTTTGACAGAGTTATTAGGCTTGCAGACCAGGCAAGTTTTATAGATACACAACACTAAAATTTCAGCAGTTTTTGACCAAAAAATTCTCATATTTTACATGTTGAAAGATGAAAAGATGTGAACTAGTTAAGAGTTAAGTTAGGTGGATTTTGAATGACAGGTTCCTGAGTAGACATTAATATTCCAATGCCCCACTTAAATAGAAGTCTCCAACTGGCTGCTCTAAAGGTCTTCTCATGAGCTTGTAGTATTCGACATGCTTTTAATGACTTAGATGAAGTTATAGATGGCACACTTGTCAGAGTTATAGAAGACATGAAGCTGGGAGGCAATAACTAATATCTTAGATGATTGAAATCAAGACCCAAAAATATCTTGACAGGTTAAAGTAATGTAACAAATACAAGACAGTTACTTTTTTAGAAATAAATGTAAAATTCTATATTTCGGTTCAAATAATCATCTTCACAAGTACCGGATGGGGAGATGTGGCTAGACAATAGTTCACATGAAAAGAAGACTCCAGGGTAAGCTCAAATGAATCATTTCTGTGGCTGTTAAAAAAAAAAGCTATTTCCCTATCATACATTACAAGATGCATAATGGTTATAACAAAGGAGGAATACTCAAACCACATCTGGAGGGGTTTTTTTTGGTTTAGTTCTTTGTGCCACACTTTAGAAAGGACTTTGACAAGCTAGAGAGCATCCAATGAATAACCAGGATGGATCACCTACTGAAGACCATGTATAGAAAAATAAGTTTTAAAAACAAACAAACAAAAAAACTAGGAATGTTTAGACTGGAGAAGGGAAACCATACAAAGAAGAGGGAGTGATGGTAGTAATTTTCAAAGATTTAAAATGTCTACAATAGGGTTAGAAAACAGATCGAATTTGTTCTGATGGTTTCAGAGGTAGAACTAGGAGAAACAAACAGAAGTTGAAGAGAGATAAATTTCAACTTGATACGTTTTTTTAAAATGGCTAAGAATTAGAGTTTCCAAAGTTAAATGGTTCAGCCCATATTTTTACTGAGATGTCTAAGACATGGCTTAGGCAGCATGCAGACAGCAACACTCCTGAGTAGGGCCCAACTGTACTAAAATGCAATTAGGAAATACCTAACAAAATAAAAAAAAATACAATAAACTACAGACAATAAGACATTTTAAAGTGAAATCAACGTAAGGTCCAAAGGGATCCTTATATACAAATTACTGGACCCCTTTTCTGTTTAGATTTGACACAGCTGCTCTAGAAGAAGGGGGTTTTCACACTGAGGTTAGACTAAATGTCACAGATATTGTGGAATCATTAGTCAGTTACATATTAGATGGGATGACCTCTGTTGTGGGTTAGGATGCTATTATACAGATCTTGGGAAGGTTTAGTTAACTGTACCACTCCCCCTACCCCACTACAGTGGGCCAGGAAGCTATGATACAGCAAAGAAGTAATTTGAATTAATTATGGCCCCAAATGTATTGACCTGAACCCTTGCTGTGAGCTTTTGGGACAAGAAGTTGGTAAGGATCACTCTATTTGTTAAGTAGGAGATTTCCAAGAGCTCCCAGGGAACTCCTTTCAGTGTACTTTTACCTAGTGGTCACCAAACATATTATTAGTAAATTATTCATCTGAAACATCAAGCTCTGAGTAATCCATTGTGTCAAATATAAAACTCCTCCTGGGCTGATCTCTAAGGTGACTCCCAGCTACAGGATCCCATCATTCTGTGACTTTGTGATTCTCTCTTTGGATGCAAAATAACATAATAAAGAATCTGAAACAAATGAGCTAATCTGGCATTCTACCAACTAGAAATCTCTTTTAGCACTTCCCCAAAGAGGATGATAATGGATGTTATTAACTTCAGAATTATTAAATGCCTTCAGAAAATCTAGGGGAGACAGATTAAATTGTATTCAATTATTTTTGTGTATTTACTGTTGTATATTTTATTTAAATTATTTAAAATTAGTCATCCATTCTTATTATATTTGATGTCACTATTAAACACAGTAGTTTGTTTTGTTTTTTTTTTACCCCAAGCCTATCTACAACTAACAAAGAATGAAGCCCACAGTAGAGGAACATTTTTCCTTCCTCTTCAAGAACTATCTGTACTGTCACAGTGCCCTCTGGACCCAGGGGCCTTACCTTTCAGTCTATAGCCTATATGTTGTGTTCCCATCCTGGAATGTGAGTTTCTTAAGAAAAGGTACTTTCTTGACTTTCTATTTTTATCCGCAGCAATTAGAACAGTGCAAGAAATACAGCAAACCCTTAATGTATACTTTTCAATTCCTTCATATATGATTAACCAATACCATCATTTTCAAAGCCTAAAGGAGGATGGTCAAAGTATTGTGACATAATAGAGTAAAAAAGTAAATGAACAAAGGTTTGCATGCCTTGATTTGACTTGGTAAACTTCAAAGAGCTCTTGCAAATAAGAAGTCTTTTGATAATAGCTCTTTCAAGGCATACAGCTCTCAGTTTCATGGGCAACTCACCATTCCTGAAGATTACTGAACACAGATGGTAGAAATGAGGGAGACAAGCCCTTGAAACCTCAAGGGTGAATGGAGGTTGGGGCATGTGCAGTATGAAAAGAAACACTTGAAAAGAATTGAGTTTACCAGGTATCTCAACATGTTCTGCTATCAAAGCCCATAGACCAATGGGCACTTCCATTACTCAGATAACTGATACATGCCCCTGAACAGATTATGTCACAGAGAACAAATCAGCACTTTATTGTATAGTTTCTCAAATCACTGATAATGCCATATGAGCTGGCAAATTAAAATTTGGCTTTCAGTAGAGAGCCATATATTTATTATGATAAATGAAAATCATGCCAAGTTTCAGTTATAACAAAAACCCAAGTTAAGCTGAAGGCATCTGACAAAAACAACAGGAATAATCTCATTTGGTTTTCTGTATTCCATTTTGATTTAAATATGAATACTGCCAGAAGATTTTAACAATCTTCAAATAGAAGCTAGTGAATAGTAAATAGGGAACCCTCTGTGAAATTGTACCTATAAAGTCCTTCCCCCAGTCACTGCCTCCTCAGCTCTGCTGAGACAAATATTCTCTCATATGGGAGGGTACATGCAGATCTTGTACCCAGTTAATCTAATTATTTTAGACGCGTGTGTTTGAGACTAATTTGCATATTGGAAATATGGTAGGGTGGGAAGGGAATGGTGTTGGCATTTCTCAACTGTGCCACTGTTGTCTTAAGACAGCATAAGACACTTTTCTAATGAAGTAATAAAAACAGTGTGAAATTTAGAGCTACCAAAGGACATCTTTAAATGACATGATATCCCCTTCCTGAAATGATATTAAAGGAATTGCTTGTTTGTTATATGCCACAAATCTTTCCCTGTAGACTCACCTTCATGGTTAGGACCCATAATATAAATATTCATATAGATATTACATCATATATCACTCAGTCAGTGCTTTCAAGGTATGAAATTATACAATTAATAAAAGAGCTACATACGTTAACTACCTCTCATTACTCTGTCACCTCCTATTTATTCTAGTTTTGTGAGCAAAAATGTGAGTGAGTAATATAAAGTCTGGCTTACATGTTCATTGCATCTAAAAGGATGTTTAATTAAATATACATATTCCTGTGAAGGATGCCACGTATTATCAGGAAGACTTCCATTTAAAATAAAGATGCCTCTTTATGCAGATATTGAATTAGATGTTTTGTTATTTATTATTTTTGTGTTGGGGATAACTGAGCCAAATGGCATTATATGATAAATAAATTCATAATCAAAAAGAACACTGTTCCTTGTAGGAGACCAAAAAAGTAGAGCCTCAAAGAGGACACACAAATCTTTTTAACCCAAAGCACCAGGAGCCAGAAACTACCTTTGGCAAAATAGTGTCTTTGCCATCCCCTTGTCAGTGCCCCCATTACTTCCAATTCTAGCAACCAGAACTTTCATGTTTTCCTCTGACATGCTACAGTTTTCCCTTCTGGTGTACAAACCACGCTGGAAAACTCCCTGCTCCTTCCCATTCACTTCCTCTCCATCAGAATTTTCCTATCTTGTATCCTATTTCTTTTGGGCTAGATAATCTCTGATAAATTTGGCATAAATCATAAAATTTAGAGCTGAAAAGGACTACAGAGATCATCTAGTCTAGACACCTCTTTTTATAGAAGAGGAAGATGAAGCTCAACAAGGTCAAGTGACTTACCCAAGGTCATAAGGCAATAATTTCAGAGTCCAGATTTGAATCAAGCTGTCTGTTCTTAAATCCAGTGATCTTTGCAATATGCTACAGTTAAAGTATCACTGTTTTACTTTTAGGAAAAGATGTCTAGATATCCTTTACACAAAGGAATCAGTCTCTGAATGGTGGAAATTTCATGTACTATACTAGGCATGGTGAGACATTTCTGGCAGCTCCCCTTAAATGACACCATAGTAGGTATTGCTGTGATGCAGTGAAAAACACTGCAAACTGAGGGTCAAGAGACATGGGTGCAGGTCCTTGATCTTTGACTAACAAACTATATGGTACTGGTAAATCACATTGCGTCTTGAGCCTCAGGCTCCTCATCTTAATAATGGGTACAATACACTAGATCCTGTCCAATTCATATGGCTGCTAAAAGATTAAATGAGATAATATATTAAAAAAGTAGTTCCAAAATTATGAAATACTGTGCAGATAGAATTTATTATTACTATAATGATTACCATTATTTTACCGGTGGAAAGTGCCCTGCTTGAGAGCAGTGACTGTTTTGTTTTACTCTTTGTATTCTTAGTGTTGAAGCAGAGTAATTAGCATATAGTAGATATTTAATAACAATTTTTGAAATGAATTGAATTGAATTGAATTGCTTGGAAGTGAATAAAAACAGCCCTTCTTATATTGACACCTCTGTATATGTTAAATAACCACCCTGTGCTGAGCTTCTGACAATCTCAAAGAAAAAGAGTTTTCTTCTATTTGGTTTAGTCTTCATTCATTTATATAAACCAATGCAACCCACAGGCTGGCCTGTGATGGATGACTTTTGACAACCAGTATGTGCAGGTGCTATAAAGGGTTTGAGGAAGTTATAGTTCAAATACTCATACAAATCAAACTTTTTCTTGTGTTGGAGAATGAGATGTTAATCATGGCAGTACTTCCACTCCCTTTCCCCTTCCTCATGTCACAGTGAGATTCACTGATCTGTTTCTATTTTGCATACGCTGCTATGTAAACCTGTATCGTATATTTGGTTGGTGACAGATGTTATTTCCCCCATAGTTCACAGCAAATTCCCTTCCCCCCCCATACAGATGTGATTTAGTGCATCATAAATCAATCACCACTTTTGGAAATTCAGCTAGCATCTGTCCTCTTTAGAGATTCTAATATAAACACTGTTAACCCACTAATTCTTTCTGAAGAAGTGCCAGTTGTTTATGAAGATGCCAATTGGCATGGATATTATTTGAACAGTTGACTTACTGAAGATGGATATTTCAAGAATGAAATAAGTGCATTTTTAGAGAAAAAACGTGGGTGTTAAGTTGTCCAGCTCAGTTTGGGGTATCAGCTTGTTTTCAATGATGTCATTATGTAGCAAACAGCTGCACCACAGAACTTCAGAAATTAATCATTGCTGTTGGCACTTTAATAAACAGCTGCTTTCTTAAATGTTTTGGAATGAACACTGATCATTGCCAACATTTTCTGAAAGATCAGTGGGTTATAAAGCTGCCTATTAAAGGGTAGAGGAAGAAACTTGAAAGTGTAACTCAGTCTCTCCACATCTGATTTATGCTAAATTCAGTCAAATGTTCTTAAGTGATGTTGATCCAGGTAAAATATTTTCAGAGAATAGTAACAGTGGGTAGCAGTAAAAAGGAAATGTAAGATCTGCTGCAATTTTTCACTAACTTGCTTAGTGACCTTAAGAAAGTCATTTCACTTTAAACAAGAAATCAAAAAGCATTGACTCTTTACTGTCTAAGGATTGCTAGGAAATGATGTTTCAAACCATGAATGTGAAAGTGCTTTGAAAAGAAAGAAAGCGGAAAAGAGACTCAAAGTATGAAAAAAATACATAAGAAAAGAAAACAAAAATCAGAGACACAAAATAAATAGGGTAATTTTGTTATTACCTTAAAAGGTTTAATTTTAACCGTTTTCACTTTCACGTATCATCTTTATTGTTCTTTATGTATCATGATGTTTTGGTCTATTGATTACTCTTACTAAAAATATTTTTAAAAGAAGAGAATAAAACACTCTACCAATTTAGTATTTATTGTTTTTGCTACTATTATCATTTTCAAAAACTTTCTGTCATGATCTGCTCAAATTCCTCTAAAAGCTAAAGTGATATAACTCTGAAGTTAACTAGGTTTTAATTCTGGTATTTTTCTTGCGTTGAATCATCTCTACCTTTTTGCCAGTAAAGGATTTTAACAACAAAGAATCAAACATTTTATCACCCATATATTTCTTCTGTGTTAGAAAATGTGTGTGAGTAGCCCAGTACCTATATAATCCATCGCCATCCTAATGTAGAAAGAATCTGACCTTAAATATTATATCTCTCATCCAATTTCTCTTCAATAACACACCTTTGAATATTATTTATGCTTCCCAAAGTTCCCTGCAGACTAGAAGTAAAGAGAAATAACTTCACCCATCACTGAAACACAGTCACCTGGAAATATTTTCCCCCACCAGGTCCAAGCAAGAAGAGTCATATAAAAAAGAATGCTAAGAAGTGGCTCATTGATGTTCTGGAGACGATTTAGGAAGAGCTGAGAGTCATAGGTAGACTTCAAAGAATAGCACCAAAGGGTTGCCTATCTTTGCTCTGGGAAAGAACTGAGATTAGCTTCAACTCTATGTTGCTAAGTAGCTTAGTGTGAGTAGATGCGGAAATAATTCTGAAGCAAATACTTCATATGGCTTAGTGACAAAAAAGAAATGTTACAAAGAACCTGCTGTTGTTGATAATCTGCACATTCTGGCTTTGGCACCTTAGTCTGCTCATGCAAAAGCAGTGTGCCTTCTTTCTCTCTCCTGATGTAGCTACTTTTGCCCACGTTCCCTTTCATGACTGAAATACAGCCTAGAAGCTTTCCTGTCCTTAGGTGGCTGCCTTGTCCTAGGACACCAATTTACTCAAGGTCACCCTAGCCTGGCTATATCACTCTTGTTGTCATGGGTTTGGGGCAGGCAAATCAGACTCCCCGGCAGCCAGGACATCTTAACGACTTATTTGGGATTCTTTCCAGGGTCAGCATGCCCTGGTAATCTGGAATCCATATAGAAAAATAAGAGTCAAAACAAGCATGGCAGGGGACCTGAAAAAAATTAACCATTTGAAGAGTCTGCTGACAGACTAAATGTCAGAAAGACTAAAGTAAAAATAGTGGGACAGAGGAACAGGAAGGAGCAAGCTGGAACTGTTGAATCATTCCAGGTGGACTCACTCTGGGTTGATTTATAGCAGCAATATTTAGATAATGCTAATTCTTGAAAATTCCACCTAGAATGTCTAACAACCAATGAGAGGAGGATTGTCCAAAGAATAAATGAATACATGCTTCTTCCGATAAGCTTTAATCCATAAGACTAAGCAGTTTAAATTTGAAGATGACCCAGGAAAAGATGAAGTCACTTTTTCACTTCTGTCTGAAAACATTTCTATTTGTAAAGTTCACAAAATAAATGTCATTTTAATGCCATCCCATTAGTTTCTTGTATTCTTTGCTTTGTTTCCTGGGTCACTAGTAGCTCATGATGATTTCTGTGTAAGACGTGGTATTCAAGACATCATGAAGGAAATATATGATCTAAAAGGAGCAAAAGGAGAAATTCATCTTGTTCTGCTTGACCCAAAAGGGAAAAACTAACAGAATTGTGTGGAAGTTGCAAAAAGAAAGATGTAGGATTGAAATGGAAAAAAAAAAACTTTCCAACAGGTACAAGCTACATTCTTGGGCCTTCTCCCTTAAAAAGAAAAGGGTGACCCAAATGCCAAATGCCAAATACACAAGGCTCATCATACATAATGAACAGCAAAAAACAGTATTTATTCAATCTCATGGCAAACAGAAATCAAAGTTAGTAGATTAAAATCTCCCCCGAACAAAGGAGCTCTCCCATTCAAAGTCAGATATCTTACCTCAATCAAGAAAGAGACCTGATTTTACCCAAGATGAAATTCCCCCAAATCTGTAGTGTGGTAAGGCAGAAGCAGGAACATGCTTTAGGAGACAGCTCCATTACATTACAACACAAATTCTTCACATAATTTTCCCCTCCCAGAAAGAAGAGAACCTTCAGTAACATGTCTTCTCATAGCCAGAAAATTTAAAACAAAACAAAACAAAAACAAGGACCTCTCTTCTCCTATGATCTAAATAATTCCACTTCTTACATAGGCATGAAACATAAAGTAATCATTCTCCATCAGTGAGGAGAGTCTTACGCACACTGGGTTTCAAAAAAATAAAAAAAAAATTTACACAAATAAAGACGTATAACTGGAATAATATTCATTGCCCATGGGCAGGTCAAACTGATATAATTAAAATGACAATACTACCTGAGTTGCCTTATTTGTTCAGTGCTCTACCAATTAAATTACCAAAGGATTATTTTTAAAAGCTAGGAAAAAAAATTCATGTGAAGGAAAACTAAATTATTTAAAGGGAAGTAATGAAAAAAAGCGAGAAAGAAGGGGGCATAATAATATTACATCTAGAACTACACTAAAAAGTAGCAATCAGTAAAATGATTTGGTACTGGTTTAAAAAAAACAGAGTTGATCATTGGGACAGGTTACTTACACAACATACTGAAGAAAATGAAGACAATAATACAATGCTTGAAAAGACCCCAATTATAGGTGGAACTCAATATTTGATTTTTTAAAATCTTCTAGGAAAATTAGAAAAATTATATAGTAGAAATTAGATATAAAACAACACTTTCCATCCTACACCAAGATAAATTTCAAGTGGATATATGACATAGATGCAAAATGTGGCATCATAAACAAATTAGAGAAGAAAAGAAGAAATTATTTTTCAGATTTATGGATAGGGAAGAGTTTGATAACAAGAGATAAAAAGGATCACATAAGATAAAATGGGCAGTTTTGATTATATAAAATTTTTTAAAGTTTTTTACGAACAACACAAATGCAGCGAAAATTGGAAGAGAAATGAGTCAACTATGAAAATCTTTGTAGCAAGTTACTCTGATAAAGGTTGTTGCTGTGTTTGTCCTTCCATTTCAAAGATGACCATGACATCACGGAAATGACAACCTGACATGCAGTTGACTTTGATTTGAGTGAGGGAGGGCTGTGCAAGGTCACCAGCCTCACTTTCTCCTCTAGAGCCATCTGGGTCAAGTGGCCAGATATTCATCAGGATGACTGGAGATGACCCAGGAAGCAATGATCCTCCCAGCAGCTAATCTTCCAGTTTAGTCTTATATTTGAACTTTTCTTAGTCTAGGATCAAGCTCCTTTTCAGAGACCTTGCTCCAGTTTAGAGTGAAACATTCCTTGTAATCAATCAGTATATAAACATTTACCAGGTGCTTTCAAACAGTTCACTGTTGAATCGGGGAAACAATATGCCCAATCCTGGCCCTTTGAGGTTAAGGTCTTTCCAGGTTCTCATTTTGAGTGAGGTAACTCCCATTCAGTGAATGCCTTTATTGTGCATAAACGAATACAGATCTCACAAATATATAGATAAAATAGTGATAACTAATGCTTGTAATGCTTTAATTTTTGTAAAACTTTTTCTGTATTTTATCTTATTTAATCTATATAACAGTCTTGTCAGGAAGATATTATGGGTATCACTATCCCTATTTTATATACAGCACAGGGCAGAGCCCCAGAAGAAATTCTTGGACCTAATCCCAGAGAAACCATAGTTCATAAACCACTACCAATGTGTGTATCTTTAATAGTCAATCAGAAGACTTAATTTAATTAGTTCAAAGCAAATGACATTGTGAGAAAAGTAGTAACAAAACATTTATCTCATAAAACTCAAGGTGTTGTCTCTCATAATAAGCAAATCATTGGGAAGAGTGAAACACAATGGAAAAAATTATATGTGTATATATTTGTGTATGTATGTATATATACATAGAGATACACAAATATGCATATGTGCATATATATATATATATATACATGTATGTGCATGTATACACATATGAGAAAAAGAGAGAGAGAGAGCGAAGCACTAGGACTCATGCATAGAGGAGAGTACTCATAATAACATCATAACCAGAGTGCTTATGTGTAAGGGGGCATCTGTAAGGCATATATGTGACTAAATCACATATGTGAAAGGATAACTTTCATCTCCAACACTGCAGAGCATCTGATTTCTTCAAGTACTGTAATCATTCTGTTCCTGCCAAGCATACTTCCTGATGGATTCATAGTTTCTTCTGACTACTGCCTAGAAGGAACCATAATCTCTGCCAGTTGCTGCTCTGGTATAGTCTCCATCAGATGATGTTCTCTTGGACACTCTCCCACTATATCCTGGCAGATGTGTCTTTGGCAGAATTCTCTACCACTTCCAGGTTCTAGTTTATCTGAAATGCTTGGCTAACTCTTCCAAAGAGATACTCTTAAGATTCATAGGCTCTTCCAGGTCTTTCAGAAAAGGCAGAAAACTTTGCCTGAACACCAATAAAACACATCCCTCAGGTTCTCCTGTCATGATTTCAGAGTCTTGATTATTGAGGCTTTTCTTTTCCCTGGCAGAAGATTCTCAGCCCCAGAGCCTAAGTTTTGTTTTGTTTTGTTTTGTTTTACAACAAAGATCATGATCCTCCCAGAAGCTAATCTTCGGGTTTAGTCTTATATTTGAACTTTTCTTATTCTAGGATCAAGCTCCTTTTCAGAGACCTTGCTCCAGTTTAGAGTGAAACATTCCTTGTAATCAATCAGTATATAAACATTTACCAAGGACCTACCATGTTCCAGGCACGATGGTAACTGGTGATGATGCAAAGAAAGGTGCTTTCAAACAGTTCACTGTTGAATTGGGGAGACAATATGCAAACAACTCTACAGACAAGCTACATACAGGATAAATTGGAAATCGTCAATACAGTAAAGGCACTAGATTTAAGAGGAGTAGGGAAAGGGCTCCTGTAGAAGGTGCAACTTTACTTTAGCTATAACGTGAAGGAAGCCAAGATAACCAGGAGATAAAGGTAAGATGAGGAGAGGATTACAGGAAAGGGGCATAGTCAAGGAAAATACCAAGAGACAGGAGGTGGAGAGTCTTATGTGATGAACAGAAAAAAGGGTAGTGCCACTGAATCATTGAGTACATAGTGGGCAAAGTTGTGTAAGAGATACGAAGACCAGAAAGGTGGGGTGTGTAAGGTTATGAAGTGCTTTGAATGACAAACAGTATTTCATACTTTATCCTAGAGATGATAGAAAGTAACTATAGTTTATTGACTGAGAGGGTTGGGAGAAGGCGGCAGTAATATAATCAGTCCTCTTTTTTAGGAAAATAATTTCAGACACTTGGTGGAGGACGGATTATGGACCAGACTTCCATGACTTTGTAGTAGAGAGACCAAACAACATAATTCTTCTCCATGTTAAACATATCCAGTTCTTTTGATCAATCCTATATATATATGGTAAGGCATCCTCCCTTGCCAAACTGGTTATCCTCCTCTGGACAATCTATCTTATCAAAACTCTGAAAGTATAGTATCCTAAACTGAATATAATATGCTAGAATTGACCTCAGAAAAGTATGATTGAAGTATTTTACTCCATTTGTTGTTGTCATTCAGTTGTTTCAATCATGTCTCACTCCTTGTGATCCCTATTCAGATTTTCATGGCAAAGATACTGGAGTGATTTGCCATTTCCTTCTCCAGCTTATTTTACAGATGAAGAACTGAAGCAGATGGGTTTAAGTGAATTGACCAGGGTCAGTCACACAGCTAGTAAATATCTAAGACTGGATTTGAACTCCAATCCTTCTGACTCCAGGACCAGAATTCTATCCACAGTGCCATCTAACTACCCCCATTATATTCCAATGTTCTGGACATTTTGTTTAGCCTAAGATTACTTGACCCTTTTGTTTTTAAAAATCTTACCATATGAGGGCATAGATACCTTAAAAGATGATGTCCTGTTCTAGGGAGATGATAGTTTTCCTATAGACTACTTTGGTCAGACTACATCTGGAGTATTGTATTTAGCTTTCCACTATATTTTAGGAAGGATAGTAAAGCCAAAAAATATCCAGTGAAAGGCAATCCAGATGATTAAGGGCCTTAAATTCATGCCATATGAGAATGCATTGAAATAATTAGGGATTTTGAAATTGGAAAAGAGAAGACTTAGGGTGGGCATGGCAGCTCTCTTCAGATATGTGAAGATGTATAATGTGAAAGTAAAATTAGCCTCCTATTTTCTAGTTTCCTTTCATGTGTTGTCTTGCTTCCTTAGAATGCAAACTCTTTGAGGGCAAGTACTCTCTCAAGTTTGCTGGAAATATTCTATTTCCAGTACTTAGTACAGTTCCTGGCACAAAAAGTGCTTAATAAAGGCTTGTTGACTTGGTTGTTGAGTGCCTCATGTGCCCCCTATATCTATCCAGCCTGATTCTAGCCATGCTTCCATTTATTTCCCAGCCACCTCCCTATGAGCTGACTTTTTGACTAGACCAGACACCATGCCCTGAAGGACTTAACCTCTAATCTTCAAAACTCACACCCCCTAGCCCCATTGCCCTGTCAAGATTTTTTTGGATCATGAGTGTTATCCTTTGTGTTAGATATCTGTGCCAGATTTTGCATCATTTATAAGTGTGATAAGCATGCCAAGTATATTTTTATCCAAGTTGTTGATGAAAAATGCTAGCTCATGCCCTTCTGGTTCCAAACACATACATATGTCCCTCAATCTTAAAAAAAAATATCCATTCAATCTTACTTGCTTCTCCATCAACCTACATCTCTCATTCCTTTCACAGACAGCAATGAAATATTTCTACTAGTTGTTTTGACTTCTCTTCCTCTCACTCTCTTATTAACCCCTTGCAATCTGACTTCTGGCTCCTTCACTTTTTAAAACTGCTTTTTCTAAGGTTACCAATTATCCCTTCATTACTAAATCTAGGAGAATTAACTCTTCCTTCTCAGTCTTTTGCAGGATTTGAGTGCAGAATCCCTCCTCAAGGAGACTCTCTCACTCTTGTGTTTTCTGGGGTTTTTTGGAGGGGGGAAGGTAGGGCATTTGGGGTTAAGTGACTTGCCCAAGGTCACAAGGCTAGTAAGAGCTAAGTGTCTGAGGCCAGATTTGAACTCAGGTGCTCCTGACTCCAGAGTTGGTGCTCTATTCACTATGCCACCTACCTGCCCCATTTTTTTTTCACTCTTTGGTTTTTGTGACACTCTTTTATGTCTTGATCTACTTCTTCCAGTTCTCCTGACTCCTTCAGAGCTTTTACTGGATCATTATCCATGCCCAACACAGAGTCATGAGTTTTCCACAAAAATCTGTGTTGGTCCCTCATCTTTTTCATTTTCCATATACTTTTTTTTAGGTATCTCATCTCCTGTGGGTTCAATGATCATCTCTAGAGAGATAACCCCTAAAGTTTTATATTCAACTCTAGTCTCTCTCCTAAGCACTATTTCTAAATCAGAAATTGTATATTATATTGAAATGGACAAGCTATAATTGCCTCAAATTTATTATATTCCAAACTGAAGTCATTCTCTTTCCCTCTTAAACCCATGCTTATTTTGAATTTCACTACTTCTATCAAGGACATCATCATCCATCCCTTTAATCATCCAGTCTCTCAATCCCATAGTCAACTACACGTGTTCACTCTCCGTTGTTCTCCATGCTCAATCAACTGCAAAATCTTGTCAGTTCTATCTCCATAATAGCTCTCTATCTGTCCTCTTTTCTCTACTCGGACAACCAATACCCTAACCCTAAACCCCATAACCTTTGATTTGGACTTTTTGAGTAGCTTAGTAATTGGTCTCCTCATCCAAATCTTTCCCCTCACTACATCCTCCACAGAGAGAATACAGTGATGTTCCTAAAGCACAGGATTAACCATGTCACTTCTCTTCTCAAGAAGGTTGAGTGGCTCCTCTGCTACTTCTAGGATAATGTATAAACTCCTCTGGTAAATAAATCCCTCAATGCTCTAGCTCCAGCCTATCTTTCAAGGTTTATTGAATATTACAGATTCTAAATTCTAGCCCAACTAACCTACTTGCTGATCCCCATACACAGCATTCCATCTCCTGCCAGTATGTCTTTGGTCAAGCTGTCCCAAGTTTGAAATTCACTCTTTCATTACCTGTCTCTCTTAGAATCACTTTACCAAGCCTCAGTTAATGTGCTACCCCCTAAATGTGTTCTTTCCTAATCCCTGCTCTTTAAAGCATGTCATGTGACCTTGATACTGTTTTTCTTTGTATATATTGTGTATGTACTTGCCTTTATATATCTCCTGTCACCTTAGCTCCCCCAAAATGTAACCTGCTTGAAACAAGAGACTTCCATGTGTTTTTCCTTGCCTCCCCACCTCATTGCACATAGTAAGTATGTACTTTAAAAATGTCTGTTGAATTTAATGGAATTGAATTGAATACAACACCAGGGACATATCCCTGGGGTCCTTTTTATAAAATGACATTCAATCATTAATAATTCATCTTTGGAGGGCTATACTGGTAAATGAATGGGACACAGAAGCAGATACAAACATAACCTTTGGTTCTCCCTTTTCCTAAGGTATTTCCAGGGAAACTTGGGAAGTGACTATCCATGGCAGACAGATTTCTTTTACCCTGAATTTCTTTGAATTGACTGTATTTCTAAGATGAAGAAAAGTCACTCTGGAGAGACCGAGGGTTCTGGCTAAGACTACGTTATAGAGTATACACACAAGTAGCTGATTAATGTGACTACCACAATGATACTTAAGTGAGTTGCAACCCCATATGTGGTCATGTAACTGAATGTAATGGTCACGAAAAATTTGGCAACAATAAAAGGTTTGTGAACCCACAATGACCAAAAAGTAATTTAAAATCAAATGAGTAAAGGATTCTGGCTGTGCTTGCTCATATCACATTGCACGACTTCACTGCAGCCTTGATTCTGAACACACATGTGCACTTTGCACTGCACATGCAGTCATGTCACATAATGCCAATGAATACCAGCAGAAACACTTCAGGTCAGATTTGAGTCTATTGTGAATTACTTTGACTATGAATTTCAGTGTTTTTACTGTACATACAAAATCTTTAAATGAATTTTGGCTTGATATTAGGACAGAATTTCCAACAATTTCTGCAATGCCCCTAAACATACTTCTCCTATTTTGTACCATATATTTATGTGAAGCAGTGTTCTCAGCACGGACAATTATAAAATCAAAACATCTAACAACTCTGAAAAATGTTGAAGATGCTACATGTCCTGCAGTATCAAGTATTACACCAAGATTTAATTCTTTATGTAAAAATAAATTAGCACATCAATCTCATTAGTATGCACATTTGCTTTCATCTTTAATAAATGGTAAAATTACATGTATACCAAATAATTGTTTTAAGACACATTTCTTTAAGATTTGTTGTCAGTCAATGTTTGATTTGTTTACCTATTTTATATACTTATATGCCCCAGGCTGTATAAAAAAAATCCTGGGTAAAAAAAGGTTGCAAGTGGAAAAAGGTTAAGAAGCCCTGATCCAAGATATATTCTCAAGTAGAGCTGGTAGAATGTGAGGTATTAATGAGACAATAACAGCATACCAAATGAGAGTAGACCTGAATAGTGCCAGTAAATAGTGGTAAGAAAGACACCTAGTTATCTCTAAAATCTTTATTTTCCATTTCTCCATTCCTGACTGGTGAAGTCATCCTTCATGAAGCAGTCTAAACTAAACCCTGATTTTTCCTTACTACTTTGGTTCAGGAAAAGGTAGAAGAAGAAGGAAGAGGAGAAAAAGAATTTCTTCCCTACCAGCTATAATGCCAAGCATCTAAATTTTAGATGAGTTGGTTCCTGATTTTTCACTTTTTGTTCTTTATGCTGTTATTACAACACTTGGTGGTCATCAAACTAAGCTTACATTGTTATGTACTTTTAGAGATGAAGAGTGAAGCCCATTCCTCAGTGCAAAGGCATACATTTTTTTTTCATTAGCCCAAGCCACGCTTTAGGGCTAGAGTCAACAAAAGGGGCATGTCAGAATCTTTCATAACCCTTCAGAGAGCATATTAGCCCCAGACATAAAATGGCATAAGGAAAAAGCAAGTCAAAAAAGAGCCCATTTGATATGAGGGATGAGAGATTGGAACCACTGATGCTAGAGCTATTACTTTAGCAAGCAGCCATCATGGTTGCTTGGCTTTAGTATTGCTGCCTCTGTCCAACCATACTTGAAGCTACAACTGGGCAAGATGGTACGGGTGTTGGCAGACTTGTCAGGTGTTAGAACACAGAGTATGTCACCTACAGAAACACTTAAATCAATTATGATTTTTTTTAAACCCTTATTAAAATTTGTAATACCTCTGCCTCAGAGATTGGAATAGAGCGCTTTGTCATACTGGGAACTGCAGTGAACAACATGACATGTAACTCACTGAACCCTATTTGATAAGCAAGTACATAATTGTGGCTAATAAAGGGAGGGAAAATTACTTGCAAACATTTTTGAATGTTTGATGTATTTAATTATTTCCCATTCCAAAAACTATACATACCCAACCACCAATTACAAATGTTATTAGACCCAAAAAACCCTACTATATACTCTGTTTCACCTCAATGAAAACATATAAATCCATTTTTAAAAATTCTATACAACCAAAACATAATGCTTAGCAGAAACCCTAGTAAATCCTGGGAAAATGGAAGTGAAAGGTAATTTTCTAGGATGGCTGCTTCAGAGCTCCTGGCCTGCAGATTGTAGGGGGACCAAGCGACTATTCAGAGGCTAAGCATTCTTGCTTCAACATGCTTGGATCCGGATTGGAGTCTTGGGTGGTGGTCCTGGGGTGTTTTAAATCATTATGAAATGTTATAGTCAATTTTCAGAACTACCTCAAACAGCAAATCCTCTTAAAGATGTGGCCAATCAATGTTAACAAGGGGGAAAAAATGCCTTTTTGATTACAAGAAGAAATTATCAGAATGCAAAAAATTAATCCATTTATAAGAAATCAAAGGAATAATGGAATAGGTCATAGGATAGGTGCTATAGAGCTGGAAGGAATTTTAAAAATCATCTAGTCCAACACTTTCCACTTATATATGAAGAAACTAAGCCCCAAAGATATCAAGGGACTTGACCAAGGTCACACAAATAGTAAGTGACAGAAGAAGCATTTGAATCCAGGTTCTATGTCTCAAAATTCACCTCTCTTTCCATTATTCTCTTGTCCTGACCTTAAGGGCAAAGAACATTGGCTGGCATCCCAACATGATATATCAAGATACATTTTGAAGCTGAGTCTAAACATCAAATAAAATAGCTGGACATTCAGTGGAAGAAAAGAAGTCATATTATTCTAATTTTCCCAGAAGATGAATGGTGTATCTGATTTATAAAATGACTAAAAATTAGGGAGTTAAATTCTTTCATATATTAATGAAAAAACAGAGGTGAAATGTTTCTTTTCATGTGGCTGGAGCTGAAGTAAGACATAAATTTTGGGGAGTTTTTCCGCTTTTTGGTTCAATTTTCTTTTTTTAAAAAGCACATATTGGAAGACAATGAAAAATTGAAAGAGATCACCAATGGATTAAAGAAGCTATGGAGTGACAGACATCAGAAAAATCAGGAACATAGGTGAAGGAAGTATATTACTATTTCAGAGGTCAAATCACACCCTTATTATTAAATCAATATTAAATACAACAGGACAATACAAAGGAATTCTTCATGTCAAAAGGGAAGAGAAACAGTGGGAATGGCACTTTGGTAATGCCTGGACGGGTCTCCATAGGGAGAGGTATACAAAAGATTTCCAATATCTCCTCTTATATTTGGGGTGGTTGGAGAGTAGGCATAGAACACTGAGGAACAGAAGGCAAAGGAAGAATAAGAGTTAAATATAGCCAACCAATGTCAGGAGCAATTGTGGAGTCCAAACCCTCCAAGATCAAAAAATGAAATGATGGTCTTTTATTGAATGGGATGGGGGAGAGAAGTGAAACTTCAGAAGATAAGTCACGTTTCTTTTCAGTTCACTCTAGGGGAGCAAGAACAAGGGCGTCCAGGAAGGTGTGACTCAGAGAGGATAGAATACTGGTCCACAAGTTCAACTGGAGGATAACAGGGCCTATAAAGGAAAGAGTGATGACACAAAACAGAATTAGATACCTCCAAAACTAGAGTTGCTGAATGCTTCTCATTACATCATGCTGCCTCTATCACCGACCATAATTTCTAGGGTTATATTCTAGAGAATCCTAGAAGGGGTAAAGAATAAGAAAGGGGTTAGGGAGAAAACATCACCTCTTAGGGAAGGAAATTACAAATAAATATCCCTGGTGTGTTGATTTGTTTTGCTGAAATGCTTTTAACATTTTTTTTCCTATTTAATATTTGTTACAAGGGATGACTCATTGGGTAGGATAGGCAGGGCCAGGTAGATTTGGGAGTTAATTTAATATGAGAGAGAAGATATAAATAATTTTTTAAAATTAAATATCAATTGTTGATATTGAAACAGAATAATGAATAGAAACAAAGAATTTGTTTCCGTACACTTATCTGACCTACGAAAAGGAAAAGTAAGAGTCAGAGAGAAATAAAAGTAAACCCAAGGAGCTTAGGATTGGTCAAAGCAACAAGATGCAGAAGAAGATGGGATAAGAAACCAGATTTATATTTATTTAAACAAAACTAATAGGAGGGAATAAGTGCTGAATAATAGTCTTAATAAGTATGCATGTATATGTGTATATATACAAACATATACAAAAATGGATATACATTTTATATTGTATTTTCTTTTTTGTCTTTCTTAACTTTATTGACTTTTATTATTGCCTTATCTGGGATCATAATTATAACTCCTGGTTTTAAAAGTTTCCTGAAGTTCCATGACTTCGTTCCATTCCCATATTTTTACTTTGTCTATGTCTGCATGTTCTCAGTATGCTTCTTGAAGGAAGCAATTATTACATTATTCTGTTTTCTATTACTCTATCATTTTTCTTATTGTTGGAATATTCAATCAATATTTTACTATAGTATATATTACATATGCACATGTTTGCAACCATATGTGTATGTATAAATATATGTATATGTATATACATATATATATGTCCATATGCATGTGCATGTAAAATAAACATTTGCACATACATTGTGATGTAGACATAGACATACACACATACATACATACACATTTATAATCTTTGCTGTTCAGTCATTCCTGACTTCTTGTAACTCCCTAACCATTTTTTTCTCCAATGTGTCCCCATTTTACAGATGAAGAACTTTAGAAAAAATGTTAAGTTATAAAAAGTTAAGTGATTTGCCAGGGTCACATAGCTAGTAAGTGTATGAAGCCACATTTGAACTCAGATCTTCCTTAACTCTGGGTTTGGTGCTCTATCCACTGCACCACCTAGCTGTCACTACATATACTTCTACATATGTGTATACATATAGTCAGTCAATAACCATTATATATATAATTAAATATTATATTATATTATATATAATGTACCAGGCACTATGCTAAGCACTAGGTGTACAAATATGAATTTGTTTGATATCTCTCATCATTAGAGTAAGAATAGTTTACATTTATATATCAATTCAAAATTTATGAGATACTTTCTGCATAATAGTCCTGTGAGGTAGGTAGCATTATCTTGGCTTTAGTGTGAAGAAACTCAGATCAGAGAGGTTGTCAAGTCAACAATTACATATTAAGTGTTATATGCCAGGCACTGAGGTAAGTGTTAGGGATACAAAGGAAGGCACAAATATGGTCCTTAGATCTAGAAACTTACAGTCTAATGCAGACATGATTTGCAAAAAAAAAAAATATGTACCAATGAGACATCTATATCCATCTACCTGTCTATATGTAGCTATGTACATATCTACATATACATACATATATACATGCGTGTGATATAATATTGTTGCTTTGGCCCTGTTAACTGGGCCAATTTTGACCCAGTTCTATTATATTTTAATCCTCTCTTCATCCCCTTGGGTCTCCATTATCCTTAAGGGATTGGGAGATCTATTTTCTCTGGTATTGCCTTGAGCTTCACTGCTTATCTTTACCCCATTTTTAGATGCCCCAAAACTACTACCTCAGTACCATTTAACTTTGGATTCATTTTTACAAAAGGATATTTATTTCAAAGATATATCAAGAACAAATGAACACACATCTTTTCCCAACACTAAACCATCACTTCTCTGTACATTGGATTCAATTCATTTCAGTTTCTAAGAAATATTCATCTCACCAAATTCTAGACCAATGTCCTATTTGGCTAGTATCCCAGACTCTTGCTTCTCAGGCTTCCCTGATGCAACACACAATCTGGATTGATTCCTGGCTCCAAGATCCTTATGGGTTATTGCTCCCACATCAGATTCCTCTCCCTACACTTAGGACTGAAGACTACAAACACAAAAAGACCAAACCCTAGGCCTGTTTCTTGGGGGCTATGTGGCCTGGGGATGATGAGTTAGCCCTTAGGCCTTCCACCTTGTCGCATAATTTCACTGCTGTGAGTAAAGGATTTCTTCACCTTCAGATGCAAATATGGGGAAAAACTCTGCTTAGTCAGGTAGTTTTACAGACACAAGCAGTTCAAAGGGCTATAAAACCGTAGATACCCTTTGATCCAGCAACACTGCTGCTAAATCTGTATTACAAAGAGATGATAAAAAATAGAAATGGACCGATGTGTACAAAAATCTTTAAGGTAGCTCTTTTTGTGATGGTGAAGAAATGGAAATTGAGGGGATACTCATCAAATGGGGAATATTTGAACAAGTTGTAGTGCATGAATGTAGTGGAATATTAGTGTGTTAGAAGAAATGAATAGGCATATTTCAGGGGAAAAAACCCTGGAAAGATATACATGAACTAATGCAAAGTGAAGTGGGCAAAACCAGAAGAGTGTTGTACACAGTAACAGCAACATTGAGGGATTATCAACAATGATCACCTTAGCTCTTCTCAGCAATTCCATAAGATTCATGATGGAAAATTCTTTTCACATCCATAGAAAGCACTGATGGAGTCTGGATGCAGTTTGAAGCATACTATTTTCACTTTCTTTGTTTTTTCATAGTTTTTTTTTGTTCTGTTTTTTTCTTTCACAACATGACTAATATGGAAATGGTTTAAATGACTGCATAGATAACCTATATCAAATCATATCCTGTCTTAGGGAGGGGGAAAGGAATAGAGGGAGAAAATTTGGAACTCAAGTTTTTACAAAAAATGAATGTTAAGGAGCTAGGTGGCACAGTGAAATCCAGCCTCAGACATGTTACACTTACTAGCTGTGTGACCTTGGGCAAGTCACTTAACCCCAATTGCCCTGCCTTCCCCCCTCCAAAAAGCAAATAAAATAAATTAAAATAATTTAAAAATGAATGCTAAAAATGCTTCTTGACTATGGGCAAAAAAGACATAAGCAGTCCCAGTTATGCAGTCAATGGAAAAAGTCTTCCTCAAACCATGGGGTAGACTAATGATCACAAAACTAGTAAGTGGAAAAATAGGGGCTTAAGACCTGATCTTGTGGTTCTTAAACTACAAGTTCTTTCTACAAAATTACAAATATAGTTTACTATAAATAAAAGCTATCTAGTTTGGGCTTGAACACAGTTCCGATATTTTCTCTTCCATGCAATCTATGATCTGGTGACACTGGCCTTCTTTCTACTCCCTAAACATAACATTTTATCTACTAACTCCATAAATTTTCACTGATTTTTTATTCCCCCTAAAGACTAATCCTCCTTACCTCTCTTTTGAATTTCTGGCTTCCTTTAACTAAACATCCACATTCGGCAAGACACTTTTTCTGGTCCCCTACCATGCTCCTATCCCCCAGCAAGAACCTAACCCATAAGATTATTTCCCATTTATATTGTATATATCTTATATTTAATTAGTTGTTAGAATGTTGTTATCCCCAATAAAATGTGCATTTGTTGAGGGTTGATGCCGTGGATTTTTTTTTTCTTTGTTAATACCCCCAGTGCTTAGCATGGTGCCTAGAATGAAGTCAGCACTTAATAATTGTTTGTTGTTGAAAATGATGATGCTGATGATTATGGTGGTAGTGGTGATGATGATGATGCTGATGATGCTGATGATTATGGTGGTAGTGGTGATAATGATGATGATGATGATGATGATGGTGATGATGATGGTGATGATGGTGATGGTGATGATGATGATGATGATTTTAGAATGGAAGAGCAGGGGAACCTGAAAAATGACAGTGAAGTTTTCGGGGCTATGAAAAGATGGCCGTGGAGTAGAGAGTAAAGTGAGGCATGTCTAAAGGCCTTACTAAAATAGTGGGATGCAAGGATTTGTATCCAGAATCCAGACAGTGGATTCTCAGGGCAAAAGATCTGGAGATGAAATAGTTAAAAGTTGCAGTGCATGGTCACTGTTCTCAGAAATATGACAGCTATCAAGGATGTGGAGAATTTAACTTCTAGGTCACTTGGGGCACATGCATTTAACAGGGTTGGTGTTTTCATTCTCTATGCTTTAAACATAATATATTTTCTTGTTTGTCTCTGAATTTGATCAATTATTCTTGTTAACTTATCTGAGATCATGATCACAATGACTATTTTTAGTGAGTTCCCTGAAGCATGATAGATTTAATTCCATTCTCTTATTTTTAACTTAATCTGTTTGTATATTTTCAATGTGTTTTTATATAAAGCAAATCATTATAGTTTTCTGTTTCTATTCCACTATTCCCCTTGCTGCTCCCTTTTTAGTATTATTTGGTATATTCAATCCATTCACAATAATGAATATAATTGTTAAGACATGAATATGTGCTTACTTGAAAGATGAAAGAAGGTCTCAAAAAGAGGAAGCTCAATTCAGACATTTCATTTCTCATCTGGCTGTGCTATGTAAATATTAAAATTTGATTTATCAAAATCAAACTACAAAATTTGCTTGTTTTACATAATAAACTTTACAGAAACTGTGTACATTGTTTTTAAGCATCAGTTTTGAATATTTTAGGAAGGCAGGTAAAGCCAAGATGACAGAGTAAAGGCAGGGACTCACCTGAGCTCTACCCCAAACACCTCCAAATACCTTGAAATAATGACTGAACAAATTCTAAACCAGCAAAATTCATAAAATGACAGAGTGAAACAATTTTCCAGCCCAAGACAACTTGGAAGGTTGGCAGGAAAGGTTGTTGCACCAAAGTGAGAAAAGAGCACATTCTAGTGTAGGCCATACCAGCCTAGACTGGGCCACAGCAAACCAGGAGCAGGCCTCAGAGTGACTGAATCCATGGCAACAGTGGCAGTTTCCAAATGATTCAGCCCATAGATGCCAAAGAAAACATAGAAGGTCAGCAGAAAAGGCCTGTCACTTCTGGGTGAGAGTGAAGCACAGTGCAGCATAGGCCATGCCAACACAACCCCATTCCCAGCAAAACAGGAGCAGACCTTGAGAGCCACTGAATCAGCAATGGCAGCAGCAACTGCTTCCAGAGCTCTCAGCCCACATATGGTAAGGGTGATGCACAACTGGTCAGAAGGAGATAAAAGAGGTCTCTTTGCTAGCACTGAGGTAGGACTCTGTTGCTTTGCCCATAGTCTGATCTGGGGCACCATCCTGTGTGGCAGTCCCATGGTGAGGGGGAACACTAGCACACCAGAACTTTTGACCAGAGAGGAGCAGGACCCTCCTCACAGTTCCAGGGCAGAAAAGAGTGCTTGTGGTCATTCACAGACCAGAGTACAGGCCAGAAGAGTAGTAAAAACACCTCTCCTTAGATCATGCCACCTTGAAAAAACTGAGAACTTAAATGTCCTTTGAAGTATCTCTGAAAACAGCTGCACAAAACCACTGAAGCTTGAGACAGTACACCCTCCACCCTAGAGAAAAAAAAAACTCTACTTCAAAAAAGAGTCAAAAGTCAAGTACTAGATTGGGAAAATGAGCAGACAATAGAAAAAATTCTGAGCATAAAAATTACTATGGTGACAAGGAGGATTAAAACACACACTCACAAGAACTGAACAAAGTCAAAGCTTCTACATCCAAAGCCTCCAAAAAATATGAATTTGTCTCATATGGAAGAAATCAGAAAGGATTTTGATAATCAAATAACAGAGGTAGAGGAAAAAATGGGAAGAGAAATGAGAGTGCTGAAAGAAAATCAGGAAAAATGAGTTAACTACTTAATAAAGGAAATACAAAAAAATACTGAAGAAAATAAGACCTTAAAAAGGTCAGATCAGATCAGACTAGGGGCAGCTAGGTACCACAATGAATAGAGCACTAGTCCTGAAATCAGGAGGACCTGAGTTCAAAGTTGGCCTCAGACTCTTGACACTTACTAACTGTGGCACCTTGGGTAAGTCACTTAACCCCAACTGCCTTCCCTTCTCCCCCTCAAAAAAAAAAAACAGACTAGGCCAAATTGTAAAAAGAGGTCCAAAAAGCCAATGAGGAAATGAATGCCTTAAAAAGCAGAATTGGCCAAATGGAAAAAGAGGCACAAAAATTCACTAAAGAAAAAAATTCTCCTCAAAATGTAGAATTGGCCAAATAGAAAAGAAGGTACAAAAGTTCACTGAAGAAAATAATGCCTCAAAAATTAGAACTGAGAAAATGGAAGCTGATGGCTTTATAAGAAATCAAGAAACAATAAAACAAAAACAAAACAATCAAAAAGTAGGGGAAAAAAACATGAAAAAAATCTCTTGGAAAAAATAGATCCAGGAAAGATAAATAAAAAAATTATTGGACTACCTGAAAGCCATGATTTTTTTATAAAAAAGATCCTAGATATCATCTTTCAAGAAATTATCAAGGGAAATTGCCCTGATAGTCTAGAACTACAGGGTAAAATAGAAATTGAAAACATCCTCCAATCACTTCTTAAAAGAGATCCTAAAATGAAAATTCCCAGGTATATCATAGCCAAAATCCAGAGTTCTCAGGTCAAGGAGAAAATATTGAAAGCAGCCAGAAAAAAAAATGGTTCAAATATTGTGGAGCCACAGTAAGGAAAACAAAAGTTTAGCAGCTAAAGGAACAGAGGGCTTATCATATTATATTCCAGTGGGCAAAGGAAGTTAGGATTACAAGCAAGAATCATCTACCCAGAAAAACTAAGTATAATCCTTCTGAGGAAAAAAATTGACATTCAATGAAATAACATTCTTGATGAAAAGACAAGAGCTGAATAAAAATTTGACTTTTAAATACAAGATTCAAGAAAAGCATTAAAAAGTAAACAGAAAAGGGAAATCATAAGGGACCTAATTAGGTTAAACTGTTTACATTCCTAGTTGTAACTCATAAGAACTTTTAGGGAAGATAGAAGGAGTATGCACAGACAGAGGGTACAGGTGTGATTTGAATATGAAGGAACAATATCTTTTTAAAAAAATAAAATTAAGGAGTGAGAGTGGAATGCATTGAGAAAAAGGGAAAGGGAGGGATAGTATGGGGTAAATTATCTCACATAAAAGAGACATGAAAAAGCTTTGACAGTGGAGAAAGAAAGGGTAGGTGAGGGGGAGTGAGTGAGTCTTATTCTCATCAGAATTGATTCAAAGAGGGAATAACATAAACACTCAATTGGTTATAGAAATCCATCTTACCCTACAAGAAAGTAGAGGGGGAAGGGTATAAGAGAAGGAGGGGGTCATAAAAAGGAGACAGATTAGGGGAGAGGTAGTCAGAAGCAAAAAAAAACTTTTGAGGAGGAAGAGGGTGAAAAGATAGAGAGAGGAGAATAAACAGGGGGGAAATAGGATAGAGGGAAATGCAGTTAGCAATAGTAACTGTGAAAAAAATGAATCAAGTTTCTCTGATAAAGGCCCCATTTCTCAAACATATGGAGAACTAGGTTAAATTTATAAAAATAAGAGTCATTCTCTAATTGATAAATGATTAAAAGATATGGAAAGTTTTTAAGTGAATTAATCAAAACTATCTATAGACAGCTTTATGACTATAGTCATATGAAACTATGTTCTATATCACTGTTGATTGGAGAAATGCAAATTATTATATGAGTATTATCTTATACTTATTAGGCTGGTTAATAGGATGATAGAAAAGGAAAATGACAAATGATGAAGGAGATGTGGGAAAAATGAGCCATTAGTGAATTGTTGGTAGAGCTGTGAATTGATTCAACCATTTTAGCACTTTGGAACTATGCCCAAAGGGTTATAAATCCATGCATACTCTTTGACCTAGCAATACCACAGCTAGGTCTATATCACAAAAGCGATAAAAGTTTAAAAAAGGAAAAGGACCTATATGTACAAAAATATTTATAGCAGCTCTTTTCCATGGGCAAAGAATCAGAAATTGAGGGAAAGCTCATCCATTGGGGAATGGTTGAACAAGTTGTAGTATTTGTCTATGATGGAATACCATTATACTGTAAGAAATGATGAGCAGGATACTCTCAGAAAAACCTGGAAAGATTTACATGAACTGATGCAAAGTGAAATGTACTGTATACAAAGCAACAACAATATTGTCAGATGATCAGCTGGAATGACTTGGCTATTCTCAGCAATGCAATGATGCAAGACAACTCTGGAGAACTTATCATAAAAAATGCTATCCATCCCTAGAGAAAGAACTGATGGTGTCTGAATACAAATCAAAGCACACTTTTTTAAAACTTTCTCCAACCTCACCCCCACTCCAGTCTATATTAAATTTCACAGCATGGCTATTATGGAAACATTTTTCATGATACACATATATAACCCATATCGAATTGCTTACCTTCTCAATGGGAGAGAGGGAGAGGGCAAGGAGAGAGGAAGGGAAAGAATTTGGAACTTGAAGTTTTAAAAATGAAAGCTAAAAATTATTTTTACATGTGACTGGGAAAATAAAATACTAAATAAATAAGTTTAAAAAGTATACATTGTGAAGGTTTAATACTTAAAGGTGTTTTTTTTTATTTTTTTCATAATCACCTCCTTGTAAGTATATTGTATATTCAGATTTTCTATACATTAAATCAAGATCTCTTAAGTAAGTTGTACTTGCATAACTTTCTTAATTACCAAATTTGGATAATGTATAATAATTGTTGTTGTCCATTCATTTCAGTTGGGGACAACTCTTCATGATCCCATTTGAGATTTTCTTCACAAAAAAATGCTGGAATGATTTGCCATTTCTTTCTCCAGTTCATTTTACAGATAAGAAACTGAGGCAAACAGGATTAAGTGACTTGATATCACACAGCTAATAAGTGTCTGAGACCATATTTAAACTCAGGAAGATGAGTCTCCTGACTTCAGGCCTGGCACTCTATCCACTATGCCACCTACCTGCCAGTATAATAATTAGTCTCATTCAAAAAGCAGTAATCACAGTTGCCATTTGTGTCTGCATTCCCAGTGCCTAATACAGAGTAGGCTCTTAACAAACGTGCACTGGTTGACTGATTTACATAGTTTAATTGTGGCAAAGAGATATTGTCCTATTGAGATGACATGTAAAAACTGAGGGGTGAGGAAGGAATACCACATTTTGGAATACCACAAAAGAATAGCACATAATGAAAGTGAAGACAGTTTGGTGTTAAAGATAATGGTCTGGTCCATAGGCATTGTACACAGAATAACAGAGTTATTTTTGCAAATTGAAAATTAATCACCTATAATTTAGTCAGTCAGAAGTTAGTATCTACGATGTGTCAGGAACTGTGCAATGCAGCGAGAATTCAAAGAAAGGCCAAAGATAGTCCCTGCCTTCAAGGAGCTCACAATCTAATGTGTTAGAAAAGAAGCAAATACATGTACAAACAAGATAAATACAGGATAAATAGGAAATAATTAATGGAGAGAGATTTAAGAATTAAGAGAGGTTAGGAAAGGCTTCCTATAGAAGGTGGGATTTTACTTTGTTTTTCAAGGAAACAGGGAAACCAGGAAGCAGAGCAGAGGAGGAAGAACACTTGAGGCATGGAAAATAGCCAAACAAATGGCCAGAGCTAAGACATGGATTACTTTCATTTATGGACTAGCCAGGAAACCAGTATAAAGTGTCAGCAAACTGGAAAGGTGATCAGGAAATGGAGGAGCCAGGATTGTGAAGGTCATTGAGCACCAAATAGAGGATTTTGTATTTGACCTGCCTATGATCACACAGCGAGTAAGTGTCTGGATTTGATCCTGGAGGTGACAGAAGTGATTAGTATTTGCTGAATATCAAAAACCATTCAAAACACAACACTCATCCAGCCCCCTAAGTATTTTTTCATGAAATCAACTGTCATTTTAAACTAAGGCTCATTTTTTATAAATTTTATAAAATATTTTGATAACTATATTTCAATAAAACTGGTTTCCTTTGTATTCCTATGTGTTTTATGTTTTGCATTTTAAAATGTTATTCTGAAAAGGATTTATAGGTTTCACCAGAATGCCAAAAGAGTCCATCACACACACACACACACACACACACACACACACACACACACACACACACACACGCACACTTGATTAAAAACCTTGTTAGAGGTGTGTCAGTCTCACCACCACTATAATTTTCCATGCCATATCATTCCCTGGCCACCACTCTTCTATGTATGTTATATCTTCCTATTAAAATATAAGCTTATAGTAGTACACAAGGGTCGCCTTTTCTTTTAGTATTGGTACAGAGATGTGTAAAATGTTTAGTAGATAGTAATTATGCTTTTTGTTTCAATCATTACAAGAAGATATAACATATTAATAATAATAAGATACGCAAATTTTTATCTGATTTTTCTATTTCAGAATTGGATAATTACAAGAGAAATATAAAAAGAAGACAGAACTGAACAAATTGTTAGATAAACTAGATTTGAGTGACTTTTTTACCTCTAAATGATAATATTAAAGAATCGATATATTCTCCACATCCCGCAATATATTTATAAAATTTGATACTGTGATGGTGCCTAAAGGAATTATAACCAACTATAAAAAGCAGATATAATAAACATATCACTTACAAATCATAAAAAATAAAATCTATAATGAATGAAAGAAATACTAATTCATGAAACTGACCTAAATAAAAAATAAGTAGTGAAATTCTGAATAATGATTAGATAAAAAACAAAACAATTAAGGGCAGCTAAGTGGAAAGAACACCAAACTTGCAGTCAGGAAGATCTGAATTCAAATTCTGCACAGATACTTATTAACTGTGTGACACAGGATAATTCACTTAATCCCTATTTGCCTCAGTTCTGCATCTATAAAATGGGGACATTCTGGATAAGGAAATGGCAAACCACTCTAGTACTTTCGTGAAGAAAATCTCAATGACAAATATCTGTGGGATTACATAGAGTCTGACACAAGTGAGCGAGTGAACAACAGCAACAAAAAAGAACAGTGAACAGAAACAATAGCATAATTATGCAAACTTATTTAAATAATTTTAATATACAAATTAAAATGGTAAAAATTAAACTATAATAATGAAACAAGATCCTAAAACTTTGGAGATACAGCTAAAGCATTTCTTAGAGGAAAATGAACATACCTGAACAATTGTTAACAAAATTAAAAAAGATGGGTTCAGATTCAGAGGAAGGTAATGGAGCTAAAAAAAGTCACTCATTGGGTGGAGTCAAGATGGCAGTGTAGAAGCAGGAAAACGCCATGGCTCCCCCCATAACCACCTCAAATACGTATAAAATATGACTCTAAACAAATTTTAGAGCTCCAGAACCCACAAACTGTAAGAGAAACAAATATCCCACTGAAGGCAGCCCAGTAGGTGGGCAGGAAGTGTTCATCACAGTGTGCTGGGAGCCAAGCTCAGCCCTGAATGAACCCGCAGTTTTAGTTCCAGGGTGGCACAATGAGGCCAGCTGGAGTATTAGGGAGAGGGGATCACCAGCAGCTTGGCATAATTTTGAGGACCAAGTCCAGCCTTCTGCCCCCAGAGCTAGAAGCAGCAGAAGCAGCGTCCCTGCAGCCACCTCCACATGGCTGCTCCAGAGCTCCCAGACTACAGATTGCAGGGGGTCCAAGAGACCATTCAGAGGCTAAGTGCTCTTGCTTTAACCTGCTTGGATGAGGATAATGGCCTTGGGTGGTGGTCCTGAGGTACATTTTCAGTATGCCAAAGCTGATGGGGGCTGTAGAGACAGCAGCCTCCTAATAGCTCCAGCAGCTAAAAACCCTAGCAATTTGGGATAAAGCTCTCCCCTCTGAAAGCACAGTTCTACTGTGGCAAAGAGCTTAAAAGTCAAGTAATTGACTGGCAACATGAGAAAGCAAAGGAAGCAAAGCAAGCACAGCAATTCAACTTTACATTCTTTTTTGGGGAACAAAAAGGATCAAAGCATGGAACAGGAGGAAGACAACATAGTTAAAACTCCTGCACCAAAAGCTTCCAAGAAAACTATAAACTGGTTACAGGCCATAGAGGAGATTAAGAAGGATTTTGAAAATCAAATAAGAGAGATTAAGAAGGATTTTGAAAATCAAATAAGAGAAGTGGGGGAAAAGTTGGGAAGAGAAATGAGAATGATGCAAAAAAAATCATGAAAAGAGAGGCAACAACCTGACAGAAGAAAATAACACCTTAAAAAATAAACTAACTCAAATGGCAAAAGAGGCCCAAAAGGCCAATGAGGAGAAGAATGCCTTAAAAAGCTGAATTTGCCAGATGGAAAAAGAATCTCAAAAGCTCACTGAAGAGTAATTCCTTCAGAATAAGACTGGAGCAAATGGAAGCAAATGACTTTATGAGAAATCAAGATATTATTAAAGGGATCAAAACAAATGAAATAATAGAAGGCAATGTGAAATATCTCCTTGAAAAAGCCGCTGACCTGGAAAATAGATGCAGGAGAGACAATTTAAAAATTATTGGACTACCTGAAAGCCATGATCAAAAAAAGAACCTAGAAATCATCCTTCAAGACATTGTCAAGGAAAATTGCCCTGATATTTTAGAACCAGAGGGCAAAATAGAAATTGAAAGAATTCACCAATCACCTCTTGAAAAGGATCCCAAAAAGAAAACTCCTAGCAATGTTATAGCCAGGTTCTGGAGTTCCCAGATCAAGGAGAAAATAATTACAAGCTGCCAAGAAGAAACAATTTGAATATTGTGGAAAAATAATCAAGATAACACAGTATCTAGTGCTTCCACATTAATGGATCAAAGGGCCT
>CM053581.1:206601428-206645692 GCA_028627135.1 Pseudochirops cupreus | reverse complement strand
GCTGCCAAGAAGAAACAATTTGAATATTGTGGAAAAATAATCAAGATAACACAGTATCTAGTGCTTCCACATTAATGGATCAAAGGGCCTGGAATATGATATTCTTGAGATCAAAGGAGCTAGGATTAAAACCAAGAATCACCTACCCAGCAAAATTGAGCATAATGTTTCAGGGGAAAATATGGTCATTCAATGAAGTAAAGGACTTTCAAGCATTCTTGATGAAAAAACCAGAACTGAATAGAAAGTTTGATATTCAAATACAAGAAGCATGAGAAGGTAAACAGGGAAAATAAATCACAAGAAACTTATCAAAGTTGAATCCTTTACATGCCAACATGGAAAAATGATGATTGTAATTTTTGAAACTTTTCTCAGTATGAGGATAGTTGAAGGGAATATAAATGTATATATATGTATACATACACATATGTCTATATATGAGGGTATATATGCATATGAATACATATGTGAGTGTGTGTATGTACGTGTACAGGTATACATAGACAGAGGGCACAGGATCAATTGAATAGGAAGGGATGATGTTCAAAAGGTGAAACTGAGAGGTGGGAGAGGAATATAATGAGAGGAGACATGGAGAGACAGAATGGGGTTAATTATCTCATACAGAAGAGGCAAGGGATAAATGTTACAATGGAGGGGAAGAACAGGAAGGCAAAAAGGAATGGATTGACCTTACTCTCATTGAATTTGGCTTAGTGAGGGAATGACATCCACTCTAAATTGGGTATCTTGCCCTACAGGAGAGTAGGAGAGAAGGGGGTGGGGGGGGTGATGGAGGAGAGGGCAGGTTTCTGAGGAGGGTTGTTAGAAGTACACACTTTTGTAAAGGGACAGGGACAAAGTAGAGAATAGAACAAGTGGGGAGCAGGACAGGATGGAGTAAAATATAGTCAGTCTTTCACAATATGTCCATTGTGGAAATGTTTTGCATAACTACACATATATGGCCTGTATTGAATATTTTGTCTTCCCAGTAGTGGTGAGTGATGAGAGAGGAAGGGAAAGAATCTAGAATTTAAAGTTTTAAAATAAAATGTTTATATACATACATATATATGTGTGTATGTGTGTGTTTGTATATATATGTATATATATATATATATACACACACACACATATATACATATATACATCATATATATGTATATATATTATTATTATTTACATGCAACTGGGAAATAAGATATATAGGCACTGAGGTAAGGCGACCCATCTTGCCCTACCAGAAAGTCAGAGGGGAGGATGGAGAGGATGTAAGAGAGAACAGATTGGGGGAGGGGGTATACAGTGGGATCACTGTTTTGGGATGGTGGGTGGGGGAAAGACAGGGAGAAAATTTGTAACACAAAATCTTGTGAAAATGAATTATGTAAACTAAAAATAAACACAAGTTAATTTAAAAAGTTACTCCCTTTTTCTTTAATATATTTTCATTAATTTATTTTTAGTTTTCAACATTCACTTCCACAAGATTTTGAATTCCAAATTTTCTCCCCATCATTTCCCTCCCCTAACCCCAACACAGAGTACATCTGTTTAGCCCTTTCCCCAAACTGCCTTCCCCTCCAACACTACCCTCCCCCCCTTCTCTTATTCCTTTCCTTTCTGTTTTCCTGTAGGGCAAGATAGATTTCCATACATCATTAACTCTATATCTTATTTCTCAGTTGCATATGAAAACAGTTTTCAACATTTGTTTTTAAAACTTTGAGTTTTACATTATCCCCCTTCTTCCCTCCCCAACCACCCTCATTGAGAAGGCAAGCAACTCAACATAAGCATGAGCAGTCATGTAAAACACTTCTATAATAGTCATTCTGTGAAAGACTAACTATATATCCCTTCACCCAATCCCAACCTTGATTTATTCTCTTCTCTTCTTTGACCATATCCCTCCTAAAAAGTGTTTGCTTCTGATTATGCCATACCCCATTTGCCCTCCCTTCCATCATTCCCTCCTCTCTTATCCCATTCCCCCATACTTTCCTGTAGGGTAAGCTAGATTTCCATACCCAATTGAGTGTCTATGTTATTCCCTCTTTCAGACAAATCTGATGGCAATAAGTTTCTCTCATTACTTCTCTTCCCCTCCACTGTAAAAGCTTTTTCCCCCTCTTTCATGTGAGAAAATTTATTCCATTCTCTTCTCCCTTTTTCCTCCTCCCAGTATATTCCTCTTACGCCTTAATTTTATTTTTTAGATATCATCTCTTCATATTCAACTCATCCTGCACCTTCTGTCATATATGTACATGTATATATGTGTATAAGTATGTATGTATGACATGTGTGTGTACACATACATATATACACACAAACACACACATAGATACATGCATATACATATATACATACACACAAATATGTGTGTATTTATGTGCCTGTATGTGTGTATTTCCACCAGCTACCCTAATACTAAGAAAGCCCTCACGAGTTACAAATATCATCTTTCCATGTAGGAATGTAAACAACTCAACTTTAATAAATCCCTTATGATTTCTCTTTCCTGTTTATCTTTTCATGGTTTTTTTCCTGAGTTTTGTATTTGATAGTCAAATTTTCTATTCAACTCTGGTCTTTTCATCAAGAATGCATGAAAGTCCTCTATTTCATCAAATGTCCATTTTTTCCCCTGAAGGACTATACTGAGTTTTGCTGGGTAGGTAATTCTTGGTTTTAAATGCCAGCTGCTTTGACCTCTGGAAGATCATGTTGCCAGCTCTCTAATCCCTTAATGTAGAAGCTGTTAAATCTTGTGTTATTCTAATTCTGTTTCCACAATACTTGAATTGTTTCTTTCTGGCTGCTTGCAACATATTCTCCTTGCCAGGGGAATTCTGGCATTTGACTACAATGTTCCTGGGAGTTATCCTTTTGGAATCTCTTTCGGGAGATGATCAGTGGATTCTTTCCATTTCTACTTTGCCCTCTGGTTCTAGAATATGACAGCAGATTTTCTTGATAATTTCTTGAAAGATGATGTCTAGACTCTTTTTTTGATAATGGCTTACAGATAGTCCAACAATTTTTAAATTCTCTCTCCTGGGTCTATTTTTCAGGTTAGTTGTTTTTCCCATAAGGTATTTCACATTGTCTTCTGTATTTTTTCGTCCTTTTGATTTTGTTTTATGATTTCTTGATTTCTCATAGTCATTATCTTCTATTTGCTCCATTCTAATTTTTAAGGAATTGTTTTCTTCAGTGAGCTTTTGGACCCTTTTTTTCAGTTTGACCATTTTTGCTTTCTAAGGCATTCTTCTCCTCATTGGCTTTTTGGATCTCTTTTGCCATTTGGGTTAGTCTTTTTTTAAAGGTGTTGTTTTCTTCAGTATTTTGCAGGCCTCTTTTAGCAAGTTATTGACTCATTTTTCATGATTTTCTTGCATCAATCTCATTTCTCTTCCCAAATTTTCTTCTACTTCTCTCAAGTGATTTTCAAAATCTTTTTGAGCTCTTCTATTGCCTGAGACCAATTCCTATTTTTCTTGGAGCCTTTGTTTATAGGGGTTTTGACCTCGTTGTCTTCTTCTGGTTGTATGTTTTGTTCTTCTTTTTCATCAAAGTAAATTTCTATAGCATGAGTTTTTGTTCTATGCTGTTTGCTCATTTTCCCAGTCAATTATGTAACATGTTAGCTTTTTATCAAGGTCGGATTCTTCTTCCAGTGTGTTGGGGCAGGGGGTGGGGAGGAAGTGTGTACTATCCTAAACTTCAAGGGTTTTATGCAGCTGTTTTCAGAGATACTTCTACGGACCTGTAAATTTCCAATTTTTCTAAGGTGGTATGATCAAAGGAGAGGTGTTTACTCCTCTCCTGGCCTGTGCTCTGATCTGTGAGTGATGATAAGCACTCTTTTCTGCCTTGGAACTGTGAGGATTCCCTTGCCACTTCTACCACAAGCTCAGGCAGGCCAGTGTTCCTTCTTGCACCAGGACTGCCACCAGGACTGTGACCCAAATAAAAGCATGGGCAAAGCAAGAGAATCCCACCTCAGCACCAGTAAAGAGATCCCTGCAGCTCCCCTCTTATCAGCTACTCACTCCCCACATAATCTGTGAGTTGAGAGCTCTGGAAGCATCTGCTGCTGCCTCCACCACCCTGTGGCTGGGGCCTGACCAAGGTCCTCTCTCCACCCTGGGGCTGGGCCTAGATCATGCTATTCTCTCACCCAGCTTCCACAATCCTTTCCTACTGACCTTCCAAGTTGTTTTTGGATTTTGTGGGTTGAGAAGTCTGGAAACCACCACAGCTGCCAGTGATTTAGTCCCTTGAGGCCTCCTCCAGCCTCATCTGTGTTGGCATGACCTATGCTGAGCAGTGCTCTTCTCTTAAACTGGTGGAATAGATCTTTTATGTCAACCTGCCAGTATGTCTTCAACAGGAAATTTGTTTCAATCTGTCATTTTATGTTCTCTGCCACTCTAGAATTTGTTTAGAGTCACTTTTACAGATATTTGGAGGGATTTGGGGGATATCTCAAGCAAATTCCTGCTTTTACTCTGACATCTTGGCTTTACCCCTGGAAACCACTCTTTTTTCAATGAGAAATGTCAAATGGCCCCAAGCACCAAAAGATTTCTTAGAAAAACTTAAAAATTATTTTAATAATGAAATAAGAAAGATCAGTGGGAAAAAATAAGAAAAATATAAGAGCAATCCAAGAAAATTAAGCAAAGGAAGTCAACCAACTTGAAATAGAGGACCAAAAATTTAAAGAAGAAAATAGTTCCTTAAAAACCAGATTAGGGCAAGTAGAAGCTAATTATATTCTAAGACAATGAAATAATAAAACAAAATCAAAAGAATGAAAAAACAGAAGAAAATATGATATCAAAATTATAAACATCAATTGGGACACAAATGAAGAGAATGAGAAGACACCTCCAACCTACCTGCTTAGTGGAGGTGGAAGATCCACAGGTTTTGCTACTTATTCTATATATTATCAGAATTTTCAATATGCTGGTCAATTATGCTTTTTTTCAATTATGATATTAATTATTATTTTTTCTTCTTTTTACTTTCTAAATATACTATTTGTCATATGCCATCATTAACTGGGAGGGGAATGGGGAGGAATACATGGAATAATATGATGGTATAAGAACCCCACAAAAAAAGTCAATGAAAACTTATTTTGAAAAATGTTGAGTGTTAGTACTTCAAAGTATACAGTCATCCTCTGTAATGTCCTCTGCATCTGCTCAGCCCTCATCTAAACTCTGTTGGGACAATATAATTGTAGTGGCTTATCGATACAACTCTCTTCACCCATCCAGAGTTGCTGATCTGCAAACATTCTTGCTTTTATATAGGCTGACTAGACAGATAAAGCACCCTCCACACCCATCAGTCTTGCTTCAATTAACAAGTCTTTCAGTTTGCTCATCAGGACAGTGCTTTCAAAAGTGACTTTCTTCTTTTCAGAGCTCTCATATTCCAGAAACCCAGGAAGAATGGCCACAGATTTTTCTAATCACATTCTGAATCAGAGTGTAACAGCAATCTCTCTCAAACAACTGTACACATATCTTTTCAATGTGGGCAAACTTGGTGTTGCCTGTGCTGCTGCTCCCTATCTTTAGCCAGATACTGGATCGGAAAGAACATCAGCAGTTCCACCAATTCTGACTTCAGGAGGAGAAGGAAGAAGAGAGGGTGAGCTAAGAAGGAGGAAGAGGAAGAAAAAAGAAGAGGGATAAGAAGAGAAGGGAGAAAATGCAAAGAAGGAAGAGGAGGGGAAGAAAAGAAGGGAGAAAAAAAGAGGAAGAAGAAGACAAGGAAAAAGGGAAAAGAAGAGGAGGAAAAGGGGAGGAGGAAAAAAGAAAGATGAAAAAGAGGAGGAGGCAGTGGACTGGAGATTATCTTTGCCCCAGCCTATGTCTACCTCTGAGAACTCCACACCAACCCATGCCACCTACCAGTTCACCCAGCCTAGCCTAGCCCAGTCCACCTTCCAGTCCATATTCTGGACCTGGACAATGGGAACTGACCCAATCCTAAATTAGGCCTTGATCCCAGTAGCCAACCTCACCACATTCACAGTCAGAATGGGCTCACTGGATATAATATATGCAAATATTTTAAATAAAATTATCCTAATGAGACCACAATAATATAAGCCATAATAATTCACTAAACCATGTTCAATTCATACAGGATAGGCAAGGATGGTTCAACATTAGGAAAACAATTAGCATAACTAATCATAAAAATAGCTAAATGACTATTTTGATAGATTCAGAAAAAGCATTTGACAAAATTCAGCACTAATTTATGTTAAAAACCCTAGAAAGTATAATCATAGAAGGACCTTCTTTAATGTGATTAAAAACATATATTTAAAGCCAAGAGCTATCATAGTTTATGAGAAAAATTAGAATCTGACTCGCTATGAACAAGAACAAGAAACAATATCCCGCATCTTCACTATTAGTTGACATAGTATCATGGGATTAGACCTGAAAGGGACGTTAGGGGTTAGCAAATCCAACAACCTCAATTAACAGTTGAGACACCCGAAGCTTAGCGAGACTGTGATCTGCCCATGTTGACACAACTAGTTATTATCTGAGGTAGGATTTGAACCCACTTCTTCTAGCATGGGACACTGCTTTTCTATAATGTGATTAAAGAAATGCCATCTATGACCTTAAGAAAAGACAACAAAGTGAAAAATATAAAGACTGACAGAGGAAATGAAACTTTTATTTGCATGTGAAAGAATGACTAAATTTGAAAACCTCCATCATCATAAAAAAAGAAAAAAATATAATAAGTACCTCAAAATTACAGGTTACAAAATTGTTGTTCAGTCGTTTTCAGTTATGCCTGATTCTGTGACCCCATTTGGGGTTTTCTTGGCAAGGATACTGGAGTGATTTGCCATTTCTTTCTCCAGCTCATTTTACAGAGGAAGAAACTGAGGTAAACAGGGTTAAATGATTTGCTCAGGGTCACACTGCTAGTGTCTGAAGCCAAATTTGAACTCAGTCTTCCTGGTTCCATGCTGAGGGGTCCATCTACCAGCATCCCTATACGATACTAAGAAAAACCAGGAATCATTTACAATATGAAGTTTTTTAGGTTTTGGTCTATTTCTTTGTTGTTGTTTTTTTAAACAACTGCAAAACAGCATATACAGTTATGACAATATAAATGAAATCACCCCATCCTTCTAGTCACCCAGGCTCCCAATTTAGGTATTGTCTTCAGCTCCTCACTCCCTCTCCTACATCTCATATACAATATATTTCAAAATCTTGTTGATTCTACCTTCACAAATAACTTCTCATAAATTTCCTTTTCTCCTCTGACACTGGCACCAACTTTTGTTCATCCTCATCACCTCACACCTGAACTACTGCAATAACCTGGTGGTTGGTCTCCTTGTTTCAAGTGTCTCCCCACTTCAGTCCATCCTCCACTCATCAATCAAGGTGATCCACCTAAAACTCAAGTGTGAACATATCACCTCACTCTTCAATGTACTCTGCCAGCTTCCTTTTACCTAAAGTATCAAATACAAAATCCTCTATTTGTCTTTTAAATCCCTTCATAGCCTGACCCCTTCCAACCTTTGCAGTCTTCTTACATCTTAATCCCCTCTACATACTCTACAATCCACTGGTTTTCCTGCTGTTCCTTTCATAGGATAGTCCATTTCCCAATTCTATGCCTTTTCACTGGCTTCCTTGTTTCCTTTTGGTATTTTAATGCTAAATATATTAGCATGTCAACAAAAATATGAGGTCTCCTTAGGATTTAATTTTAAACCACTTAATTTATTAATAAATGGAATCATAATAATTTCCAAACCACTTTGCTATATTTGTTGTTACTCATTAAAAACTATATATGTGTGTATACATGCATATGCATATATACAGAGTGAGAGAGAGAGAGAGTAGCATTAGCCTTGTCATCTCATAAAAGAATCAACAATAACTGAGTGAAAAACATGTTTGTAGAAATCTTAGTGAGAGACAAATAACTCAAGTAATCCGTTTAAAAACACTGTAGATCAAAATATATGGACAACAAATAGTCCTAATATGGAACAGATTTGCAAGCAACAAAGAAACAGTCACTCTTTAAACTCTTATCACTTCTGTTTTGTACATAACAAGGCCACTTAATAATATAAAATCTGAACTTAGCTAAGTATTTATTAAATGATAAATATCAGAGGCATGAAGAGAGGAGTAAAACAGTTACTTCTCTGAAGGAGCTACATTCCAACACTACATCTGCATATATAGGAGTGTATAAGGCACACATAAAGAAGATGGGAAACAGCAATGAAAGGTAAGGCTCTGGCAGCTGGGGAAATCAGAAAATGCCCTATGCAGAGAGGGCACCTACATTGAATCTAGAAGGAAATGAGGTACTGAATGAATAGAAGAAAATAAGCATCTGGACATGAACAAATAAATCCAGATTTCTTGGAAGTGGGGAGTAACACAATTTTAAAGGTATTCAGGAATAATTCTTAAGATGGCTCAAACAGATAATCCTTAAAAGATGAACAAAAGGCCACATATGTTAGCAATACTGAGAAAAAAAATGACTGAAATTACATCTACAAGAACTAACTCCTGTTCCTACTTTATTATTTCTAAAATATCTTTATGAAAATGATCTATATAGACATCAGGGGCTTCCTTGATGAAATTGTGAAATAAGAAAGATGGGTTCACACACACAATTTCATAAATATGTATTGTATGTGTATGTGTGTGTGTGTGTGTATACATTTCACATTCACATAACATATACAACTGAGAATCTAGCTCTCTGTGTTTATTGTTCTCCAAATGTTTAAAGAACTATTTCACTAGAACAATATTCAACATAAAAGTCTTTCCTCAAAAATGGAGTCTATCATGTATATATTAAACATTTAAGATTCTGTAGCAGATGTAATCAGAAAGATAACTTTGCTCAACAATCTGTTGAGTATCAATATTGAACACAGGATAAGAAGGGAAACATATGTTCACTGAAGGTGTTTTCAAGCTTATGTGGGATGTATTCTGAAAAGTACCAATAGAAGAAGGATTACCTGTGAAAGCTAATGTTCTACAACTGGACACAATGGAAAGAGTGTTGGATTTGGAGTCAGAGGATGTAAGTTCAATATAATAGACTCCGCTCTTTACTACCTATGTGATTATGGGAATATTACCTAATGACCCGGGGCTCCTATTTCCGCATCTGCAAAATGAGATTATTGAGTAAGATAACCTCAAAAGGTCTTTCCAGCACAACATCTAAGATCCATTTGACATCTTATTGATTATATTGAGCCCTGAAACACTCCAGGACCTGGATGTGATCTTTGGTCATTCAAACGAGATTAGCCTCAAATTAAAGCATGAATTAAAAGATATATTTTCAATGGACAAGTGCAATTAGATATACAGCCCATTAAGATGGCCTGTCAGGGAGACATAGTGGATAGAGAACCAGCCCCAGGAATACGGGAGTTTATGTACCAACTCTAAACCACACTGACTATGTGAGCCTAGGCAAATCATTTAATCTCTAAGTGCTCCAGGTAACCCTTTAACACTAAAAATTGAAGAGATAATGTTGATCTACACTGATGAAATGTAGCAGTGAAATCACAGATCTAGTCCCTGACCCTATCCCTATTCTACCTCTATACCTTGGATGCTAGAGATGCCTTACAAGTGAACAGCTAACTGGGCCTAGAATTAAATACGAGGAGAATTGTTAGACTAGAAAACAGATGAGAACTGGAGCAGTCAGTACCTCTAATGATTTCAAGATATTTACTGCTGCTAAAGGTCACTTTTTATAATATCCATTTCCTTCTAGTTGTCAGTAGAATCAAAATGTCTAGTGTCCCCAGAAAGAACGGATAGATACATAGTAGGGGTAAATAGGCTGGCATATTCCCACAAGCATCTCACTTGCACTAAGTAGCATATCCCAACAAGGATCTGTGCATGAAAAGTGGTGATCAGGATGTCATCAAAGATACATACACATCTGGAAGAGGTGGGCTCGTTATATAGAGCCAGTGAAGGATAAACTCAAATGATGGCCTAAAGTCCACAAAATATTAAAAGAACCAGAGAAAGGTGCGTGGTCTATCCATGTCTGTAGAGGATGGATGGAAAGACATGGATTATATTAACATGGTATTAAAAAAAAAGCATAAGTGAGTTTTGAACTGCCCTAGTAGAGAACACCTCCAGGCCAATAATATTACAGCTACATCAAAGTATAAGTAATAGTCCTTCCGGCAAGACCAGGACTGGCTGCCTTCTGGTGGGGCCTAAGGAAAGGTATGCTGGGTAAATGTTTGACAATTGGCTCTGTTGGAGTGGGAGGTATGTATGATTAAGCTTAATCTGCAATATTAACACTTTCTCCACCACTTGGAGTCTGAATCAACAAAACAATAAATCAAGCATTGATTTATAGCATTTGCTGATTTCTGAGGTGCAAATGTTGACCCTGAAAATCCAGGTTCTAGTTTACTCTAGCCCACTCCAGAGTAAAAGTCACAAAAGATCCTGGGAGGTGTTGTTCTCCCCAGTTTGGGAAGAAAGGCAGAAAGCAGACTCAGAACTAGAAGAAGACTTCCCATAAAATAGGAGGTTTCAACAATCTTGTGGGAGAGAAGAGAAGACAGGGGGCAGAGTCAAGATGGCAGCATAGAAGCAGCAAAATTCTGCAGCTCTCCCCATAACCACCTCAAATACCTATGAAATATGACTCTAAACAAATTTTAAAGCTCCAGAACTCACAAAATGACAGAGTAACAAAGCTCCCGCTGAAGGCAGCCTAGCAGGCAGACGGGAAATAATAGAAGAGAAGACACACTGAGAAGAGGGAGATGGTGGGACTTTGCCTAGGCTGTCTGGAGCTATGCAACATCTAGTATATACCCTGACTATATTATCCAAAGTTCTCAAAGACTTATGAAAGATGAATCACACAACCTCAAATTTGGAAAGAATCGCAAATATTATCTCTCTCTCTCCCTCTCTCTCTCTCTCTCTCTCTCTCTCTCTCTCTCTCTCTCTCTCTCTCTCTCTCTCCATCTCTCTCTGTGTCTCTGTCTGCCTCTCTGTCTATGTCTCTCTGTCTCACTCTCTGTCTCTCTGTCTCTCTCTGTCTCTGTCTCTGTGTCTCTGTCTCTCTCTCTCTCTCCCCTGTCTGTCTGTCTCTCTTTCACACACACACACACACACACACACACACACACATCCCTTCTACAATGTTTCTTCCAAATCATCATACAGACTCTAAATGATGACCTTCGTTCCACTTAGGGGCAATTCTAATTCTTAGAAAATTTAAGGCACCTAACTAGTGTTATTTCCAATTCTAGAAAAATTTATGGATGAATACAGGTGACAATCATTCCCAGAAGAAGAGGTAATATGATGTTAAAAACTAAAGGCATCTATATTTCTGCCTTTCATTTCAGATATATTCCAGCCCTTTAGTTCTTTCCTCTCTATGAAATGAAACTGGACTTCAGAATTAGCAAACAGAAGTCATGCACAGTACTCTTGTCCATGCATAGTCAAGAAAGCTTGAAATGACTTAACTCTATATAGTTAGGCAATTGCATGCACTAATTGAGGGGTTAGTCAACCAACTAATTGTCATCAACTAAGTAATTGCTGACTAAATTGGTTGCACATGTGTAAATCTGAAGGCTGCTTGTTAAGTATATGATCTGTAATGAGGCATTCACACTTAGAGTGGTTCATAGTTACATATTTAAGCTGCTATTTCTCTTCCCCTCTGTCCAAAAAAGAAAATTAAAAATTAGACAAATCCCTTCTTTCTTTCATTTCAGAAATATTCAACAAGCCATAAGAGCATCTTCTGTTCTTGCCAATAGGGAGGTCTGTTGATACAGTTGCTGAATGGTGTATGTTTCTTTTCTCTCTGAGAACTTTGCCACACACCTTTGAAACCTTTGTGGTTATTTTCAAGGTTTCATTAGCCACCACACAAAAGAACCCATGGGCCTTTTCTGTTACTAGTTGGACATTCACACCAAAGAAAGGAGCCCTCTATGAAATGAATAGCATAGGGAGTACTCATTGAATTCTGTTATTAACACAGCTGTGTAGTGTCATGAAAGGCATAATTCGGGACTGCCTCAGATGAAAAAAGCATTTCAAAGGAAATTTTCTCTTGCTGACTTCTTTGAATCTGCCTACAAAAAAAAATTGCAACTTGATTTCATGCTTGTTCTAAGGGAGAGCAAATTAATAAACTGTCCTTACGCCATTAAAGATCCAGCTCCCAAATCAGGTTACTAGTCAAATGGGTTTTTTAGTATTGTCATAGTTTGGGCTCTTTGGCATTTAATTCTTGAATTGTTGCATCTGAGGCTGTTGTATGTGGTTGATAAATGTTTTCTACGGTGAGCTGAAGTATAATCATAGATTAAGCCTCTCATTTCTCTCCCTTCCACGTTTTTTTCCCACAGTCAAAAGGAATCAGGAAGGCAGGATTCAAATGAAAACTAAGCAGCACGTAATTCTTAAATGAATCGCTAAATCTCCATAATAACCAGAACAGCGATAAAGCTGGGACTATTCACAAAGGCTTTGGATGCTCATCTTTCTCTTGAAAGAATCTGTTCCTTAAAATTTGACTTTGGGGATATTCAATCAGCATGATTATCTCCAAGGTATTTTCACCATAAGATAGCTGTCAACTCATTTGAACAAAGCATGAAATTTACAATATATTTACATGAGAGTCCACATAGAGTGTGCTTGAATGTGCTCATTGTGCTCCCTTCAAAGTAGAGTGATGAGGAATCATAGGACTTTTTATGTAGCGGAAGACGGCAATTTGGCTTTATGTGACACCTTTCATCCTCAAAGAATCCCAACAGTGATGCACTTAGAAAGTATAAAGTGCTTGTACTTTGTAAGTGAGATAGTGGCAGTTTGGCGACAATGTGGGAAACTATAGCAACTTGAACAGAACAAGAGCTCAAGCTTAAGTTTAGATGGGTCTTGAGGCAGTAGAGAAAGAGAGAGCTCAGCATGAGTTGGCATTGAGGAGGAGTAGAATGATTCAAATAAAACAAATACCCAGAATTAAAGTCAATATCCTTGAAACCTACCAGAGAACATTCTACTTTCCTTTCTCTTCTCTCTTTTTTTTTTCCTGTGAATGCCTAACCCTGGAGACTATTACCCCAAAGGGAGGTTGTTTGCCCAAATCTCTGACCTATTTTTTTTCTCCCTTGAAGAGGTTTTGTTTTTGTTTTTGTTTTTTTCCATTTCTCCCATTCCAAAGGGACTGAGGGTTTTAATGTTAGTTCTCTTAGTAAGAAGATATTTGAAAGTATTAAAGAATATTTTTTAAAAGGAATGACAGACTTGCAGTTCATAAATACCACTTCTGATTCACTGAAAAACAGAGTTGTCAGCTAGAATGACATATCTTATGCTAAGTACAAATGATTCCTCCAGGGAGTCTCTTAAAGACACAGCTCCAGATATTACATAAAGCAGCATCCATGGGCAAAGTCATGAAGGCTTCATTAACTCTTCTTATAAATGTTCCTAATTAGATCCAAATCTCTAACCATATTCAAATTCACAAAGGAATAGAAGAGATTAAAATAATTTTGATATAGAAAAATTTTATTTAATCCAGAAAAAAAGACAAATAAATGTCTTTTGCTATTGTGCATATTCAGCAGAATGTGTGCCTTTACAGTATTTTTTTCCCCAAGATGTACTTTCCTTGATGTATGGGTGTCTTATGTCAACTGCAGCATTCTCCAGTCGTGGCTGCTTATTCTGATCTGAATTCCTTTAGACTCCCCAAAGTGTTCACATGCTCTTCTTCTTATTCTTTATCAGCTTATTCTCTCCCCTACCTGAATATTTCAGTGCATGTCTCAAGGTATGTGTGACACTGAAGGTCCTCTCCTACCCGCCTTTGAACTTATTTCTTACTACCACCTCCCCTTCATATATTCTTCATTCTAGTAAAATGGGCTTGCATGCATATCCATCTTCATGCTGTTGGATAGATAGTTCCCCATATCCATAATGTACTCCCTCTTCACCCCTGTGTCTTGGAATTCCTAGCTACCTTCGAGACACAACTCTGGTGACACCTATGTGAGGCCTTTCTTGATCTCCTTCTCCCAGTTAGCACTCTCTCCCTCTTGGAAATCTTTTTTATAATATTTATATTAACTTATCTTGCATTTGTCATGTTTCCATCCAAAGACAACTTAAGTTCCTTGAGGACGGACACTTTTATTTTCACCTTTCTATTCCCAGCACCTAGTATAGTGCCTTGCAATTGGTAGGCATTTAATAAAAACTTGCTGAATTAAATTGAGTTAAATGTGTGCAAATGAGAAAAGTGGTTCTGTAGTGAGGCCACTTCCAACACATAGTATTTTTAATAAGATTCAATATAATGATAAAAATGCCAAATGTCATAGACTCCTCTCTGATTTAAATTTCTCTTTGACAACATTCTGAGTGACTCAAGAGCAACAAAATAGCCTGGAAATTAGGCATGGACTTTTCACTTTAATTCTGCTTCCCATGGAGTTGTTGTCTACTAGCATGGATAAATAAGTGTTATTGCAAAAGGTACATTGCCAATAAAATGAGTGACAGATTGACCGAAGAAGAATAGCCTCCATAGAGAGGCTTTAAAATTTACCTACAATTTTGTTTCTGTTATTAATTTTCAAAGCAGGGGTTTTGAGGAAAACACTTTCAGAAAAATAGCCATAAAGGAATAACAGCACTTGCTCCATAGTGATCTATAAAACTACCTATTTCTAAAGAATAAAATGGAAAGATCATTGGACCTGTCAGAAAATCTGGGTTCTGTGGTCCTAACACTGCTATTAAATGATTTACTATGTGACCTTGAGCAAGTCTCTTTTCTTTTTGGGTCTCAGTTTTCCCATCTACATAATCAGGAACTTGACCTAGAAAATGTTTGTGGCCCTTTCAGGTCTAAAATCATCTGGCTCTAAGTGAAGAGAGTCATCATTTTTCTAAACATATCTCCTGACTCAAGAAACTTTGAAAACTCCATTTAAAAGTCAGAAAATGTTTATTACCAAATAACTCATACAAATGCTATGAAGGAGGTTTCCATGAAAACAGAAAGAGTATTTCCTTGAAAACTGAAGCTATATTGATTCCCCTGGTTTTCATTCCTGTGATTCAATCAATTCAGCAGGAAACATTTTTTTAAATATTTACTATATGTCAGGCACTATGCTAAGCACTGGGGATATAAACAAAGGCCAAAACACGATCCCTGCTCTTAAGGAGCTCACATTCAAATGGAGGAGAAAACATATAAACTAGATGGATATAAAACAGGGAGTAGATGAAAGAAACTCTAAGCCTGTGGTTCTCAACCTGCGGGTCGCAACCCCTTTGGGGGTCCAACAACCCTCTCACAGGGGACACAGGGGTGGAACCGAGACACCGCTCCTCTATCTGTCTCCACACAGGTACAGATATGCCCACATACGAATATTAAAGGGTCACGGCATTAGGAAGGTTGAGCACCACTGCTCTAAGCAGACATGAGTATCCATGGCTTAGGAAAGGCCTCTCAGAGTTAGTGGGATTTGAGTTTAGTCTTGACAGAAATCAGGGAACTAAAAGGAGAAAGTAAGGAGACAAAGTACTCAAGGCATAGAAGATAACCATTATGAAGGTGCAGAGATGGGAAACAGTGTTTGAGAAATTACAAACCAGTTTTACTGTAATATAGAATGTGTAGAGGAGTATAAGAAAACTAGAAAGAAATGGACATATTATGAAGTTCTCTTTATACCAAACACGTGAGTAATAAAGAGCCATTGAAGATAAATGAGTGAAAGAGTCGAGGATGTTTTGGAGTGGGGAGATACTTAAGGAAAACTCAGTTAAAAGGCTATTTCAATAGTCCATGAGAGATGATGAGGGTCTGAACTGAGCTTATGGTTGTATGAATATAAGGAGAGAGAACTTATATGAAAGATGTAATGGAAGAAATGACAAGCTTTGGCAACACAATGTATATGTGGATGGCATAAGAGTGAGAATTCAAGGATTACACGTCAAAGCTATGAGTCTATGGGGGGATGATGGGAAGTTAGAAAGAGAGGATAATTTAGGGGAAAAGGGAGTTTGAATTTGAATGTGTTCAGTTTGAGATGCCTGTGGTATGTAAATAATTCAAGATGTCCAAAAGGCTATTAGTGATACGAGACCAGAGTTCAAGAAAGAAATTAGAGCTAGAGAAAGCAAAGATAGACAGACAGATGGAGACAGACACAGAGATGAAGATAGAAACAGGGATAAATATAAATGTATTTGTATATATGTTTGTGTCTATGTATGTGCACGTATGTATAATGACATATGTATGCATATGTAGATTATATGCATGTGTATAGGGATTATTTATATAGAGGGTTTTTTTAGTTTCTTTAAAGCTTTTGATATGTTTTATCCTTTAAAGACCAAATCAAATTCTTTTACCCCAGGAAGTTTTCCCTTGTCTCCTCAGAGTAGTAACTTCATTTCCCACTGTGAAATAACACAGGATGTGGGGGTGGGGGAGAAGGGAAGGGGGTAGATCGGTATGTTGGTAGGTAGATAAAGTTTTTGTTAAGCCACTACTATGTGCCAGGTACTGTTCTAGATGGATGCATTTTCATTACTCTTCTGTAATTCTCATGAATTATTTTTATATTATAATTTATTTTCCTACTCAGCTGCAAGCCCTATGACAGCAGGTATAATTTTAAAAATGCTGAATTTAGAATCAGAAGACTTGCATTATAATACTAGCTCTTCAAACTCTGTCTGTATGACTTTGGACAAGTCATTTAACCTCCCTGGGTCTTCCTTTCATTATCTATAAAATGAAAGAATTAGATTAGATGCCAAAATCCTTTCCTGTTCTAAGTATGCATCTGCCTTGGCCTTTAACACAATGCTCCCTCTACATAGGTGTTGAATAAATTTCTGTTGGATTAGATTGAATTGTTGTTCCTCTCTTAAGTGGGTAATCAATAATTCATCAATAGAAACACACCAGTGATCTGGTTTGATGTCACTGTAAATATCTGAACCTACTGGAGGGCAGTTCTTAAAGCCAAGGGAAGGGAAGACTGAATTCCCTGCAACAAATTTCTCCAGCCATCTTTGTGGACAGTAGGGAAGCATTTCCTGAAATGATGCAACCATTTACTAAATAACACAGTGCCTGAAAAAAACATTACATATGTCCAGCAGTGCCTAACTTTCACCTAAGGATCAATTTATGTTCTGAGAGAATCTGGATCTCTGTGATTTTACTCTAGCTGTCTCACTCCAAGTACACTCTGACCTATGTTCTTCCTACAAATACCCTGAATAATCAAGTAATTAAATTAGCCCAAATTTATTGAGACTTATGTAACAGTGTCATTGACCCACAGTTCTTTCATTTCAAAACTTTTCCTTATGCCTTGTATGGTAGATTTAATTTCAAGTAACTCCTATTATTCCTTGCTTTGGGGGGGGGGGGGCTTTTGCAAGGGGGAAGGCAGGGTAATTGGGGTTACGTGACTTGCCCAAGGTCACATGGCTAGTAAGTGTTAAGTGTCTGAAGTCACATTTGAATTCAGGTCCTCCTGATTCCAGGGCAGTGCTCTATTCACTGTACCACCTAGCCACCCCCATTATTCCTTTCTTAATAAAGATTCCACATGGTCTCAAAAAATAAAATCTCTTTTTTTAACTGAGGAATGAAGTACAAGTTGCTTTTGCATTCTGAAGGATTTTAATTAGATATGTTACTTTTAAGTAGGGCCAAACAGTGGGTAGTAAAACCTTGGAATGTTCCTAATTACAGTCTTCATTCTGTTTTCCTTCTCAGGTAACTTGACTTATTAATAACTGGGAGAAAAAAAAAAACATTGAGCCAAGCATTCTCCCACACAGAAAAAGCTGATTTTCTAAGCACTCCATTGACCAAAAATCTCTATTAACTGGCAATTCTGCACACTTGCATAACTATGAGAACTGAAGTTATTAATGATAGCCAAGAAGTATTAGTCTTTAAAAATTGTTTATACAAGGATGTGTTATATATGCTTTCACAGAAAAGCAATACTTTTTTACACATAGGCTGGGAGAAGCTACATGATACAGTAGGGAAAGTGTTGGCTCTGAAACGAGAGGATTTGGATTTGATTTCCAGCTCTCCAATCTACTACTCATGTGACATCAGATGGAGTATATTGGTTGTTTAAAGAGAAGTGGCACCTATGGTATGAGAACTTGCTGAACCCTTGTCAGAGCTACTCATCTACTTTTGGTGTCTACCTGGCACTCAACACTCACCTGTGGCTCCAAGAAGCTATAGCATGTGCAGCAGCCACACCCTATAAATTGTCTTGGCAGATGAGCTAAAAACCAGGTTGATAGTAACCAAAAAGCTTTGAACCCACTTGGAAGTTGGAGGGAGGGGGTTCCTACCCTAAGCATGTGAAGACTTTCCCTGGAACAATGGGAATATAAGAACAATTGCTCCAACTGCCATGAAGCAGCTGAAGCAGGTGCTGTGAAGATTGCAGAGTTTGGTCCGATATCAAAAACACCAAGGTCATCTACTACATCCACGGCCATCACCAGTCACCTTGACTTTTGTCTTGTCACTGGACTTCTATGACTCTAGAAGAAAGCAGGAAGCCTACAACTGTGCAATTCTGCCTCCCTTAAATGCAATTCATGCATAACTCAAGACATCACCTGGTAATGTCATTGGTCCTCTTCAAAAACTAAGGACAAATAAGAACAACAATGACTTTAGATAAGTCCCTAAACCTCTTTGGGCCTCAGTTCCCCATTAATAAGATGATGGAGTCAGACTTTAAAGAATGAATTTTTAAAAAAAGAATCTGAATCTATGATGCTATGTATTTAAAGTGCTCTCATATTTACAATGTATATGAAATACATTAACAAATTTGATCCTCACAATAACCTTATTGCAGGTAATATGAAAGTGGCGGAAGGGGTTAAGACCTATAATTTCATGTCTTTAAAGAACTCCTGATGTTCACAGTTGTTCTTTTTTTGAGAGCTGCCTCGTCCTAAGACTTGTGACTTTTCCATGAACACTAAGCAAGTATGCATCAGAAGTAACACATTGAAACTTGGTTTTAGGATTATAGAATCACAAATTTAGAACTGAAAGGCACCTCAGAAGCCATTTAGTCCAGACCTCTTACCTGACAGAAGTGGAAACTGAGACCAAAGGAGGTCATTTGCTGAAGGTAACATAGGTACCAAGTGTCAAAAGAGGGATTGGAACCAAGGCCTTCTGATTATCGACCCAATGGTTTTTTTCCACTCCATTGTGCTACCTCAAAGTCAGGCATTTATCTTCTGTGCCATGCTGATATTATTATTCTCATTTCACAGATGAAGAAACTGAGACTTGGATAGGCTATATCACTTTCTCATGGTCTCATGGCTAACAGGTAACATAGGATCATAAAATTAGAGCTGGCTGCTGACTTAGAAATTATCTCATCTAGTCCTTGCAAATTACAGATGAAGAAGCTGAGACCAAGAACAGGGAGGTTACTTGCCCAAGACTGGTTAGTTGTTGTCCATCATGTTCAAAGTGGATCAAAATGACATGACTGTGTCAAAGTACAGTGTGTCCAACTGAGGCTGATCAGACTAATATGAGCTGGAAGACTCCATCTATCACAAGTCAGGTACAAATAGTCCATAAGAACATTTGGAGAGGAGATGCCTCTAAATTTGCACGTCTCACATTTCTTTGGAATTACTCATACTCTATGAACTTTGTTTGTAGAGCACAGTTCCTTCTTTGATGCAAGCACACCATATTGAGTAATACTGTGCTAGTGTCTCCCATGTCTCATAATTGATTCCAGAGCTCTGTAGAGACAACTTAAGTGTCCTGTATCGCTTCTTCTGACCTCTGAGTGTTTGCTATGTATGAGTTCTCCATAAAATAATCTTTTAGACAAATGTACAATGAGTATTGGAACAACACTGTCAGCTGATCTGAGTTATGCTCTCTGTGGCAGACTTTGAATTCTTGGCAGTTCAGCTTGAGAAAGGATTTCAGTGTCCAGTACCTTATCTTCAGAATTTTACTAAGACAATTCAAATGGAAGCAATTCAGTTTCCTGGCATGGTGCTGATAGGCTGTCCAGGTTTCAGTCATACAACAATGATGTCAGCGCAATAGCTCTGTCGACCTGCAGTTTGGTAGTCAATTTAATACCCTCCTCTTTGGCATGTTCCTTAGGAGCCTCCTAACCCTTGAGCCAACTCTGGCAATATGTGCTTCAACCTCATTATCTATCTATGTGCACATCTCTGGAAAGTATGTTACCAAGGTAAATGAACTTACCCACAGCGTGCAAAATCTCTACGTTTGCTGCAACAATCGTCTCACAAATGGATGGAACAGTGTTGACTGGTGGGGAATTGCTGTTTTCTTGGTATTAATTGTGAGGTCAAAATTAGCACGAGGAGGCAGAGTTTCAATCCATACTCTGTTGCATTTCAGCTTCATAGGTTCCATTCAGTACACAATCATCTGTGAACAAAAAGTCACACAATCAACTTTCCCTCTACTTTAGTCTTGGCTTGTAGTCTTTCCAAGTTAAATAATTTACCAAGAGTGCAGTAGCTATCTTTGATGCCATTTTCATCTTCATTGAAGGTGTCTCACAACACTGCTGAAAACTTCATGCTAAAAAAAGCATAGGAGCAAGCAGACAGCCCTACTTCACTCCACTGGGGACCAGGAAAGTATGAGAGCATCATCAATTATCTAGAACCTGAGTAAGTATGTTTTTGTGGAACTAGAGTACAATATTGATGAACTTATTGGACAACCTAATTTTGCCATAATCTTCCATAGGCTCTACACAGATCATTGTTCTGCTCCTGGAATTTTCCTGAGATTATCAAGCAGCAAACACTATACTGATTGGCCATTTATTGGCCTTTTGTGAAGCCAGACTGGCTTTTGGGGAGATGACCATTTTCCAGGTGAAGGAGCAGTTAATTAAGAAGGGCTCTGGCAAAAAATTTGCCACTCTGCCTCCCCATGACTGTCACCAAACAACCTCTTTCCTTTTGTTTTTAAAAAGATGGAGAGTGGAAGTATCCTTGAACTCCTGAAGGATAACCTCTTCTTGCCGTATAACCTGGAAGATTTCAGTTAGCTTTTGTATGAGGAGTGCACCCCCTACCTTGCAAATCACAGTTGCCATACAATCAGCATCTCACTATATCTTCTTGGAGTCAATGGCGGAAAGCCCTGAAAAGGGTTTAGGAGCCTTAACACCAGGGGTACCAGTCTTCTCTGAAAACCTGTATACCCAATATCACACATAAAAATCATAGAACCAGGATTGAACCCTAGCCCTCTGACTACAAATTCAATGTTCTTTCAAATCTCTCCTGAATATAAGGTGTGTTTTTATACTATACCATTCTAACTAGAAAAGCCCTTTTCAAATCATTACAAATACAAGATAGTTTTTCATATAGTCCTAAGGGGAAAGAAAGAGGGGAAGATCATTAAGTAAGATAGATTTTTATTTATCTGAGATAACTCTCAGTAAGTGTCTCTGAACACATTGCATTCACATTCTCTACAATACTAAAGTTCTTGACATATTTTCCTGTAAATCAAAAACAATCATCAAATGAAGTAGCTATGATCTTAGAGAGTGAACTGAGGAAATAAAGGAGTTGTTACTTGTCCATGGTCACACTGAGAAAATAGATTGCACCCAAAATTTGAACTTAAGGTTTCCTGACTCAAAACCAAGTTCCCACTATTCAATTTGACACTGTTTCTAGGAAGTTAACCACCTACATCTCTCTGAAGTGGAGGGAGGAAAGAAACAGAGACAGAGAAAGATACAAAGACAGAGACAGAGAGACAACACAGAGAGACAGACACAGAGACAAAGACATAAAGACAGAGACACAGAGATAATCTAAAGGAATTAAATTAGAATCAGATGTCAATTAAATTCACTTAACACATGATATTAATATACTATTTCATATCTGATGACACAAATAAATGGAATCAGATTATATAACTCCTCTATTGTCCAGCACCTCTGCGTTTTCTTCCCAGAAGAAAATGGGTCATGCCTGATTGTTGACATTAGTATATAATATTTCTAGTTTGCCTTGCCTGTGAGAGAGCCTTTTCTGAAAAGCCAGCAACAATTCAAGATTTGCCTTTTTGCCTAATGAAAAGCATACTTCTGTTAATGGATAATCCCATCTCATCCAGTCTTCTCTATCAGATTGGATCCACCATCATTCCCTGTCTCTTTCCAAACTCTCCCTGTCTAAAAACTTGCTGCAGTTTCCCTTCACTGGATCCTCTCTGGATTCTTTCATTCTTACTATTGTCCTTTATCTTTCCGCTCTGCAACTTAACTCCTTGTAAATGCTTTCCACATATAGTACCTCTACTTCCTTTCTTCTCATTCTCTTCTAAACAAGTAACTGCTAACATCATTAAGCTTCTATCCAGGGAAGACTTCTCACTTCTATCTATACTTTCTCAGTTGGTGATTTCGTCAGCTCCCATGGGTTTAAGTATCCTTGTGCAGATGATTTTCATATCTATGTATCCAACCCTAGTCTTTCTCCTAAACTCCAGTCACAAACTCAATATTAGACTTTTCAAACTAGATGTCCTGTAGGTATCTCAAAGTCAACATAAGAGAACTCTTTGTCTTTTCCCCAACCCTACACTGAGCTTCTCTGTTAATTTTGAAGGCACCAACAATTCTTCTAATCAGCCAGGTTATAATCTCACTGTCTTACTTGAAGCCTCATTCTCACTTATCCTGAGTATATAATCAGTAGCCAAAACTCCTCTTTGATATCTCTACAAAATTTCCCATTTAGGGTCCCTTCTCTCCACTCACATAGCTACCGTCTCTAACATGTATGAATTGTGTGATCATGGACAATTCAATTAATCTCTCAGCACCTCCATAAAACTCTCTAAGAAAAGTTATAGAGCAGGTACCAATCTACATTGTCAGAGAGAGTTTCCAGATCAGTAGTTCCTCGTGCCAATAAAATCATAGACCCATACCAAAGAATTAAAAGCATATTTTCCAAAGGTGAGTTAAATTGATCTTCAGTGTGACTGTTTTCTGCCATAGCCTTTTTTTCCCATCTAAGGCCTTACAACATGTTATTCAAGAATCACAATCAGTACAATCAAAACTGCTAGGGAAAAACTGGCAAGATACACAAGTAGTTATAACCAGACTTGGTTGCCACTGATTTCCTTTCTTTTCTATGCTCTAAGACACAAGTCTATGGTGATGGAAGTCTCAATAACAAGGGGGCTTCCTTGATCTTATTCACTTAGGGTCAATGTTAATAAGTTGGCACTATGGCAATCAAATAGATTTATAGCTTCTGTCTCTACTCTGGCAGCAAAGATCATTCAGTTGCCTGAGGAATTTTCCAAGGAAGACCAAGTGATGCCTAAACTGGTTATTCCACATCAGAATCTCCAGGTGCAGTTAGATAATGAACTGAAACAAAAAGATGTCAGGTTAAGAACATGGGAACTCTGTGTGTGTGTGTGTGTGTGTGTGTGTGTGTGTGTGTTAAGGAGAAAAAAAGTTTACAAAAAGACCAAAACAAGAACAAACAAAAATAGCACTTTCTGTTTTCATCAATGACAGTCAGCTAAACAGCACAGTGAAAAGAGTATTGGACTTGGAGTCGGGAAGGCTTCATTTCAAATTCATCATCCGATTTAAAGTTGTGTGACTGTGTAAATCACATAATTTCTGTTTGTCTCAGTTTGCTCATCTACAGAATAAGAATAGTAATATCACCTATTTCACAGATTTGTTGTGAGGATTCAATGAATTAATATTTGTAAAGTGTTTTGCAAACTTTAAGCATTCTATAAATGTTTATTATTATAATTATTAATCACTTCAGAAAGGAAAAAAAAGGTATAAAAAAAGAAATCTTTGGTTTGTAAGGCAATTTCACATGTGACTTAGCCCAACCATTCTAGAAATCAGTTTGGAATTGTAGTAAAAATAAGTGACTATAATGTTCATATCCTTTGACCCTATAGATTCTCCTGCTATGTAAATAATAATAGTAACAGTAACAACTACTATTATTATTTACATAAATGAAATCAGATTATACATATATATATTTATTTATTTATTCATTTGTTTGTTTGTTTGTTTGTACCAAATATGTGCCAGGCACTGTGCTAAGCATTTTACTTCCATTTACATCCATTATCTCATTTCATCCTTACAACAGTCAAACAGGATGGATGCTATTATTAGCATTTCCATTTACAGATGAGGGAAATGAGGCAAATGGAGGTTAAGTGACTTTCCCAAGGTCACATGGCTAGTAAGTGTCTGATGCTAGTTCTGATCTCAGGTTTTCTTAACTCCAAGTCCAATGCTATATCCACTAAACTACCTAGCTGGCCCAATGATTTTTTTTTAATATTTCACATTTATTTAGTATTTTTTACATACTAAGTACTTTACAAATATTCTCTAATTAAATAGTTACAACACCCCTAGAAGGTAACCACTATTATTATGTACATCTTATAGTTGAGGAACCTGAGCAGAAGGATGTTAGAGTCCAGCAGCAAAATCAGCAGTGGACCCTTGAGGCAGCTGTGAAAACAGCAGTAGCAACTTTGGGAGCTCTAAGCCCAGAAATACCGATTACAGTACAACCTGAGGTGATATTGAGAACAGTACTGGGTGTTGTTTGGCAAGTCCATTGTTCATATGCGGTTCTAGGTCACATTACTAGGGTGGAGAGGAGAACTTAAGATCAGTCAAAAGAGAATAGTTCCAGGACAGAGAAAAGCACTAGTATTTGCAACTTCAAGGGAGCAGGGAACCTCTTCACAGTTCCAGGACCAAGAGGAGTGCTAAGACATGCAAGTATAGAAAGTAGGGACTCTTCCTGGGTAAGGACCAGAGTGCAGACTAGAAGAGCAGTGACCATACCTCTTCCTGGATCACAAAACCTTGGAAGCACCAAAAAATTTGAAAATTTCCAGAACTAGCTCTTAAAAAAAGAAAAAAAAGCTCAAAATATCCTGATGCTTTGGACAATGCCTACCTATGTCAGGTGTACAGAATAAAATTAAGTCAAGAAATAAGCTAGAAATGAGTAAACAAAAGAATTAATTTAGCCATAAAAAGCTACTACACAACAGAGAAGATCAAGGCACAAACTCAGAAGACAATGATGTGAAAATAGCTACAAGCGAAACTTCAGAGAAAAAACTGCAAATTGGACACAAGCTTAACAAAAATTCCAAAAGAGTTTAAGAAATAGACAATTGTGGTAGATGAAAACCTGGTGGAAAAATGAGAGATGGAGAAATTAAAGCTATGTATAAATCATATGAAAAATTCTCTAAATCACTATTGATTAGAGAAGTGCAAATCAAAACAACTCTTAGGTACCACATCACACCTATCAGATTGAGTAGCACAACAAACATGAAAATTCAAAATATTGGAAAAGATGTAGGAAAATTAGACCAAACATGCTTTGTTGGTGGTGTTGTAAACTGATCCAACCATTCTGGAGAGCAACTTATAATTATGCCTGAAGGGCTATAAAATATGTATACCCTTTGGCTAGCAGTACCATTTCTAGGACTTTATTCATAAGATATCATAAAAATGGGGAAAGGACTCACATGTACAAAAAATATTTATAGCAGCTTTTTTTTGGTGGCAAAGAATTGAAAATTGAGGAGATGCCCATCAATTGGGGAATGGCTGAACAAGTTGTGGTATATGAATGTATTGGGTACTATTGTGCTGTAAGAAATGATGAGCAGATGGACTTCAGAAAAACCTGGAAAGATTTATACAAGCTGATGCTGAGTGCAGTGAGCAGAACTAGAAGACTACTGAGTGAAATGAGTGGAAGGAAAGGAACATTGTACACAGTAACAGCCACATTGTGCGATGACTAACTTGGATAGATTTGACTCTTCTCAGCAATGAAAGGATCTAAGACAACTCCAAAAGCCTCAAGATGGAAAATACTATCCACATCCAGAGAAAGAATTTTGGAATCTGAATGTAGATTGAAGCATACTATTTGTTCTCTCTTTTTTGTTGTTGTCTTGTTTTGTTTTTTTCTTTCTCATGGTTTTTCCCTTTCATTCTAATTCTTCTTTACAAAATTTCTAATGTGAAAATATATTTAATTAGAATGTATGTGTAGAGCCTTTATCAGATTGCCTGTCATCTTGGGGAGGTGGAGGGGAGGGAATAAAGAAAAATAAAACCCAAAAGTTTATGGAAGTGAATGTTGAAAGCTAAAATGAAATAAATTAATTTGAAAAAAATAAATGAGTGATGTAAGAAAATTATGGCAAAATTTGGGAAAGGAAATGAGAGTGATAAAAGAAAATTATGAAAAGAGAATTAACAGCATGGTGAATGAAACAAAAAATATTGAAGAAAATAACTCCTTAAAAAAAAAAGAATTGGCCAAATGGTAAAAAGAGGCACAAAAATGAATTAAAGAAAAAAAACTCCTCAAAAAGCAGAGTAGGTCAAAAAGGAAAGAAGATTCAGAAATTCAGTGAAGAAAAGAACTACTTAAAAAACAGAACTGGAGAAATAGGGGGAGGGGGAAGAGTACCAAAAACAGAAAAACATAGGAATACATATATGAACTTATGCAAATTGAAGTGAGCATCATCAGGAGAATGTTTCACATAGCAACAGCAATATTTTAAGGACTGTCAATGGTACACTTAGTTACTCTGTTCAATACAATGAATGATCCAAGACAATTTCAAAGGACCCATGATGAAAAATGTTACCTATCCCCAAATAGAAACTTGATGAACTCTGAATGCAGATTGAAGCATACTTTTTAAACTTTATTTTTCTTGTTTTATTTTTTTTAATCTGTGTTTTCTTTTGCAACATGGATAATATAAAAATACACTTTGTATGATCACATATATAATGGATATCATATTGCTTGCCTTATCAAGAAGAGAGGAGTGGTGGGACAGAGGAAAAGAATTTGAAGTTCAATTTTTAGAAAGAATGTTTAAAAATTTAACATGCAATCAGGAAACATTTAATGAAATAAATATTAGAAGGAGGAGGAGGAAAAGAAGAAGGAGGAGGAGGAAAAGAAGAAGGAGGAGGAGGAGGAAGAGGGAAAGAAGGAGGAGGAGAAGGAGGAGGAGGAAGAGGAAGAGAAGGAGAAGGAGAAGGGGAAGGAGGAGAAGGAGAAGAAGAAGACGACGACGAGAAAGAAGAAGAAGAAGAAGAAGAAGAAGAAGAAGAAGAAGAAGATTTGAGGGGCAGAAATTTTCATTTTAGCATATCCATGTTTCAGCATCCAATCATTTTGTCACTACACAGTATAAACCCCCCTGAGACATCAAGGCTGGCAGGGACTAGTCAGAAGTTCTTTTTGCCTAATGTGGAAGTGGGGAGGGTCCCTCCATTATGCATTCCCAGGAGTAGGCCCACCTCAAACTTCAATATACTTGGGTGGAATGCCAACCAAGAATGTTCCACTAGGGAGTTCGACACTCCCAAGGGGTTTTCCTAATATGAATCTGTAATGTGTTGGAATATAACAAACATTCATTCTGTTTCTTGATGTTTGTGTCTAGCATAGCTTTTCCATTTGTAGAATCACTTAATTTTTTGTTCAATGAATCAGTGAACTTTTTTTTATTAGGAACTGCTATGGAACAAGTAATATTGATTCACATTTCTAAGCTCTAAAAGAAATTGCAATGAATCTGATAAAAAATCAGGAAGGGATATGCAAAAAGAAGGAAGCTGGGTGGCACAGTGGATAGAATTCTGGACCTAGAGTCAGGGCAACTCATTTTCCTAAGTTCAAACTTGTCCTCAGACGCTTGTGAGCTGTGAGACCCAGTGCAAGTCACTTAAAGCTGTGGAAATTAGTTCTTCATTTATAAAATGAGCTGGAGAAAGAAATGGCAAACCACGCTAGTATCTTTGCCAAGAAAAACCCAAATGGATTCAAGAGGAGTTGGACATGAGAGAAACAACTGAAAAACAAAATGCACAAAGGAAATCTCATACTCTGTCTCTCAGACCCCTCTCGCCTCTTGGTTGTAAGGAGTGGCATCTATACTTTGAGAGGACACAAGCTGTCATTTTTCTTAATTTTTTTTTAACTCGGTAAAGTAGATAAAGAAAAGTAAAGAGAAAGCAGAATGATATATAGGAAAGAATAGTGGATTGAGAACCAGAAGGTATGTGTTCATTCCTAGCTCTGTGCCTAAGTTGTTATGAAAATTTTGAAAAATAGCTTAAATATTTTGGGCCTCAATTAAATCATATATAAAACAGTAATCACAATATCTGCCATGACTGGTTTTCTGGAAGATAAAATAGCTCACAGGTATAAAATAATGTTTCATAAATTATCATAGTGCCTCAAGTTGGGAGGGATTTAAAGCAAGAGCTCCCAACTCAAAGTCCAGGGTTCCTCCCAATACATCAGACTGCTACCCTTTAGGGAGGAAAAAAGATGTGTTCTACAAATAGGTGGCATTATTTGGGAAGTAGAGGGTAAGCCAATGCAAATTTGGCAATGAAAGCAGAATTTTATAGGCTTCAGGATTTGGAACACAAACAAAAAGAGTTGAAGAAATGTCCCTTGGCTCAATGTGCCGTGTTAGACATGCCATTTTTAATATGCCAAATAGGCATAAAGAAAAATGAAATGCTAAATAACTCTAGAATTTGCATTGTTTCTGACATTACAAGGGACTGTTATTGAACTCTTTAGAACAAAGGCTGTGATAGCAAAGAAAGCTACAATGGTAACCATTCAGATAACATAGATTTCTTCCATCTCGCTTATAAAAATAGCAAATAGCTCAAGACTTATTGAACTCCATTACGACTTTTCATTTCTTCATGAATTTCAGCCTCAATCACAATTCTCTGTGTAGTTTGTTCAAGAGCTTGAATTTATCTCCCAAATAAATTGCTTTGGATTTCCTGGAAATACAGGTGTTAGCAGCAAATGTATAAAATAAGTTAATCATAAACACGGTGATGATTTTGAAAGGCAAACTACCTGAGAAGGCTTACTTTTAAGATTTAGAGACTCACTCTTCTTTCACATGTAGTGATGAAATAGGATAAAATAGAAGAGAATAGGATTCCTCTCAAAGTCCAGCACTGAGGATCAAAGGGACATAAAGACAATGTGTACGAATGCGAAGCATTGCCTCTATGTCTTCCCTGGTTCTCTTCTCCTCCCACTGGGGACCCCAAACAGGGCAGCACTTTAGAAACATTTTAAAGTTTACTTGTAGGAGCAGCTAGGTGGCTCAGTGAATAGAGTACCAGCCCTGGAGTCAGGAGGACCTGAGTTCAAATCCGGCCTCAGACATTTAACACAAAAACCAGCCATGTGACTTTGGGCAAGTCACTTGACCCTAACTGCTCTCTAAAAAGCAATAAAATAAAATAAAGTTTACTTGTAGTTCCCAGATTTTTGGAACTCCTCACCTACACATTTTGGAGGTACTCCCTTCAAATTATTTTGGCTCTTGCCCACCCTAGGGTATACAGTAGCATACCCACCTGTTCTTTCTGATCAATCTTTCACTATTGAACAAGTATCACTACTGCACTGACCTGGCCAGACCTGTACGTAGAAGTATCCTCACTTTTAAGAGCCCAGTTATTGTTGCTGTTGTTTGTTTTTTTTTAACTTTCCCTCTTTATCTCTCCCTACAATTAATGCTATCTATTCTTATTCCTTCAGGATTTTTCCAAGAGGCCCAGGGTCACCAACAAACTAATTAACTAATTTGAGTAGAGGTGGTAGATAATAAGGCCTTAATGGGTGAGAGGAAGAAACCCCTAGGAGACACTGGATTGGTAGTCATGAAAATCTGACTTCACCTTCTACTTCTGATACTGGTTGTAAGACTGTGGGACAGATATAGATATGCATGTATGTATATGTGTTTATACATATATTATATATTATTATTATTATGTATATGTATATATACTTATGTGTATACATATATACATGTCCATTAACATTTATATGTATACATACATACATACACCCTAGTAATTAAAACTTTTCGCTTTTGCATATCATTTAAAACCCATCATCCACTTGCAGTTGTAATAATAGAGGTGTTTAGAAAACCTGGTACGTCATTATGATTGTAGAGGGAAAGCTTAAATGACCCACATACACGCATTCTCTTTCTTCTTTCTATCAAGTCCATGCCCTCAGCAATGGCTGTGATTGTGCCTCGTTCATCAGCAACTCTGAACAAAGTTCTCTTTTTTTGTTCATGGATGCTTCTGGCATTCAGAGATATACCAGTCCACTACTATATCTATTGCTAATATTTTAACTGGAGGATCTTCAAAGAGTGAATGCACTTATGCTATTTGTCATCCCCAAATGTCATTATTCCTATAGGAACCAGTTCTAGATTCCAAGAACAACCAGCATCTACCTCCTCCCCTCCCTGTTTTGGAACACATTCCCCTAGGTGCCCATAATTTGAGAGTCCCTCCCTCACTATGATCACAGAATCAGAGTTTGAAATATGGCCTCGGAAAGCCTGGGGAGTCACGCTCTTCTAACATATAGTTTATCTCATACAAATTAATATTCAATGAGCTTCCTCATGGTTGCATGAAGCTCTTGCCCTGTTTCTACACAGATGCTAAAACCGACAATTCCTGTCCTCTATATTTATCAACATCTCACACTTTATGCTTTGTCATATACTCTCAAAAGTCAGCTTGTTACTATGCCTACTCTATTGATTAACAGGAAAATGTCCTGATACCTTTTATAACCCAGACAATATTTACAACTAAGATCATCTGTTGATTTTTTTGGGGGGGTGGGGGAGAGTTGCATCTTGTTATGTATCCAACATCTCTTAAAAGCCTTTCAAGAAACTGGGAAAAAAACTTGTATTCTCAAATAAATAGGGAAATTTTATCATTACTTCATTATTTTAGTATGTACTTTAAAAGAACTTTGTGTAGGCTCTGCGAAGTGGCACACACTTGTACCTTGCTACTAAAAGAGATTGAGGTTGGGGGCTTGTTGAATTGTTGATCCAAAGATCTACAGTCCTAATAAAGTTGACTGAGTACCTACATTAAATCTGACACCAATATGGTGAGACCTAGAGTTGCAGGACCACCAGGCTGCTTATAAAGGGATGAACCAGACCAGGTCAGAAAACCAAAGCATGTTAAAGTTTCTCTGTAGATTAATACTAGGACCTGGCTAGTGAGTGGTTGCTTCACTTTCAGCTGGTGTGAGATATGAATATCTAATCTCAAAAAGCAAAACAACAGAAAAACCTTTATGGACAGAATTTTATGGTTTCAAACACATTACATTTTTATATCTAAATGTTTGTTTTTTGCTGACAGTTGCTAAGTTTATAGTACAGTTGGAGAGAGAAACAGAGACAGATATTATAAAGAAAAGAAAGGGGGAAAGCTGTGTCCTCTCCCTTCAGTGGAAAGCTGGGTAAGAGGAAGTCCAGAATAAGGCAGCTTGGTGGCAAAGATTAATGAAAGGAAGAACATGAGTTGGATTTGAAGATTTTAGGGGCTGGCCTAGGACCCATATGGCTTATATAGTCACAAAAGATAACATTTCTCAGAAAACACATTTATTTTTCTCAAGGACTTGTAATATTTTATCCTAATGGGATCTAAGTGGGAATCCCTTCACACCTGAGGGGCTGAGCATGACCCTAAGAGAAAAATAAGTGGTCAACCAACACGAATGTGAGAAGATGGGTTACATCCAAGTGCATACTAGAGCTAACTCAGATGTATTTCCAGCTTCAAGGAGCAGATCATTACATTTTCAGTGTGAGTATTTACATTCTGGAAACTGGCAAAGCTACTGGAAAAACTGGACAACCGTCAAAAATCAGGGCTTGATTTATTATTTTGTTGGTTGTAGATTTAAGAAAATGGAGAAAATGATAATAATACAGATTAACCTTAAAAGACTGTTAAGCGAACAAATTTGTCCCTGTTATGTTGTTTATTAAACATTTACCAACACACCTCTGGTTTTATCCTAATTCATACACAGTAATCAACTTTGGGCCTTCTCGCTACAACTATGCCTTTCCTATCATCCATTATTGCCTACTGAAGCTGTACAAGCTTCCAACCTCTCCCCTTCTGCCCTGGGTAGCCATGACTTAGCAGGTACCTTTGGAAAAATACTCCTCTCCTCAGAATATCCACACCCTGAACACGAGAAGGCCTTTTGCTGTAGGCATCCCAATGGCTAGTTCCATATCCCAGGGCAATGGCAAGAGAGTAAGACCCTGACTCCAAACCCTTTCCCATTTTTTGGCAGACCAAGTGAGTTGCACAAAAGAATGCATAGATGGGTTTTGATCTGCATAACAAATGTCATTCCATCCTTTTTATTCCCAAATCCACCCTTCTTCTGGACTTTTCAGTTACTGTTGATAGGATCTCACATGCAAAACCGTGGTGTTGTGGTGAGTCCAGGATTCCTCCCCCTTATTTTCCCTATTCAATCCAAATCTTTAATTTCTATCACCATATAATCTCTCACATCTTTACCCTTATCTTTACTCACATAACCACTATTCTACTTCTGGCCCTTGATCACTTCTTGCCTAGATTTTGGCAATAGCCTTCTTGTCCACCACACTGCCTCAAGTTCTTGTTTTCAATCCACCCTACATGTAGCTGCCAAACTGATTTTCCCAAAATGCAGCTTTAACCATATCACTGACTTATTCAACAAACTCCAATGGCCTTATTGGCTCTAGGATCAAATAGTACTTTTATCCTTTAATATTTTTTATTTGTGTGTTTCACAATGTACATAAATTATTAGTGTGCAAAGTAATATATATAATTTATAAATAAGTAAATACATACTAGATGTACCTTTTTTTTAACTGATAAATGTATATGATAAAAGAAAAAAAAAGATTTGAGACTACTGACTTAACCAATGGGAGTAACCCTAATGGTAGCAAATGCTGAAGTATGGAGGCAAGTGTTTCTCAAATTAAACTATGTCACTAACTACATAAAGGACTTTCCCACACTCCAAGCTAATTACTCTATCAGTAAAAGTTTGCCTTATCATAGTACAGTGGACAGTGTGTTGAATTTGAACCTGGTCATTAATTCTAATTCTGCCACTCACCATCTGTGTACCTTTGGTCAAGTGATTTAATTTCTCTAGACTTTATCTAGTTTCTTCATCTACAAAATGATGAGGTTGAACCAAGTGGCTTCTAAGGTCTCTTACAACTCTAAATCTATGATCCTTTTCTTTCCCTGATGCCAGTCTGATAATTCCACTCATTTCATATGTTTCTCTTCTGCAAGTGGCTTGCAATGGGAAAACAGAGCTGGGGGAAATCATTGATCTCTCTTTTCCTATGGGCCATTGTCGCCATTGCTCTTTGAGAAACAGTCATAGTTAAATACTGATGCATCTGCTAAAGTGTTGGCGGTTTTCAAGTGTAACTATATTCTGACTCTTTGCAGTTGGAGAGTGTCAGCCACATAGTCGAGAGCCCCATGTCAGGCCATGGTAGTTCCCTAAGGGCCCTTTTTACTTCTCCAAATGCTGACCTTGTGAAAGGAAGACCAGCTCAGAGTACTCAGGAACCCTCTTAAAGATGCTCCTTTTGACATCTGCCTTTTCGTCCACATTAAAGTTCTCCCTGCCTTTAACTATGAGAAGCAATTATTTTAAATTTATGTTAAAATCATAAGAACACCCAATTTCTGGATCTTTGTCAAAGTGGGAGCTTCCCCCAAGAAAGCAATAGTTATTTGTATATGTTTCCAAAGAACAAAATTCCTTTTCTTACTTATTTTGCTTCACACAGCTGAAGGCAAACCAAACTCCTGCAACATGCCTGAAGGAACCCACTATCCTCAGCATATTTATCTCTATGCTTCCTTTTACAGGCAGTGTGCTCATTGAAGAGACATTCTGCTCACGTTTACAAATTGAACACAGAAAAAGGACTTCCAAAAGAGTAACAGTGAAACAATGAAGTGTATCCTTTTGAATCTCACATTCTGTCACTTCCTCTACTTATTGATTTTACCTCTGTACCTTGACTTCTTGGAATTCAGGTGACTTATTATATTTTGTTGGGACTACAGAGCAGCATCTCTTAATACACTCTGCAGATGTGGACTGGGGACTGGGATGAAGCCTAAGAGAATATTTATAAAATGGAAGTAAACATTTTGATTTGTTGACAAAAGATGAAATTAGATGTGGTAATGATGGAAAAGATTTGGTTATAGTGTTCCTGGGAATTTTCATTTTGGGGTCTCTTTCAGGTGGTGATTGATTAATTCTTTCAATTTCTATTTTACTCTCTGCTTTTAAGATATCAGGGCAGTTTTTAATAATTTCTTAAAATATAATATTTTGGGTCTTTCTTTGATCATGGCTTTTAGGTAGTCCTATAATTCTTAAACTATCTCTCCTTGATCTCTTTTCCCGTTCAGTTGTTTTTCCTGTGAAATATTTCACTTTTTTCCATTTTTAAACACTGCTTTATTGTTTCTTGGAGTCATTAAATTTCAGCTACCTAATTATAATTTTTTTAGGAATTACTTTCTTCATTGAGTTTTTGTGCTTCTTTTTCCATTTGGACGATTTAATTTTTTTAAGTGTTATTTTTTATTTCAGCATTTTAGCCTCTTTTTACAAAGTTTTCAACTATCTTTTCTTAATTTTCCTCCTTTGCTTTCATTTCTTAACCCAAATTTTTCTACAATTCATTTAATTTTTTCCTTTATTTTTGGCTCTTCCAGAAATTCTTGTTGAGTTTGTTTCCAACTCAGATTTTCCTTTGGGGCTTTACTTGTAGCTATTTTGACTTCATCATTTTCTTCTGAGTTTCTGTCTTAACCTTTCTAACACAGTACCATAGTAGCTTTTAATGGTCAAGCTTTATGTTGTTGCTGGCTTGTTTTTCTATCCTGTTTCTTTATTTGGAATTTTATGTTAATGATAGGCTTTCTTCCAGGCATGGGGAGGGGGGAAGGAAACTCTATCTCAAACTTCAGGTGTTGTTTGTTTGTTTTTTTTTACACTGGTGTTTTCAGAACTAGTTCTGGGGGTTTGGATGTTTTTGATGGTTCTAAGGTGTTGTGATTAGGGGAGAGGTATGGCTATCACTCTCCCCTCTGGTGTTTACACAGGAAGGGTCCCTGAATCCTTGGAGCTGGAAGTGACACTGTTTCTCAGGGTCTTTGATCCCTTGGGACCAGAAGTAGTTCCTCAGGGTCCCCTATCTTTTGTGACCTTCTTTGATATTGCTCCTTAGGGATCCCACTCTCTAGACTGAAAGTGCTCCTCTCTGCCCTTGAACTACAACTTAGAAGTGGGTATAGACAGCAGAATCAGCAACAGTGTCTATCCCTGCATCTAGTGTTAGCACATGGATTTCCTATAATATCTTTCTGAGTAGTTGCCAGGTCACCTTACCATCTTTAACTTGAGAAATCCTAAAACTGCTACCACTCCTATCATTATCACCTAGCTACACCACTGGTGATTTATCCATATAGGCTCTAGGTCAGCCTCCATCCCCTTCCCTCAGATTTCCCTTTCCAACTTCCTATGTTATCTTGGGTTGTAGGAATAGCTCCATGCAGATTGGTTTTGAAGCATGGGTTATATTTCTTTGCATCAAGTTCTATATGTTTTGGTCCTTGAGGCAATGATATATTATTACTTTTAATCAATTATATTTGATGTAAATAACCAATTATATTTGATATAAATTTGATGTATCCTTCTTACAACACCATTTGCCTTCTAATTTTGTAATAAATAATTTTATTCTTGCAAAAACATTTTTATTTTAGATATATTATCAAAATTGTCTTTTTTATTTAAAGACTTCTCCCTTCCTCATTTTGGTTAAAGATTCTCCTATATATAGTTATGAAAGATACCTGATCCTGTTCTCTTGTAACATTTTTTTATGATGTTAACTTTTATATTCAGGTTTTATATTCATGTATGCATTCTGAGCTCAATGTGGCATATGGTGTAAGATATTTGTCTAAATATAATTTCTACCAAATTGTTTTTTAGTTTTCCCCATAGTTCTTCTTATAAAGGGAGTCCTTCACAAACTAATTTGTTTCTTTTGGTTTACCAAATGCTAAAGTGCTTTTAAACGTGTTTCATTCTTTGTTTATCTAGCTGCTTTCATTAATCTATTTTGCTTTCCCTCTTTCAGTAATAACAGCTAATAATAACTAACATTTACCTAGCACTGACAATGTGTCAGACACTGCACTAGGCTCCTTACAATTATTATCTTCATTCGGTCCTCACAACTACTGTAGGAGATAGGTGCTATTGTTGTCCTCACTTTACAGATGAGGAAACTGAAGCAAATATAGGATAAGTGAGTTGTCCAGGTCACACTGCTAGGAAGTATCTGAGGCCATATTTGAAGTCAAATTTTCCTGACTCCAGGCCTGGTACTCTCCCCACTATGCCACCTAAGTGCTCCTATCAAATTACCAAATAGTTTAATGATTATTTCTTTGTTATGCAATTTGAAATATAATAAAATCTTCTTATACTTTTTACTTCATCATTTTCTTCAACAGATGTTGGCATAAAAGTTGAAATTATCATCATGGTGGTCTCTTGGCAAATGTTTATGATGTATATTGAAATAGAAGATGGTCATATTTCTCAAAAAATAATGCTCCCTGTTGCTTTTTGAATATATTATAAAAACTAACTCCTCTTTTTGACATTTCAAGTAAAATATGTGGACCATTCCATTTATTTGCAAATTATTTTTCCTCTGATTTTAATTATAGAATATCTATTAATTTGATAGGATTTAAATAAATTGAGAGAAAAGGGGAGGTCACTACAGGACAAGGGAACATTGTTCATGGAGTTTTCATTTAAGGAATGAACACTGTGAATTCTGAACAAAATACATTCTGGAGTCACTTAGGAAAATATGTTTTGTGTGTATAAACTTAGGTTGATATATAGTGGCAGACACATCTGGCTAGATAGCATATGACCAGATCTTGGAAGGTCTTGAAAAACAGATTAATAGTTTAGAATGTATCGCATAGGATAGAGAACTCTAGAGCTTTTTTTTAAGCAAGGGAATGAGTATTGCAAACATTATTTAAGGAAAATTAGTGGAAAAAAAATAAAGATGAGAAAGTCATTGAGGTTAGCTGAAAGGCTTTTCTAGCAATAAAAGCATGAGGTGACCAGGATCTATCCAAGGCCAGGACTTAATTGGTAATTGAAATTGAGAGGGGGGGAGGAGGGGAAATCTAAGGCAGATTTCAAAAGAAAAATGTGCAAAGGAATTCAGCAGAAAGATTCCAAGGTGACTCAATTCTAGCAGGCCTTTAGATATGCAGTGCCCAATCTAGCTATGACTGTACTAACAAATGGAAATTTATTTGCAGATATTTAGAAGAACAGAACAGCCTATGGGGTTTCTATAAACAATCTTCTATAAGTTTAACTTTGCAGTTGCAAAAACAGTCATTTCAGTGGGGTTCTGGGTAACAGATCCTGTGCCTTCAAGCAAATGGGAGTTTGTAACTCCCATCCATCTGTCATAAGAAAGCAACATATCCACAGATCTCCTAACTTCCTTTTGAGAATAAACTGTTAAAACCTATGTTTCTGAACATGACTTGGGAGACGAGGTACCTGCCAAAAAGAGAGAGTCATTCATATGGGAAAAGTATGTATTTTTAAAGGTACATATGCCAGTTTATAATTACCTAATCGATGAAGGAGTGGGTATTTCTCCTGCCTAAGAAGGGGAGACTGCCTAGGCTTAATGTTATATCCTCTCTTATTTCATTACAGGGACATATGATGTGGGTAATTGAAATAATAACTTCACTATCTCCAGCAGTTAGTGTTATTAAAGTTTATTATTATAATATTAAGTAATAAAGTTTAAAGTTTTCTTATGTATTGTATTTATATTCAACTGCACTAAAACAGTTTTTAGGCATAATTAGTATTGGAAGATATTTCAGCAATTTAGCCAAAATATGACTCAAAATGTTCTGTGTAAGTCTTCTATCATTGAACGGTAGCTTTTAAACTGTTTTTTCCCCATTTAATTTAAATTATGAATGTGAATTATAAGCAAACCCTACTGTCAGTACACTGTATGTCTAAAATCATAATCATATCCCCTAATTTCTAGTAAACACTACCTCCTCAGTGCTTCAAAAGATTTGGAGGAACTATACCCACTGCTAAGCAGATGATTTTTTTGGAAATTGTTATAGTCAAAAATAAGCATTGCAACATCACAAGACTCTAAAAAGTCATTGAGAGTCGGAAGACCAGGGTTTGAGTAATGACTTGACTTCTTACAAGCAGCATGATCTCAGTCAATTCACTATACCTCCCTAGGCCTCAGTTTCCACACCTAAAAGACCCATACCAACACTAACACTGTGATTCTGTTGCAATAATTCTTCAACTGAAAAGCAATCTTCTACTAATGTGACTGAATATAACCAGCTTGGTCCTTGTTAAATAAAAATATGACAACAATATTACACTTTTATAGGTTATATACAATTCACAAAATATGTTTCACTCATTCAGTTTGTGAGATAGATAGTAAAAGTTTCGTTATTTCCATTTCTCAGATGCTGAGGAGCAGAGTTTTGATGGTTTACCCCTAATCTTAGAGCTAATTCTTAGGCCAAGCATTCTTCCCAAGAACAGAGGCAAATGGCACAGAGTGGATAGAATGTTGGAGCTGGAACCTGAGTCCAGCTCCTGTTTCAGACACTCACTATGTGACCCTGAACAGCTCATGTAACCTCTGTCTCAGGTTCCTCATTGGAAAATGGGAATCATAGCAGGATTAACCTACCAGAGTTGTTTTGAAGCCAATTGTGATAATGTTTGTAAAATGTTACAAACCTTAGAGAACACTTTGAATGATAGCTATCTTTAATATTATCATTTTTATTAATATCAACTATAACTCAGTTCATCTTCAACCAACTGGTTTAAGCTTGCAGGATCTCTGGTGGCCCAAACTGCTTTTTTTCCAAGGGCTTGAACCCATACACACTAGCTCTCTAGTTAACCAAGGGAAGAGACATAGTTATGTAATACAAAAGTACTTCAAAAAGGGGAGGTTTTGTAATCAATTTAAAATCTTGACCTAAATTATTATTAGATTTTTTTTCTTATGTTTAATTAAGTCTAATTAAACAATGCAGACATCTTCCTGTCACCTGTGGTGTGATTATGTTAAATATTTAATGCTTGTGAAAGATTAGGCTCCACATCTAATCTATATCTAACAATCTGTTCCCTCTCTGGAGTATTTTTTATTTAGTTCTGCTTCGTATAATGAGTTACATTTCAAAGGAAATTGTTAAATACTTCAGTGGGCAGGGGCCCTGCCTGCTGCACTGTTTGGGAAGGAGGCAGACATGTTAACAAGGCACTCAGGCTGAGATGGGGGCCCCAGAACCCTGCTCACCCATTGCTGCCATAGCCACTGTTTGCAACACATTCATCTGGCACATAGTAAACGCTTAATAAATGCTTGTTGACTGACTTACTGACTGACATTCCAAACCCCCAGATGTTACTTCCTGAAAAAAGTGAAAAGAAAAAAGGAAAGAGAAAAGACACCAATGGGTATTTCAGAGGCTTCACCAGGTTCAGCAAAGACAGATGATTAAGGACTTTGAGCATAAGGACACCAAGTTCACATTGGAAATAGCCTTGGAGCCATGCACATATGTCAAGGTTGCACATTCTTTTGGCTTTATGTCCCAAGGACCTGTCAACTGTATAATAGAAAAATGCATTTATTTGTCATTGCCCCCACTCTATCCTTTTCTACTATAAAACAATACAATTCTCTACATCCAAACAGCTCTTAGAAAGTACTCACTCCCAAGGAAAGAAAAAAAAAAAGGCCAGAACTGCATCCAGGAGCTAACCTAGAAATGCTGAGCCCAGGTGTTTGTAGAATACCATGCTTCAGCTAGAAAGAAAAATCTTTCTTTAGTCATCTCAGCCTAAGAAAGTTATTATAAAAGGAAATAAAATCAGTCTTTGTCAGTATAAAGGAAGACTACCAAGATACTCAAAAACAGAAGCTTTGTCTCATTTCCAAAATATCTACTGATATTTTCAACATATCTATGAACAAAAACTTTGTATAATTATTTTTCAATTGGTTAGATCTGTGAAATCAATTTCTCGGCATTTATAAAGCTCTTCTCAACAGACCAAAACAAGCATCACTTCTCCTTTACAAGCTAGAAAGATGATCTTGCAGCCTATTTTTGTTATGTCAAGTGAACTTTTAAAAATTCCATTAGTGGAGTCAATATAAACTCTACTAGTAAACTAATTAGCTTCAAACATTTTTTGGCAAGGATGAGATCAAGTCATTTTTGGATTTCCCAATAAGTATCCCAGACTGCCAAGGAAGGGTTCCAATACAGTCTTGCAAAGAGGACACCTGCTCTCCGAAAATCTGCATCCTTCAGAGGCAGAAATGAGAAAGGTAAGACCATAAGAGGCATCTTAAAAAACACATGATCAAAAAGAAAGCCCAGTCAAGAGAACAGGAGATTTTCTTTCTGTACAATGTAAGTCTTTTGAACAGTGCTAGCTTTGTGATCTGTAGATAAATCCACACGTTTTGATCTGCAAAGGCAGTATACCATTCCAAGGGGGCTTTGTGAAATGGAACTCAGTAGGATAACTTCACTCAAACAATAATGCACACACAAATGAACACACCTACTGATAGGGCCATCTGAGTGGTGGCAATGACTAGAATAAGTGTCTCTGGTACCTGTTGCGAAGCCCAGATCATGTATATTCAAAAGCGTAACTGGCTTTTCAGAAGTAACTTTGCACTTATGTAAAATTAATAGGGTATTCATTATAAAATCCATGCAGCATCTTATTAAATGTTGCCTGTCATTGAAAGCAGAAGGTGGAGGTTCCTTAAGATGAGGTTTTGTTGCCCTCTAGTGAATGAGGTCAGCATTATGCATGGGAAATTATTTTGATCACTGCATAATTAATGTTTACTGAGCAAGGAGAAATGGAGCCACTTTGTATCCTGTTCTACAATGCTAAATGTATGTGTATATATGTATATATACATCACACGTATATGTATATATATATGTATGCTATATATGATATATATATTAACATATGGAAGTCATTCTTCTCTGCCTTTTATTTTTAAATATAGAAGTGTGTTTTTATATGGCTATCAGCAGGCAAGAATCCAAGGATAAAGAATAAATCAACAAAAGTGATCCATGGTGCAGGAGCTCTAATGCATAAGTATATATTTAATGTGTCTGCTGAAAAGAATGTCTAATTATACTGTCATTGAACAAAATGCATTTTCAACTGTGATAAATTATGCCATCCTTTACTTCTGCAAAGCATATTAAGATTTATAAAAACTACAGCAACATCACCAAGCTGTCTAGCAAACAGAAAAGCCGAGCACCATGACCACCATAGAGCCAAAGAAGAAGGAAAGGAAACAAAATTGAAAAGTGTGATTAAAATACCTTACTAAAGGGATTCATATATTCCCAATTCTGTGAGTCCCCATTTTCAATCCTGACTACTAAACTTGGCAAGTAACAGACAGACTTCTGAATTTCCTGTCTCAAGGACCATGGGCATTTTTGTTGTTGCTTATTATCATGGGAATTCTGTATCTTAAATTTTGTTCTTCAATATTTGTGTTTGGAGAAAAGGCCACATTTAGAGCAAAAAGATACGACATTTCAAAGAAGAGTAAAAGCAACGGACTATAACCACCTTGAAGCTGGTGATGCACATTATGTAAACTTTGTATGTCTCTCAAAATTGATCACTGTACTCCATCCACAGCAGTTGCTTAACAAATGTTGAATCAAATTAAATTAAAAACCCAAGTCCCTAGTTCCTTTGACTAATGCTTTGTCATCTTTCTTCATTTATTAGCATTTTTAAAAATAGGTATCTCCTTGCATGTGATATTACATGAGATTTCTGTCCTCCAAGAACATAAAACCTCATATGGAATAAGGAAATGAGGAGAGAGAGATGGGGTACCCTAGAAGGTAAACTATGGTTTCAAAATGTGTCAAGCAAATAAACAAAATAAAGCAAATGAAATTAAATTAGGGGTGTTTAGTGGCTCAGGAGAAATCTATCAAAGTTCAGTCTTGTGATTTACTTAGGCCCAAGCATAATATCTATCACAATTTTAAGCTTTCATAGAGGTTCCAGAAAGAAAAAATCTCCAAAGCAGCCTATAATACATCTAGACCATTTCGAGCAGGAAATTTTTATTTTTTGAAAATAGTATTCCTTTTTTTCCAATTGTATGTAATGATCATTTTTTAACATTCATTTTTATAAGATTTTGAGTTTCAAATTTTTATCCCTCCCCTTCCCCTTTGCCCAAGACAGCAAGCAATCTGATACAGGTTATATACATGCAATCAAGTTAAACATATTTCCACATTAGTCATGTTGTGAAAGAAGAAACAGAACAAAAAGAAAAACCATTTTAAAAAGTGAAAATGTTATGGTTTGTTCTGTGTTCAGACTTCACAGTTCCTTCTCCAGATGTGGATAACACTTTCCCTCATGAGTCTTTTGGAATTGTCTTGGATCGTTGTACTACTGGCAAGAGCTAAGTCTATCACAGTTGATCATGGCACAATGTTGCTGGTACTGTGTACAATGTGTTTCTAATTCTGCTCACTTCATTCAGTATCAGTTCACGTAAGTGTTTCCAGGTTTTTCTGAGATCTGTCTGCTCATCATTTCCTCTGGGGCAATAGTATTCTATTACATTCATATATCATAACTTGTTCAGCCATTCCCCAATTGATGGGCATTCCCTCAATTTCCAATTCTTTGCCACCCTAAAAAGAGCTTATACAGGAAATTATTGAGAAAAGAAACAGAAACTTTTCTCCTATCCATGAATTTTGCCAATGTTAGCATGGCCTAAGTGCCATTTTCATTGACAAGTATGTCAAAAGCACCAGGTAAAAAGGACAGGCAAATTAACCAAGAATTGCACATTTTCATGGAAATTGTGCAATTTTAGGGTTATCTAAAGAGGGTTTAATGTATATCACATAGATAAATAGTATATTTTAAATAGCATAAATATCACTTACCTTTTGGGTTGTCCTGAAGATTATAAATGAGATAATAATTGGAAAGCACTGATCACAGAAACTGGCACATAGTAAATTCTATATGAATTTTAGTTATCATTATTGTTTTGTTATTGTTATTAGCTATTATTAGTATGAATTAATTGGCTAGAAAATCTTCTTTTCAAACTAATTATAGCTTTAGAGCTTAAAGGGACCCTAGTGTAAACATATTCTAACCTCTTCATTTCAAAGATGAAACAACTGAAACCCAGAAAGATTAAATGATTAAATGATGAACAGAAGCAGTAACAGATGTGTGATTTGAATGAACACAGGTCATCTGACTACAAATCCAGTTCTCTATTCACTGTGCCATCCTTATCATAAAGGCAAAGAGGACAATATCCCCATCTCCCTTAGCAAGCATATACCATTTGGGTTGAGAACCTGCTTTCATTCTCTGAGTTTCAGTCCCTCCATTCTGAGATATATCCTTGTTCTGTAGTCCCAGTTCTTGCTAAGAGACTATGGGAGCCATCTCTTTGTTGTTCATCCTGGTCTCAATATATTCCCTGACCTCTCCTTGATTTCCAGTATTGTTTTTTTTGATTAACTTTTTTTATTTTGTTAAGTATTTCATTGAGTATTCCCCAATTACATGAAAGGCATTTCAACAATCTTTTTTTTTTAATTTTGAGTTTCAAATTCTCTTCTTTTCCATTCCTAGCCACTCAAACAAGCTATTTGATATTGATTTTACATGTGAAGTCATACAAAACATATTTCCACATTAGACATGTTGTAAAAGAAAGCACACACAAAACAATAAAAGCAGAGAAAGTTTAAAAGTATGTTTCACATT
>CM053581.1:206564112-206600928 GCA_028627135.1 Pseudochirops cupreus | reverse complement strand
AAAAAAATTTAATAAAAAAAATAAAAATAAAAAAAAAGAAAGAGAATTGCATGCATTTTTGAACTGAGAATGGCTTCATTACTTTGGAGATAATCAGAACATGGAAATGACTAGGCCAAAAGCAATAGATAGGCTGATCTCAGTGTCCTCTCTGTAGAGCTTTAAACGTGTATTTGTTATTCTGCCTTCACAAAAGCACATTCACAGAGAAAATGTTGGACAAGCTCAATTTGTCTTGCCTCTAGCTAGTTTGGTGCATGCAGATGCCTCTCTTTCTATAAAAGACAGTTTCTGAAACTGAGATCCCTTTTCTCTTCTGAAACTGTCCACTCATGCAAAATGCTTGAAACTCTTTGGGAGAAAGGAGCAATGTAACTGCAAAGAATGGAATAGAAAACTGTCCACCCTTCCTGGTAATGAGAGCCAGGAATAGCCTAGCGTTTTGACAACTGTAGATAAGACAGATATCTAAAGCTTGTTTAACTTCTCCACTAACCGCTTTAATGGAGCTGTTCATAAGGAAAAAAAATTACCCAAATTGAGGGTTTTTTTTTTAAGCTTTTGCCTTGCAGTAGAGACAGGTAAGATAATAGGCAGTGAAATGGTTGATTTCAGAAGGGCCAAAATGTGGGAAGGGGACCACTAATATAGTAAAGGAGAGTCTACCAGAGATACCCATTCATACATGCATACACACATATACTTGTATACATACCCATATCTACATATGCATACATATATAAATATACATACATACAAGCATACATCACAGATCTCTGAACAATTAAGAGATAACTGTACCATTTCTCAATGCATCTACTCAGAAATCCACAAAGAAAAATAGGTTTATTAGAAAAGGGTTAAGATTGCAGGTTACAAAGCAGAATTTTGTTTGACTTTTTTTCCAAGTTTTCTACAATTCAGAAGCCACTGCCTTGCTTTTCATCTCAAAGAACCATAAGAGTGATATTGGGTATCTCTTCCTCTTCAAATTTCTTATTGTACTTTTTTCTAGAATTCATTACATTTAGCTCTAACTTTCACTTTACCTCATTGCAGGAATGCCTTTTCCCTCTTAGAAGATTGTAAACTTTTTGAAGACAAGATTTCTGTTTCATTTCATCTTTATTCCTTGTATGTTGCCCATGCAAAATATCATGTAAATAGCAGATACATATACTATATCTCTTCAATCTGAATTTTAATGACAGTAATGGAAAGCTTGACATTATGTTTAAGGTTTTTAGTTGTGACAAATTCTTTGTTCTTAACGCTGAAACTCTGGTTCACCAACTGAATATGGAATGAAATGAAGCTGAAAGATTATATTTATGACAAACTTTGGACAAATACAAGCAACACAATGAAGGCTTTAGGAAAGTGTAAAAGAAAAAGAAAAAAAGAAACACCTCTTTACTTTTCCAAACAGCATGTCTTACACATTCATCCCATGCTATTAAGGTGTGAAAGGGGATAAATGAAGTAGTTAAACTCCATGTATTGAATTTCACCTGAGAGCAAAGATTGTTTATTATTTATTTAATGGTATGGTGGACCCCTTTTGCAGTCTTGTGAAACTTTTGAACCTATTCTGCAAATAATATTTCAAGTGTATGAGATAAAATGTTTAGGATTACAAAAATATATTGAAAAAGTCATATTGTATGTATACATATATGTATAAGATATATATGTGTGTGTGTGTGTGTGTGTGTGTGTGTGTGTGTGTGTGTTTTAAGTTTTCTTACCCTCAGTTAAGGATCCCTGAATTGGAGTTGTTTTTTTTTTGAAGTTTCGCTATCATGACCACAATGGATTGGAAAGGATAGTTTTAAATTTTAAAATCTAAACTATTCATTTCAATCAATCAGAAGTTAGGTAGATTCATTTTTGTTGTTGTTGCAAAGACACAGGACTAGTAGAAGTCTAAGCTTTCATCTGTGGGGCACGGAGATGTGTGGTGAAGACCATTTCTTTCTTTGAATTCATAGGATAGGGTGAGCTGACGATCAGTACTCAGTCAACAAACATACATTAAGTATTTGCTTTGTGATAGATATTTGGTTAAATTCTCAGGATAAAAACAAAGGGAAAACAATAACAATAAAACAAACAAAAAAAAACGCAGTCTTGCCCTCAAAGAATATACACCAGGTCAGGGAAGGCGCTGTAAATAATTAGGTCAAACCCAGTTTGTGAGGCTTTTTTTTTCCTTTCCTGGAGGAGAAAGGTGGGGGAAGGGAAAGAGGAAAGAAAAAAAACCAGATACATAGATAGATAGACAGACAGACAGACAGACAGACAGACAGACAGACAGACAGATAGAAAGATAGATATGACTTACAGGGCAACATGTTATAACAGTATCCCCCAACATGCAACACACAGGTTCTCCAACACACACTGAACAGTGGTTTTTCCTTTTCTCATCCTGGGTGGGCTGCCTATCATTATAGGTCCAACAGAGCATTTGAGGAAGAGAAAGAAACAAAAAAGGAAGATAAGTTACTTCTCTAAGGAGTGCCCCTAACCCCCCACCCACCCCCATTGTACATTTCTGTGTGAGCCGCCTTCCAAGTAACTCAGGTGCTGGATGTTAACAGAGATCTTTCATTCAGGACACCATGGAAAGCCTTACTTAGCAGGCTTTTGCCTAAATAATATGTTGGCCCTCAGGCGAGTATTCAAGCTCAAAATCTTTCAGCAGGGCGTCCTTGTGAAGTGAATCTCATCTTATCTTCAGAGTTGGAATGTTACAATTAGCAATTGAGAAACTCTTTTACATCTTAGTAACCATGCATAAAAATTAATTCAAGCGAAACCTAATTTAGAATAATAATAACACACTTTCCTAATGTTTCCGACATTAATCATGGTTAAGACAGTTACTATAGCAGCAGGACTGAACTTATTGAAAATGAAGTAATTCGCTATAGTGGAGGTTCTCTTAGGAGACTGCTACTATTTGTTTAAGAACGAGAGAAAGGAGGAGAAAAAGCCCTTTCTGTTTTCTTTTTGAACTAATTTTAGGTTTCTGTAGCAGCGTTATCCAAACGCAATAAAGTTTTCATTATGTGAAAGAAAGGTTTCAACCTTGCTCTTCATGAGGAACTGCAGTCTGACATTTGTGAAGGGTCTCCTATTTGCACATAGGCAGTATAGACAGTGGTCTGGGATGATGTAGTCAGTTTCCTTCAGCGGAAACATTCCACAAGCTGTTTGCTGGCATTTGTCACTGTTGGCATCAAGGTCTGAGAGCTCCATACTACTGCGGGAAAGCATTTCTTCTTTTTCCTTGAGAGGGAGGTTGGCATCATGGTTATTGTGCTAATCCAAGAACGAGGGATCTTCAGTTGGGAACCCCATCTCAGATAATCTTAGTCAAGTTATTAAATCACTTCCTCATCCAAAAAATGGATTACTTATCCTACATACCTCAAAGAGCTATTGCAAGAAGTTACAGTGATTCAAATCCCACCTTTGATACTTAGCAGCTATGTTTCCACAAGCAAATCACCTCATCTAAGTCTCAGTTTCCTCATCTGTAATACAATGATTACAATTATTCTAATACCCAACTCATAAGGTTGCTGTGGGTCTGAAATGGCTGGGAAAATTTTGTGTAGTGACTAAGGCAGTGAATAGCATGCAAGTAGACGTGAGTCCAAACCCTTCTTCAGATGCTCAATTCCTCTGTGACACTGTGTAGGTCCCTTAAACTATTTGGGCATCAATTTCTTCATTTGTAAAACAAAGAAATTGTCTGGTCTTTGAGACTGATTCCAATTCTATATCCATGATCTTTGATAATTTATGTAAAGTACACTGCAAGTGTAAAAGACTAATAAATGCCAGTTATTGTTATGGTCCTAATTATATAATTAATATTAATGCAAACATGAGAAAGTTTAGAGGAAGTCAGTTTTTCAAATTGAAAACAAAGGTAAAGGATCCTGTTCTTAAACTACTTGGAACTTCATTTCTACCTTCCTTTTACCCTCAACACTCTAGCATTGTCCATTTGGATTATTATTTTACTACTCTAAGGGACTAGCACCATTACTTAATTCATCAGTGTTTTTGTTTTGTTTTATTTTTCTTTGTTTTTTACTGTATAACTAATAACTCTTCCTCTTACACCAGCAAGTGTTGGGTAGATGCTTTGGCCAGACAATGAGTTGAAGCCCCAAACTGAAGATGGGGAGATGCTTTTTGTTTTCATATCATTAGCATTTCTTATTGTATCTCCTTTCCCCTAGAATACTGTCTTATAATAAAGAAAATGAGTTAAGGGAAATCTATTGACTCAGAAACCACACCAGACAGTTTATGCAACACTTATGATCCACTATATTTCTACAGAAGAGATTTCTATTTTACCATCTTTTCTTCAGTACCAACACTATTTGGTATAGTTAATTAGGGTCTTACTGCCTCTTAGTGCTCTTTTGAAATTTACAGCATAGTCATTAGATATAATGTTCTAATCACTTTGCATCAGTTCAAACAACTCTTCTCATGGTTTTTTAAACTTTCATCATTTTCATATGCCATAATTCAATTGCCCATTCCCCATTCCATGGGCAGCCATTTTGTTTCCAGGTTTTGGCATTCACATTTTTATTTTGTTTTGTTACCACAAAAGTGTTGCTATGAACATTTTCTTAAACATAGATTTTCTCTTTGTCTTTTACCTCCTTAGCGGGTGTACTTCCAGTGGGCTTGAGTCTTAAAATGGCTTAAAAATGTTCCTCAGAGTTTGACCTTAAAAATCTTCCTTAAAGTTTGACCTCCTCACATTCTAATTTTCCTTTCCCAGTGATCCTTGTTGCTGCCAGAAAATACTTTGCTTTTGATCAGAGGAAAGCTAGTTCAATGGTAACAAAAGCTAATGGAAAATAGAGGAGGAGGGATTATATGCCAACCTGAGAGATTTGATCATGGGTCAGAGAAATAGGAAAGAAAATAAAGATATATTGTAAGAGCTAAGTTTGGTTCTTTCCTTGGAACTTTTTTTTTTTAATTTCTGATCTCTAAATTGTCCTAGAGTATATTTTGTGGTTGGGAACCCAAGGACAGATTTGCATTTGTTCTATTTATTACACATTGCATCACACAGTTCTGTTTGACAATTAATGCAGCTACATTTGGAGCTTGTATATATGACCTTTAGGTTCTCCCTGTATTCACTTGCAGCTTTGATGTGAATCTGAAATGAGTATATGGAGAAATGGTTAACCCATGGGAAGATGGAGAAATCCTGTGAATAACAGAGTTGGAGGGTCATATCATTTGCAAACCGTAAAAGACTGAAGATGGGTCAACTGTCAGAGCTGACTAATGTTGAAAATAGCAAGTGGGGAAGCAACCCAAGAAAGACAATGAACCCCTTCTGGCAAAGCATCTTAAATAAGTAAAACAGACAACAATCCTCTTTTTCTTCTTAATTTTTTTAGAAATAATTTAATTTTGAATGGCTGCCACGAAACAAAACACACTAGGATTTCCAATTACAGTAGCAAGGTGCTGAAGATCTGATGATGCACAAATGACTGAAAATAAAGGGAATTTGCTTGTTTTTTGTTTGACTTGGTGTATCTCTCATTGAGGCGAGAAAGTACAGGAAACAGAGCAAGCTATCAGGCAAATTGTAGTACTCTGCATAACCATGCCATACCTGAGCCAGTCATGAGAAAATGTACCTCCAAGCCCTGAGGGATTTGGAAAGGAGATGAAAAAATGTTTCTCAATTAGCTTGTACAATTACTTGGTTTACAAGCATCATCCCATACCCCCATACTTGGAGGTTTGGCTAACTCCAGTATAAGGGTTAGTCCACAATTTTTACAGGGAATTTAAGAGTTTAAAATTATGAGATATGAAAAATCCATTTAGCAAACCGTTATTTATCACCTCCTGCATGTAGAGCTAAGGTGGTACAGTGGATAGAGCACTAGACCTGGAGTCAGGAAGACCTAAGTTCAAATCCAGCCTCAAAATACTTCCTACCTTTATTACCTTAGATAATTCACTTTACCTCCACCTACATCAGTTTCCTCCTCTGTAAAATGAGGGTAATGATAGCATCTACTTCCAGGGTTTTTATGAGGATCAAATGACATAATATTTGTAAGTTTGCACGATGTGCATAAAAATATTATCTTTATTTACAATATTTATACAATATTTATACAATTTATACAATTTATACAATATTTATCTACAATATTTCAGTAAGAAAAGAACCACAACAACATAGAGCTTAAAGTATGGTGGCCAAACATAGATTACTCTATCACATGATAATATTGTATATGTGAACTTTTTTCACCCAATCTGAATCTGCAATTTAATAAAAGTGGGGCAAAATTCTTACTTCAATCCAAATCAGCAACTCCTCTATAATTTAAAAATATTAAAATGTTATAATTTTTTCTGAAACAATGAGGGATTAAATGTCTCATCTATTTGGAAGCACTGTATATTATACTGTAATATATGTACTGGTAACTGTGCTATGCAGTGGGAATAAAGAAACAAAAGTATGACAGTGATTGCCCTCAAGGAGCTTACATTCACTTGAGGGAAAGAACATACACACAAGCTACTATATGCAAAATAAAAGCAAGGTAAACTTTTGGAGAACAAGTATGAGTCAGATACAGGAGTTGAACCAAATTTTTCCTGACTCTAAGGTTCACCTATTCTCTATGCCACAATGCTAATCAAATATATCATGGGGTTATAAAATACAGTGTTATATGAAAATCAGAAAAGTTTCACAAAGAAGGTAACATTTTGGATTTTGGAGTTAGAGTAGAGCTTTAATGGATGGCTAAAAACTCAGTAAATGAGGGGGAAGAGACTACAGTAGGGAGAGGAAGAGGACAGAGAGGACAACAAGATATTCCAGGGATAGGGCACAGTATCACCAAAAGCTCTGAGTCAGGAAAATGCAGGCTATGTTCGAGTGATAAACAGTAGTCCAGTTTGGCTAAATTGTGTGGTACTTATATGGCAATTACATGAAAAGAGGCTGGAAAGATAGCATGACAACATATTGCTTTGAGTACTAGGCAAAGTAATACAGATTTTAATGACTAATAATCCAGAGGGAGCCATGGAAGTATTTTGAGTAGAACAGTGACATGACTAGATCCATGCACAAGGCAGCTTATTCTGACAGCAGGTGTGAAAATGGCATATTAAGTCCAAATCAGAATGTGAATGAACTAACACAGCTCTAGTAGCTGAACTGTCTAAATTCAAGGTTTTTTTTTTCTTGTTTTTTTTTTTCCTGGAAGAGTTGCTTAATTTCCTCCTACATTTAGTCAACCAGGAATTGTGCCAGGGAATTTTATACAACCAACTGCTTTGTCCACCCCAAAAGGATTCTGGATCCTGCACAACCTTCATTTCAGATGCACTTGTTCTAAAATGTGTGTGTGTGTGTGTGTGTGTGTGTGTGTGTTCTATGCATCAGGCAGGGGAGCACTGAAATAACTGTTCTTTAGTTTGCAATCTCCACTTGCACAACCTTAGGCACATTTGGTTTCAGCCTAAAATAAAATGGTCAATTAATTATTCATAAGCCAGGTAGTTAATATTCAGCTAAATAAATCCAAGAAGAGCACTTAAGAAAGTGAATTCCCTTTGTTGAATGACTTGTACTGTCTGTGTCTTCTCTTGCTTAGTGCTGCCCTTTTCCAGTAGGAAAGTTGGGAGGAAAACAAAAGCACATTTAGCTAGGGGAGAAGACAGAGGGAATGTACTTCAAAGATGCCCTATTTCTTCTTTTCCTATTTCAATGTTTTCTTGCTCTTTTCCTTTTGTAATATTTATGTGACTCTAAATTAATGAGTGACCATGCAAAATGCTATGTTCTTCCCTCTACCACAAACGCAAGAGCTAGTATTGCAGTAGAAAAAAGACTGTTTTGGATACACACACACACACACACACACACACACACACACACACACACACACGATCTCTGTCTCTTTCTCTGTATATATATATATATATATATATATATATATATATATGTGTGTATGTATATGTGTATATGTATATGTATATGTATATATATGTATGTATGTATGTATGTAATGTTCTAACCTTTCCCAATGGATTCTTTCCTTTCTTTTCTCATTTTTTTTTTCCTGAAAGGAGTGGATACTTTATTATTTTGCATTTTTGGCTGGGGCTTTATGAAAGAAGGCAGTTGCATATTACAGGTTTCATCTGTTCCCAGCTCAGCTTTTCTTTAGTAATTCTTTATTCTGGTTTCCTTTATTATGAATTCTGGATGCTGTATCTAGTAATCGTTCTTTATGACGGCCCCAATATGGGCTGCATTATTTGTGAATTAGAGAGCAATTTATTTAGAATCTCAGAAAATTACTTTTCTCCTGAATGCTGTTTTGCAGTCTATCCATTTTCTTTTTTATCTACTATTGCTTCCTCTGTGTCACTAGATTCTTAAAAAGATATTTCATTCAGATTTGAACTACAGTGTTACATTAAAAAAACACACACATACGCAACTATACACACAGTGGAAAAGTACCCTGCTTTGATTTTGGCCAGAAGTGAAATAAAACCAATAGGAATATCCCCTAATGCATTTCACATGCATAAGAAGGAGAAAACATTCAGCATTTTCCTTAATCAATAATCTTCCATGGCCATGGGAGTTTAAACCAAGGCCCAAGCTCAAGAATTGAATGACAGCCTCCAATGAGTATTGACCATGCCAAGGACCAGTGGACTGCAGACTCATTAGCATGACTATGATAAACTGAGCTTTGTTCCTGCTCATTTCAGTAAGTACTGGAAAGGGACCAAAGCTAGGAAATTGCTTGGATCCAAAGGCCCAGAAGTCATTGGTCTCTATGCATGATGACTCAGCAGTAGGAATTCTACTCCTGAGATAAGAAGTAGAATGTTCTTTAGGCAGAGGGGTGCCTTTCCCCCATTTATGACCGGTCTCCTACATATAGGTATACTGTAGCCACTAAAGACAAAGTAAAGATGCTTTGATTAAAAAAATAAGTTAAAGTCACTCTCCTCCATTAAAGAAAATAGTATTTCTTTGTTTTAAATATAGTTGTTCCACAGGGTTGTTGTTGTTTGTCCTTCATTCTCCAAGAAGACCATCACATCAGGGAGGTGATATCATGACAAGTGAGGGAGGGCTGTATGAGGTCACCAGCCTAATTTTCTCCTCTGGATCTGTCTGAGTCCGGTGGCTAGATAGACATCAGGATGACTGGAGATGGCCCTAGGTGTAATGGAAGATTTTGGCCTTTTAAAGCTAAGGTCTTTAGCAGGTCTCAGCTTGACTGAGGCAACGCCCAACTATTTCAACAAGAGAGTAGATACCAAAGCTATCCATCCTAGAGATAGCGTGTGATGGAATAAAAGACCTGATCTTGAATCTCAGATCAGCTACTTACTATTTTATGACCTTATTTAAGTCTTTTTTACATTGTAGGATATCAGTTTTCTTATGTATACAATAAAAGCATTGGAATAGATGATACCTAAACTTCTTCCAAGTTCTAAATCCTATGATTCAATCCATCTGTGATGTTCCTTGGAAGTAACCAATAAATTTCTCTCTAGTGAGGTGAAACCTCCTTTTCTTTTCATCCAGACTTTCACAATATTCCTGGCTCCTTCAGCATCCAGAAACAAAGCCCACTGATTCCAAGAGATTTCTCGTTGGCAATGCTAATTGTATTTTGCTTAGAGAAAAACATAAAACCCCAAAGAGGATTTTACATGCTTTTTCTGGAAGGAAATATTTCTTTTTCACATCATACACTGAGGGGAAAAAATGATACCAGCATTCAATCCAATTCTATTCAACAAACGTTTACTTATTGTCTATAATGTGTATAGAAAGACTTTCTGCTACATATTAAAGAGTTCATAGAGATGAATGAGATCCTTCCCTCAAACACTATATCATTTAGTTAAAGAAGAAATTCATTGTAAAAGTTGAAATCAACATAAATTTCAAAAAATACCTAATATCTTGAATAATCAAGATAAAAAAATATGACACTTGGGCTCTGATATTCATACTGTCTCATAACTGTAGAAATAGAAGTGATGAGAACTCAGTTCAAGTACCATCTATAGGAAATCTTTTCTGATTCTCCCAATTTTATAGTGACTCCCCCAAAACTGATCTTGTATTTATATTGACTATATTTTGCATAGGCTTAATTATATACCTGTTGTAACCCTCCCCCAATCCTAACTAGAGTCTTGTTATCAGGGACTTTCATTCCCCCCCCCCCATCCCTTTCACATAGCACAATACCTGTCATATAATAGGCTTTTAATAAGCATTTATTGCTTAATTGATTTTGAGAGGTCCTCTTATCCTTTTAAATCCTCAGAGGAATCATAACTTCAATTAACCAAACTGTTTCTTGATCTCTCTACTGAGAAAAATGAGATATTTTCACAAATACTTCAATATTTCCAGTATTCATGATTCCATCTGCATGGATTTAGTCCCTTTAGCAACAGGGATCACAATGTAAGAATGTGGTCTTTGAGAGTTGCTATGATAAAAATAAAACAAACGAATAAAATAAAAGCTCATGCCTCTGAGGCCAACCAGTGATGCCCCTGTCTGCACATAGGAAGGCTGAACCTTAGGCAACAGATGTATAGTCTGCTACAGTCTGTCACCAAGCTCATACCTGAAATCTTTGTAGCTCAGTAGAACCTGCAAGAGCTGAGATTCTCATGCAAATGGCATGAGACCTCAGAGTAGAACATTAGTAGAGTATTGTACCACAATAATAAATCACATTTTTATAGCACTTCACTATTTACACAGCATTTTCCTCATAGCACCTCTGTGTTATAAGTAATTAAAATATCATTATACTCATTTTTCTTTGGAGGAATATGAGTCTCAGGGAAGTTAACCAACTTCCCACAGCCGTAGCACCGATGAGGATCATTGCCAGGACTAGAACCTAGTGCTTCTGGGTCCTATGCATTGCAGCACTATTCTCCCTGTCATAGCTCACATTCATAAAGCATTTTAAGTTTCACATAGACATTTTCTCACAAAACCCCGAATTATCCCTATTAGAGATGAAGAAACCGAGAGGGAAAGAGTTCAAGCATTTTGCACATAGTTACACACCTAATAAGTGTTTGATGCTGGGATTTGAACCTAGTTATTCATGACTACAAGTCTCTTTCCACCTTCATTCTGTCCTAAGTCTTTGGCCCTAAGGGAACTTGGACTTAATTTGTAGGAAATATAATGAAGGTGTCCGCTTAAGCTTGAGTCATAATTAAGGACCACTTGCAGCTTCACTTCTTGGATAAATATTCTCCCTCACTAGGCAGAGCAGCTAACACTCCATGATAAGAATTATCAGCAATATTGCTATTTGTAGCAAATATAACTAAAAGTCACTTTAATGGAATAACTGGAACCTTTCCTGAAGTAGGTGCCATGTGTATGAAGATATAGGCAAACATTCTATTAAAGCAAGCATATATGTGTGTATATATATATATACACACACACACATACACACACATCTGCTCTGGCACCTTCATTTACATAGCAAAGAAATATTTTGCTACTACTTAGTCCTCAAAATAACTGCCTCTGAGATGTTTGCTAAAAGAGATGAATAACCTTAGCATCATTTTGAGTATGATATGCAACAATTTTAAACATCATCCACTAAATCACTTTTTTATTGACAAACTATAATCAGCCCTCAAAATAAATAAGGTTAAACTCATAACAATAAAAGAGAAATGCAAAGCCCTCATTTCCCACAGTCGGTGGGGAATAAAATCCCTCTCACATATGAATAAGGAAAGCAGCAGGGTCATTTAATCTCACATTTTTTAGCTCAAGGGAATGTAAGAAAATTTCTACTCAAGACAGGTAGCTTTCTCCTCCATTCCTCAGTCACATTCACTGATCTTGTTTCCATTAGCAATGATAAATCAATAGATAAATAGATAAATAGATAAATGTGGTTCAGCAATCAGTACAAAAAGGGCTAAGATCTTTAAAATGTATTTGTACAGTGCCCTATCAGAGAAATTGGAGCAGAAGAAGGAATATAATGACACCTGTGCTAGCAGAGATAGTACCATAAAGGAAAACATAACTGATATTATTGAGCACAGATTAGTAAATAGGGAATTGAAAGTTCTCTTCATCTAAAGGGGAAAGATGTTTAAAATGACTGCTGTCAGGAGACGTTAAGTGACTTGCCCATGAAATTCTGCAGGTGGGGAAAGTTTGTCTGAGTTTGGGGTCAGGAACAAAGGTAATCCTGAATGGGCTAAATTTGCAGTGCATTCGTTGTACTCACACCCTCCTCCCAATGCCATCATTTCCTTCATTACTCTTGGAATTCTCTCCCAGAATCTCTCTCCTGCAAAGCTGTGCTCTGGGATCTGGCACCCCTAGAAAGAGGTCATAAGCTCGTAGGATGATAGACGATGAACTAGAAGGGAACTGAGAAGACATCTAGCCCAACTCTCACTAAGTATGATGCAAGAAAAATGAATCACGATGGAGTTTTATAATGAGGACCCTCTAGTCCAGGTGTCCTTAATCTTTTTTTGTGTCAGTGATACTTTTCCTCTGGCAGTCTGGGGAAACCCATGGATCCCTTCTTAGAATTATATTCTTAAGCACATAAAGTAAAATAAATGGAGTTATAAAGGAAACTTACTATATTAAAAACAAAAAATGTGCTTTTTTCTCATTTGGCTCATTTTTCTCATACACTCCCTGAAATCTAGCCATAGGTCCCTCAGTGATGGATGGATGTCAAGTTAAGAACTTTACCTTTAATGAACAGAAAGCTCCATGAAGAAATGGACTACTGTCTTATCTAAATTTACTAATTATCCAGCACAGTGCTCTATATACAGAAGCAATTGCAACATTTGGCACCCTAGATAGAACACTGAGCCTGGAGTCAAGAAGCCCTGAGGCCAAATGTGACCATAGCCACTTACTGTCTGTGTGACCATGGGCAAGGCATTTAATTTCTATCAGCCTCAGTTTCTTCATCTGAAAAAAAGGGAATAATAGGGCTCACTTCCTAGTGATATGGTAAGGATAAAATGAGGTAACATTTGTAATTTGTGTTTGTAAATAAGAAATTTGTATTTGCTTCATAAAGCTAAAAGCTATATATAAATGCTAATTATTATTATTATGATGATGATGATGATGATTGGTTGAATTTTATAAATATGAGGATGAGAAAGCTTTTCAAAAATAGGGAATCTCCATAGAGAGCAAATAGGCATCCTGGATCTCTTTCTCCATTGCTCCTAATACCCAAATCAGAGTTTTGGAATGCACATACACACACTCAAACACAGACATTTTACACATGTACACATATGTGTGTGAGAGAGACAAAGAGAGAGAAATGTGTGTATGAAAGAGAGAGGGGGGGAGAGAGAGAGGGAGAGAGAGAGAGAGAGAGAGAGAGAGAGAGAGAGAGAGAGAGAGAGAAAATGTGTGCATACATGTGTGTAAGCAACTATTTTCTTTTCAGATATAAAAGCTGAAAAGTAAAGACAAGAATTTTGAAACTATCTCTCATTGGTGCTTTTTCTCTCATTTTTTTTTCATTGCATAGAAGCTTTGATTTTGATAGGAAAAGTCTATTTGAGCATAAACAGTTTATGAACAGTTTGTAATGGAATGAAGGATACTCCCACTATATAGATGGACTTTTTAGCTGCCTCTTCCATACAAGGTAACAAGAGGCATTAAAAATACATTTACCACTGATAGGTTGAATTCATTTTGGCTGGCATAAATAGGACAGATGAGCTATTCAAATGTCTGAAGAGTACCATAGAATGAAATATTGATCATCTTCTCATGGTCCCTGCATAAGGGGCCAATAATTTGTTTTCTCTCAGTACTAGTATATTGTGGCACTTATAATGAATTATACATTGCAGGCTCATATCCTTTGCCCATTTCTATTTACCTATCCAGTCTGAAATCTCATTTGTCAAAGCTTTAAAATTCCATGAATTTGAAGCTACACCCCTTTTCAAAGAACCTAGAATGGATAACTCAGGCATCCTTCAGGAATTGGAGATTAAGTACCTGTTATAACATGGCTTCTAAGTATGCAAAATAATGTTCATTTTGTCATAATAAATGCTCACAGGGTGTGGAGAGACAGGCACACTTCTCCCATTTGTCTTCACAAAATATGGTAGCAGTCTCCTCCCTTTAACCCTGGTGATTTCAATGAAGGAATCAGGATCACAGAAAGATTGTAGCCTTCAAGGTATAAAGAAGACAATTTGTGGGGCTTTTTTTGTCTCTTTCATGAAGTCATTCCAAAAATTAAATTAAAAAAATAAGGATTTATTAAAGGTGTTCCATGTTTGAAGTACTGTCATAAGAATACATAAGAATACAAAGACAAAAAAAAGTCCATGCCATCTAGGAACTTAAATTCCACTTGAATCCAAGTTAAAGTTTTCCTAGTAAACAGAACCACTTAAGTGCTCTCTGATTATTTTCTTTTAAATTTGGAGAGGAAACACCTTAATTATTGGAAAAGAAACTTTTTCCTTTGTTTGAAAGTTCTATTCCTGGCCATCTGTATTCTCAATTCATAATTGCAATGTTCCAGAGCATATTGGAAGAGATCACTACTGTATTTATCAATACGAATGAGGTTATTCCTCATGCCTGAAATGCCCTCCTTCTTCACCTTTGCCTTTTAGAATCCTGAGTTCCTTTTAGACCTCAACTCAGGTGCTATCATCTACCTGAAGTAGCTAGGTAATGCAGTGGGTAGAGTACTGGGCTTGGAGTCAGAAAAACTTGAGTTCAGTTTGGTCTCACATACTTCCTAGCTGTGTAAATCACTCAACTTTTGCCTGTTTATTCAGTTATAACATGGTAATGATAATAATAATACCTTGTTCCCAGTATTATTGTGAAAATCAAATCATACAATATTTGCAAATATTTAATACATTGCTCGGCACATCATAGGTGCTTAAATTCTTGGTCCCCCTGAAGTCTTTCCGGATACTACCAACTTTGACTACCTTTTCCTCTCCCAAAATCACTATTTTGTATTTACATACATCCTTATGCAATATAAGTTCCTCGAGTTCAGGGATAAGGGAGCTAGACTTGTGAATTCACTGGCATAGGAAACTCAGAGGTGAAGAGATTTCTTCTACCAATGATGGTTAGCATCTTTTCCTCTTAGAGAGCTGCCTAGAACATGAGGAGTTTAAGTGAGGACCTCTTTCCTATATGAAACAGAAGCAGAGAGTCAAGCCAAACTTGAGCTGGAGCTCTTCCTGGCTCTGAGGCTCACTCTCTATCCTCTACACTAAGCTACCTCTGAGGGCAGGGGCCATTTTTTGTTTTTGTGTCCTCAGCATTTAGTACAGTTCCTTGAACATAGGAGTTACCTAATAAATGCTTGTTGATTGATCGATATCCCCGTGTTCTCAGTTTTGAAGAGGTACTTCCTTCCTTTATTTTCACTCATTTGCTTACTATGGCTTCAAAATTGGGTACTTGTGGTAACAACAACAACAACAATAATGATATATAGTTCATGTTATAAAGAGCTGTAAGGCCTTTAAAGTGCTTTACATACATTAGCTCATTTGAAACTTCATTGATATTGGATTCCAGTAAATCACTTGTGTATACAGATTTATGAATTGGCTTCTAAGCTAATCGAGAAAACAATTCAGACATTTCGTAATGATTACCTTTAGAGTCCTCTGATAGCATTTAAAGTTCTGTGTAAACACCAAAAAGAGAACATTAATTGTTTCAGTTATAAGTCAGCCTTTCTCCCAGAGACATTTAGAAAAGAGCTACAACTCAGCTTTTCCCTTTGTCCAAATCAAGGGCTTTCTTGATTTTTTTTTTAACGTGAATGGCCTTCCATCCTTCATTTATAAGCTTTGCCACATTTGACTGTACCAAAACGCTCATCATCTCCCAGAAACCTCAATTTGGACATATCTCCTTATGGCCACATTAGAAATGTAGGGTTAATGTCTGTTGTTTGATTAAATTCATATTTGGAAATAAAATATAATCCTCCATTAGTGCAATTTTTCCAGAGTTCTTTACACAACAGGCTCTCTAATGAGGAAAGAGGGAATATGTAATGAAAAAGGAAAAATTGAAAGTAAATTTTTTCCTTGAAAGTTACACTGCTCTTGGGTTTTGAAGTTTATCCCTCTATTCCTGGGCTCCGAGTAGCCTTATCTTGCCTAGACTTCAGGATACCATTCACATCCTGGCCATTTGAAAACCAGACTCTCCCCCTGCTCCCAACTGTCTCTCACCACACAACTTTGTCCAAATTGACCTGTTGTATTCTCTTATTACAGGTTAAGCTCCTTTAGGGCAAAGAATGTCTTTCTTGCTGCTATTTGTAATCCTGTCTGTTAGCACAGTGTTTGGAACATAGTACATGCTTACTAAATGCTTTTAAATTCATTTCCTGAGCTGGGGAACAGAGAACACCTTTGACTCTAGCTACTACCCCTATAATCTGTCTTTATGGAGTTATCCTTTCAAAAACTCTTATAAATTGATTTCAAATTTTGAAGATTTGGAAGGTTCTTATGTGTAGGGTGTCAGACTCGCAAAATAAGTCTCAGTGACCTATTTACAATTCAACCTGTAAAAAGGAGTCTAAAACAATAAAACATCTGGGAAGGCCATTGCTTTCTTACCATGCCTTTTTCTTGCTTTACCTAGGATGGGTTTGAATAATAATACCCTTGAAAAGGTATCTCTCCCCATCCTCTACCAACTTCCTCATATGTAGATCCTACCTAACTTTCGAGAGCCATCATATTTCTGAAGCAAGCCTAACAACCCTAAACTACAATATAATCTTTCCTCTGAACTCTGGTGACACAATTTGTGCTTTGAAAAATATTTTATTGATTTAAATGTATTTTCCTGCCTCCATATTTTATCGACATACGTGTATTTCCATGTCTATAAACAGAAATGTACATATATATCATATTAGGTAACTCTTGAAGAGACCTTAGAGACCTTCTAGCTTGCTCTATTCATTTTAAAGATGAGGAAACTGAGGCACAAGGAATTTAAGTTATTTGCCCAGCGTCACTCAGGAAAGTTGTTGGATTGGAATTTCAATGCAGTTCCCCTGGCTACAAATTTTGTCACTCTTCTCTATATTGCTTTCTCAGTCTTGAGAATGAAGCTGTCTTCCTTTCCTTCCGGTTTAGCTGAGACTACCATTCATCTACCATTCAAGCTATGTCTCTAGAAACTAGAGAGCTAAGAAAGACCAAGATCAGAAAACTCAGGGAGTTTCCAGAAGCTTCAAGTTGGCCATATAGAACCAAGACTAAGTTGCTACATAATACAGGGTACTTTGTTGGGAAGCAGAACATAAAGACTGGATCAGAAGTACTGACGAGGACCGAGAATCAACAAATGTCAATGGGCAAATAAAAAAAAATAGATGTAGTCTAATGAGCAGGTCTAATGCAGCATAAACAGAAAATATTGCATTCAACACAAGGTTTGACATAATTTGCAGGACTCAGATTCTTGGATATGTATTTTTTTTTTAATTTCCTCAGCATGTAACTCTGATTTCCCTTTCCACTAAATTTGCATCTGTTGTATAACTCTCTGCCATCACTGACAACATTCTGCTCAGGGGAAAAATAGCTTGTTTAAGCTTGAGAGGACAAGACCACATCACATGTGTTGCATCTCTAGTCTGGAGCAGAGCATTTTGATTGATTTAAATCTATAAGCAGCTATGTGTAATCAGCTACCATTTATTGAGTGCTTCCTAACTCTGACCACACTGACTAGAATGTGTGAGCTAATAACAGGCTGAGCAAAATCATTCAGGACTTTCACCCCACCAGATGGATTTCAAAACTAATTTTGCAAAAAGAAAAGTGGAATGGTGTGTCTATCATGGTAGCTGGAGATGTAAGGAAGTGGGAGGGTTTATCAGTGGGTACTCTCTTTTATGTGACTACAAGATAATGGGATGGTTTCAGCTATCTTAACTCAAATTTCTCCCTGCCCATGGAAAGCTAAAAAATCATATTTTAACTAGGTTGGTGACAGAGTCAGTGGGAACTGGTGCCAGAGCCACAATCCAATGGATTGAAATTGACAAGGACTGTGGTGCCATCTGGGATTCTGTGAAAGGCATGGGTTGATTGGCCTGAGTTTAAACAGAAAATATCACCGGTAATACTTTGAGGTTAGAGTCATACAGGGACATACTGAGAAAGCAAAATCACCTGTATTGTTGAAGTAAAAAACTTTCTCACAAATTATGGAAACAACTGAATCAGTAACAGTGGGAAGCTCAAGTCTGATTACAAACAGGGGTCGAGATAAATAGTCAAGATTGATGGAACTAGTTGATGAAATGAAGTCAGGGACAGTGAAGGAAACAGGCAGAAGATGAGACTGATAGCAGGGACTTCTCAGTTGATTTGTTGCCATCCAAAAAGTTTATGGTATGCTATTAATGGCCTTTTAATCTAGAATTGATCAGATCTTTCATAGTTTGTCTTTCATGTGATAATAAGCTTTCATGTGGCCTATTTTTTGTCTGACATGTGGTAAAGCCCCCCACATTTGTATTGGTCTGAGGAGACACAGTTGGACACACTATATATTGACCTTGATATAGTGATGTCATTTTTGTCCTCTTTGAGTATAAAGGACAAGAAACAGGTGATAAGGTTTCTAAACTTCAAAGGGTCTGGCAATCCAGGTTAAATTTTCATGTGTTATGATACCAAGGTATTTTAGAGAGTATTGTACAGTGGAAAATATTCTGAATTTTAAGTCATGTGACCTATGTTCAAATCCTATCTTTGCCACTAACTGGTTGTGTGACCTTAATTATATTACTTAACTGCACTAGGCTTCATCTTACTTATCAGTAAAAATTAGAGGCTAGGATTCAATGGAATTCAAGTTCCTTCTACCTCTAAATTTATGATCTTATGATCTTCCCATGAACTTTCATGATTCATTGCACAGATGAGAGACTTGTGGTAGATCTAATCCATCCATGAGTTGAGTAAAAGGTAATTCCTCCTATTCTTGAAATGTTCTTCATTCGATTCTTCTTTTGGGGATGATCTAGTCCAGAGGTAGGGAATCTGTCACCTTGAGGCCACATGTGGCCCTCTAGGTCCTCAAGTGTGACCTTTGACTGAAATCTGAGCTTTACACAACAAATCTTTTTATTAAGCTGATGATTTTTTTATTTTATTAGGAGCATTATTTTTATATTATTTCAACTATTATAGAATTATATATATGTATATACATATATATAATTTTTATTAATACTTTATTAAGGGGGATATTAAGAGGATCCTTTTATTTAGGGGATTAGTTCCATGAAGTTTAGATTCAGTCAATGGTCTGCACTTGAGGACCTAGAGGGTCACATGTGGCCTGAAGGCTATAGGTTCCCCACCCCCAGTTTAGTTTAAGATTCTGATATCTAGTCTATGTTCAAATAGAGGTCTGGGTACTCTAGGAATACATATTAGAGTCTAGTCTGTTTACTAGTGTTACTTAGGAGTTAGAATACATCAGAAAGCATTCTCTATTTTATTAATGTTATTTGAGATTTTATTTGGACAAATTTTTCCAATAAAATTGAGTGCCATTGTCTCTCTGTGGCACAGAAGCTTAAAGGTACTACCTATTCATAGCAAAAGTTCTCTGAAGTCCTATAAGCTGGAAGGGCTTTGAGTAGGCATGTGGTGATAAGCATAATTGTTATCTTAGGCCCACCCTAGAAGAGGTCCATCCTGAGAAATTTGACTTGTAAGTGATGATTTTTCCTTGTGTATTCATGAAAACTATGTATTAAGGAATGGAGGGATTCCATTTAGTGGAGGGCCTATCTACATTAATGAAATCAAGCGGAGAGACTATCCACAATGATCGCCTGAAGCTGAATTTCAAGAAGAACAAAATAAAGCAAAGACGTTCCAAGCCGAAGAATGAAAAAAAATGTTCATTTTACATGTATAATTATCATTAGAATGACTTCAGATTTGTGGATGGAAAGGGGGAAGTAAAGCATTTGGAAAGAATGGGTTAATTAATGCAAGAGATAGCTTTTTATTTTCCTGTTTTCTGTGAGATCTGGGCTAAATTCTTTTCTGTAATGATTAGGGAAAACCTGACTATTGAAATATGTAATGTAGATGAATAATTGCAGATGATCTCGGTTCTCCTCCTCTTCACTTTTAACCCAAGTGGGTGGGAACAGTTTTTGTCAGCTATTGGTACCTTTCAATTTAGAAACAGCCAGGTCTGTTTGTTCTTCTTCTGATAATACGTTCTCTGTACTCAGTTACCTTTGTCTAGTTACAGAATTGGCTAAAAGAGGGTTTTAACTCTCATTTTCTTTCTCCTAGAGATTACAAAATGATTGGATGTCATGTCTATGTCAGTAGGTTGAGTGCCTATTTTTCTCTAACAATGATGACTCATTATTAAGACGAAGCCACAGAATTACCTATTCAGAAGCTCCAAAATTAGTAATTACACGTGTTTCTTCATGTTGTACTTGTGCAATGTGGTAGAAGATTTAAGTTTGTGAAAAGATAATTGATATTAAAAAAAGAGTTAATACACATTTTGATGCTCTGTGCAATTTTTTCATCTTGTTTACTGAAATTGCAATTAACATGCTGTAACATAGAATAAATTCATAGCTATTAATTAAACTCATATCAAATTAGTGACAAATAAAAGATTTTTTAAGTGAATGTTTACCTACTGTAAATCCAACTCAAGAAAATCTCAAAGCTATTATTCTTACTAGATCAAGAAGTTTTCCTGCTAGAGGGAAGTTGTGGGGGAGAAATTTTACTAGAAAATGAATGCATTGCTATTTTTTGAAAAAAAGTCTTCCACCCACTTTTCTTGTCAATGTTGAAAAACTGTGACCTTGGAATACAATGAGTTCTCACAACATGACTTCTGGGGTTCTGTCCTGAAGCTCAGGCATAGCCCCTACCTATGAACCCTAATGCACTATCCTTTGATTATTATCATTTGGTTTACTAACTGTCCAGAAGGTAGAAGAACAGTCAAGCTATCTGTTGTTAAAGGAAACAATTCTAGCATTCTAGTTACTGCCCCAGCAGATGGCAGTATTTCCTATGACTTTGTCCAAATATGGTGGTAGACCATGTTGTAGGGGAGACCTAGCTTAGGGACACTTCACTAAGAGGGGAGCCTGCTAGATGTAATTCATGGAAATGCCTGGGGATCAGAGAACTACGAGAAGAAGAGAAAGGATGGAAATACAAAACTAAAAATGATACCTTTCTGGTTTTAAAGTTTGTAAAAAGAAATACCTCATAATCACCCTGTGATGGCAAGACAAAAATATTATAATCCCCATTGTACAGATGAAAACACAGTTTTAGAGAGTTTAAGTGACTTACCCCATAACTAACAAAGTCTAGTAGCCAGGATTCAAACCCAACTTAGTATTTTAATGTACTTTCAACTGCACAGTGCTATTTTGTCATAAAAAAAGTATTTAAGATGGAAAAGGATGATGATTCCTAATATTACAAAGATGGACATTAGCCCATTTTTATTCCATTTGACACAACTTGGTCAACTTAAGTATATTAGAGTGATATAGCTTTCCTTCCATGGAGAATGTGTCTCCTTCCTATCCTCAGGAGAATTTCAATATTCCCATAGTGCTAAAAAAAATGAGAGAGAAAGAGAGAAACAGGAAGATAGAGACTGAAAAAAAACCCAACAGTCTAAACAAACATTTATAGAAAGACCAGGACATATAGGTATGGATGTTTGACTCTCAGTATGGAAAAAAAAATGTATTGATGAAATACTTTTCAGAGCACATCACTTTCTGAGATATTATAGTGAGTTATCCTTCCTAAAACAAAACCAAACCAAAAATTAAACATAGTTCAACTTGCCAGCTTATCTCTATGCCTGAAGGAAAACATCCAAGATAGCTTCCTGTGGATGACCAAAATTGAGAGAGGAATGTTTGGTATCAAGCAATATAATATCCCTGGGAACTACTTGCTTTTTAGACAGGAAGTGGAAGTCAACTTGGCAATTCAATGACTCACATAGTGTTAACTTGATAGAAAAGTCAATCAGAACTTAGGTTCAAATTAAGAAGGGCAGGACAGACAGTGATGGAGTGAATCAAGATTTATTGCAGGAACATTGGGGCAGGATTCAGTCGGAAGCCCTAAAGGCAGAGAGTGCAGTTCCCTACAAATTCTGAACCATTCATTACAATGGACCCCATATTTCTACTGGAGACATTGAGGGACTGTTTAATGACTAATCCAGAGTACATGGTCACAGCCAGTCTGACTACTTCATTGCCTAGTGAGATAAAGACATGTGGGCAAAAATCATTTATATTCTTCTAAGATTGATTTTGAAGTTTTTTGTTTTTCTCTTTTAATATTTTTCTGGTTGTTCTCCTAGTACTCTGGAACTAAATTCTACCTTGTGATGAATGAAAAAGACAGTTAAGCTCAAGCAGCTGATGCGGTGAACATGTCTGAAAATGTATGTACTACTCTACAAGGGAGATTTTTTTTACCTCATTTGGGCTAAGTTAAAAAACAAACAAACAAAAACAGATTTACAGTTGTTACTGCTGTATTTTTTTTTATTGATCTAGCTCCCATAAAATAGAGGGTTACCAGATAATGTCACCCTAAACTTTAGGTTCATTACTGTTTCAAGATGAAATTATCCCTATCTGGACTCGAAAAGAGTATCTGCAAAATTTTGAGGCATGAGTTGTACATAATTTCCTAACTCTAGTAGGAAAATCAGGTGCTGAGAGTAGTTAATTATTGGGAGATGCAAGCTTGAGCAGAAAAGGAAAACTCAAGTCATGCTTATATGACTATAGTGAAGGCAATTGATAAGGATAATGCTGAATTTGGACCTTGCAAACTGCTTCACAAGCCAACAACATATTTTCTCTTGATCTTACGTATTTTATACATATATATTTTATATAATATATTTATAAAGTCCATATATACTTTGAACTCAATTAGTTTCTAACATGTCATCTTAATATGTGTTATTTCAAGATTGTAAACTCATTGAACATATCTCATATATCTATATCCTATATAGCTAGCACAAAATTATGCAAAAGTGGGTGCCTAATGTAGTGATATGCCCTTTTCCCCATAAAGTTATCTCATCAACTCATTTTAACTTTCATTATAACTAAGGCTCACTATAATATTGTGTAACCCCATTTTAAAATGATAGTCCAATTACTGAAGTTCACTTTGGTATATTTAGATAACAGCCCTTTTCCTGGGCTACCTTTCCTACCTGCCTTTTCAGGTCTATGTCTTAATACAAGGCTTCTTAAACTTTTTCCACTTGCAGCCTCTTTTCACCCAAGAAATTTTTACGTGACCCTGGGTATATAGGTATATAAAGTAAGTATATGAATCAAATATTGACTGAAAATAAATCACAAAAAAATATTTTAAAACAATTCTTTAAAAATTAATACATATAATTTTACCAATTAATAAAGATGAAATCAAATTTACATACTAATGAGATGGATGTGCTTGTTTACTTTTACACAAAAATGAAATCTTGGAGGAATATTTGATACTGTAGGATGTAGAGCATCTTCAATGTTTTTCAGAGTTGATATATATTTTGATTTTATAATTGTCAATTCTGAGAATGCCATTTTGTATACATATGTAGTACAAAATGGCAGATGTTTTCATTCATTCATTTAATGATTTTTGTATGTATAGTAAAAACACTGCATTTCATAACATACAATAATCTTAAATCTGAACAAAGGTGTTTCTGGTAGCCTTCCTTGGTGTTGTGTGATGTGATGGCATGCTCAGTGCATTTGTTGTGTGTTTAGAACCAAGGCACAGTGAAGTTGTGTGATGCAACACAGGCAAGTGCTGCCAGAATCACCTCAGATTCATTATGGATATGATTTTGAATTCATTTTTGTTCATTGCACATTCAGAAATCTTTTGTTGTTGCCAAATTTTTTGCAACCCTCCCAATCAGTTATGCAACCCCATATGGGGTCACAACTCAGTTTAAGAAGCACTATTAGTATATAGAGCTCTAACTATGGCTGTACTATAAAACTTCATAGTCTAACTGTACTGAGCCTCATGTGCTTCCTGTGGACTTGCCCCTTCGTGTGCCTACTTCTGCCCAAATTGTTCTTCCTTACCCAACAGACCCACATGTCCATTGTGAATTATCTCTATGACCTGCCGGAATGTTCAGTATTAGGAATAGTTGAAAAATAGGAAGCAGATGTTGGCAAGGAAAGCAGACAAAAGTGGCTGGCATAAATACTGATGCTAGATAGAAGGCTTTGAAAACTGAAGAGGTCTCTAAGAAATTCTAGAGATTTGCTAGACACATATCAGAATGTCTAGGAAGCCCCTTCATCCTATTATATTCCTTCTTTGGAACTTCTTTTTGTTTCTTGATTATTAAGTAGAGAGGTAGATATATCTAGGAAGCTGCTTCAATTTTTCCAGAGACTGCTGCTACTAAGCCTCAGTAGAACTGACCTAGCTCACAAATCAAGATTTGCAGGGCTATTTGAGAGATTGAAAAGAGAAGAAACTAGAAGCAGAAAGATCATTTAGAAGGCTGTTCTAATGACTCAGGTGAGAGATAATGAGAATCTAAGTTAGGGGGCATTATTATTTGACTTAGAAGGAAGATGATGGGTGTAAAAGAGGCCATAGTGTTAGAAGAAATAGCACTTTACTATTTATTGGTTACAATGGAAGGAAATGGAATGGAAAGAGTCAGGAATACTCTCTCTCCTCATCTTTACCTGATTTGGCATTCCTAGGTCTCTTCAAGGTTCACCTTAAGTAACACATCTTATACAAAACCTTTCTTTATTCCTTCTCCCATTTATTATTACTCTCCCCCAAACATGGTGTCATTCCTGTTTGAATTGTTTCCCTCCAGGAGTGTAAACTCTTGGAGAGTAGAGACCATTTTTTTTTTGGTCTTTCTATTTCTACCACCTAGCACAGTACCTAGCATCTACTGGGTGTTCAATAAATGTTTTTTGATTGAATTGTTTAGTTGAATATATTCCAGACCAGTTATGTATCAAGACCAAAAACATAGTAGGAAGAATGATCAAAGTATAGTCAATAGACAATGAGTTATGCTAGCATGTTCTAGTATCTAGAAACCTGTATACAATAGGGGAAGGGAGAGGGAGTTAATAAGCATTTATTGAGAGCCTACTGCCTTTCAGGCACTGTGCTAAGTACTTTACAAATATTATCTTTTTTGATCCCTACAGAAACCCTGTGAAGGAGGTGGTAGGAGCTATTATGATCTTCATGTTACCTTTGAGGAAACTGCTGTAAATGGAAGTTAAGTGACTTGGGCAGTCACACAGGTAGTAATATCTGAGGCTGGTTTTCAACTGCGTTCTTCCTAATTCTGGGTCCTGATATCAGTGCTCTTTGCATTGTACTACCTAGCTCCCTAAACTAAAAACAGGACTAAGGGAGGAAGAGACTGAAAAGAGGGGAAACAATAATAAGATTGCTGGAATAGTACAAACATGAATTGAAGAGGCCAAGAACTAAGAATAAAAATGAAAGTAGAAAGATAGAGATGGATCTAAGAAATGAAAAAAAAAACAGGAGTTGAAGACTGATTGAATGTGGGACACAAAGGAGAGGTCAGGGTCTAAAAAGAGTTTGAAGACTTTAAGACCATTACAGTGACATTGACCAAAAATTAACATACTCACTAAATGTTTGCTTACTCAATATACTGTAAAGTCTGCCTGTACATTTCCAGGTGATTTTGTGAATTGCAGGCCATTATGGCTCTGTGTCTTTGTCTGTAGGATGATTTTGTTCAGTTGTTTTTCAGTCGGGTCCAGATCTTTGTACCTTTATTTGGTGTTTACTTGGTAAAAATACTGAATTGATTTGCTATTTCCTCCTCTAGGTCATTTTACAAATGTGGAAACAGAGGCAAAACAAGGAAAGTGACTTGCCCATAGTCACATAGCTAATAAGTGTCTGAGGCTAGATTTTAACTCAGGAAGAGGAGTATTCTTGACACTGTATTCACTGAGCTACCTAGCTGCCATTGTGAAATAGTACTGTTATACTAAATAATTTTGAGGTCTCTTTTGGTTGTATAATAACATCTTTTTATGTGTATGCACATATGTATATTGTGTAGCTATGTGGTAGTCTATCAACCTATCTCTCTAGTCCACTAATATGTATCAATTTATCAATCTATCTAATCTACTATATTACATTTAACAATCTATCCAAGCAATAGAGGTAACAGAAGATAATAGGCAGACCTCAGCTTTCAGGATCATAAAGAATTGGGATGAAGTCACATTTCTGACACATAATGTCTGTATGACCCTATACAAATTTATTAACTCAGTGAATCAGGAAACTTTCTAACCCTCTAAGTTGCAGAACAGTGGTAATTTCCATAGGCAGAGTGATCTTTCTCATTGGGGAATTCCCTACACCATGGAAATCACAGGTCTAGATCAAAAAGGGGAGAATAAGGGGAAACGAAAAACTACCTTACCATAAAACTAAATAACTTTCAAATATATATTCTGGGTTGACTTAAATATTTCCTCAAAGAGACTGAGGAGAAGAAACATGGAGAGAAAACTGAGAAAATGCATAGACATTGGTTTTGGTCCTTTACTCCACAACTTAGTTGTTACATAAACATAGGTGTTTCACTTTTTTCTTTCTGAGATTCCGTTTCCTCACATATAAATTGAGAAATATATTACCTATTCTGCTACATCCAGAGTGTCATTGTGTGTGTCAAGTGAACTTCTTTATAAGAGTTTTAGACTGCAGAACACTTAAGAAATATGGTGGCTTCAAAATAGTATTTTCCAATTATACATGTATATATATTATTACATATAAGTGTTATATGTGATAGATGCTTATAAACATTTGTTGAATGCATCTTTTTATCCCAAATGGATATATATGTGTACATATGTGTATGCATATATGCATGTATGTATATGGATATGTATACACACATATCTTTTTTCAATGGAAATATATATATATTTGATGCATTCAGCAAATGTTTAATAAGCAATTATCATATTCAAGGGATTTATAAAGAACTATTACAAAATTCCTACCTTCCAGGAACTTGCAATTTATCATGATGTTTACAATGATCAACGGTGTTAAATTTCTTGGAGAAACAAGGGAAAGTGGCAGAAGCACAGGGCCATAGACTGGCAGAACTGGAAAGCTCCCCAGAGATCTTCTAGTCCAACCTTCTCCTTTTACAGAAAAGAAAACTGCTAGTTATGCTGTGGAAGGATCTAGCCAGAAACAGGGGAATGTTTTCTGAAGCTATATGAAGTACAGTTCCATGGGCTGCTGGTCAGAGGAAAATGCCTCTTACTATTAAGAAATATATGAAATATCCTGGGGGGAAAGAAAGAGAATGAACGCCAAGGGCATGAAGTCCAAACTTTGAAATATTTAGTCTTTTTTCCATTTGGCAACCCAGGTGTTTACAATCCAAACCTACAGCTTAGAAATCATCACAAAACACTGGAGAGGCCTGAGAGAAGCTTAAGTACCTTTTACCTTTCTATTACTTTGGGAGGAAAAAACAACAAGCGCTTATTTGTTCTAAAAAACACCGTCAAGCAAGGATAATAAAGTATAATGAGCAAAACTTTTTGGACTTTCTCCCATCCCCCTCATTTGTGCAAGCCTAGAGAAATTATGATGAAAAAATGTTAAATTTGAACAACTCTACATATCCACTTCCCCGCTTCAATTGAAAATAATTGTTAAAGTCCTCATTAAAGCATCATAAAACTTTAGTTACAAAGAGAACACAGAGATCATTTTGCCTAGCTCCCATATATGAAAGATGAAGAATCTGAAACCCCAAAAAAGAGAGGAAGTGACTTACTTAAGGTCACTGGTTCATTCAAAATCAGGAACATCTTGTCACAATACATTGATATGTAAAAAAAAAAAAAATCAATGATTTCATTACTGATTCTTCGTCCTCTACCAATACACATTGTAACATCTCCTTGTCTCAGTCAATTGAATTCGGGAGTTTTCAGGACCAAAATACTGAAGCTCTTGGCTAGTTTTTTGTTTGCTTTTTTGATGATGACTCTCTCCAAATATAATTAGGGTGGTCCTCTCACTATAGACACAGACAATCCCTTATTTAGTCTGTATTTGAAATCATTCTAGCTTAGTAGCGTATGATAGAACTTTCATCCTTTTGGGAAACTTTTCAAGAACTCAGAATCCTTTAAATGCCAGAATGTATAAGTGAAATAGGAACAACATAATTAGAGAATCTCATGATGGTGCTCTCTAAAGGGTAAATATTTATAAAAGAAAAAAAACAACTAAACTTCTAACATTTACATTACCATTATCTTCAATATGTTTTCTTCTTTTTCTTTTTAAAATGGTCTTTCTTAGCAGCTGTAGTATATGTAAAATGTTCTATGTGTCTATATGTGAACAGTAAATTATTTCATTTGAATTAATCTAGCTAGCAAGCCTCTTTTCAAGAACAGCTATCACACCGTAGTGAAAATATTTTAGAACATAAAAAGCATAAACAAGCAAAATGAAAAAAAATTATGGTGCTGTTTACCAACAGATCTATAATTACAAAATAAATTAACCATGAAATGAAACACTAGCTTTTCTGCAATAGTGTTATGAAGGATGGGGTGAATTTTTTTTTCGAATTAATTCATGAAAAGCTTTGAAAGTGAATTATTGCAAAGGGTATTATGATGTTGGTTAAAAAAAAAGAAAACAACAACAACTGAGAATATATAGATTTGATTCACAAATTTATGTTTGCATATGCGTAATTAAAATACTGAAAACCAACCAGCCACTCCAAAGGCATAAAAATATCAGAATGGAGAAATAAACCATAAATGTTGTTAGAAAGAAGAAGGATTATAAGGGTGACAGATCTGAGCCCAGGAAATTGAGGATTTTTCTTATCTACCAGTAGGGTCAGAACCCTGCAATCTGAAGTTGAGTTCTGAGAAAACAAGGGGCAATAACTCTGACCTATTTCCATTTCACAGAGTGCATTACAGTGACCAACCTTGATGTTGATTGGGGTCAAGATGGAAGTACTGGGTCACAATGAGTTCTGCTAAACAAGAGAACCCTCACCAAGTACTCCAAACCTGGAGGCCTGTGTAGCTTTGGAATTTTCCCTGCATGTGGGAAAAAGTGAATTAGCTTCCAGTGAGGTTCATGGAAAGAGAGATCATTTTACAAGCAGGAGGAAAAAGGCATGGTAAATGCCCTCATGGGAGGGAAAAATAAAAGCTGTTCCTATGAAAAATGATAGCAAAGAGGACATGGAATAGTGGGAAAACATTGCCTTTGGAGTCTGAAGGGCAAGGTTCATGTTCCAGCTCTGTCACTTTTACTCATTTGAGCCATACTCTCCTCTTTTGAAAAGTAAAAGTGGAGAGCCAGGCTTGAGTTAAATGGTCCCCTTCCATCTTTAATGGCTTCAAAATGCCATGAGTGATTTTAATTCACAAAAAAATAATTTTTAAGTTACATAAGTATTTTAGATAACTAAGCTGTAATATATATGTGTGTACAAACATTGTATATATAAGGACATATGCACATAAATGTGTGTATACATGTAATATACATGTACATACCTATGTGCAGATATATTGTGCAATACATACATATATGTGCACATATGCTTATATATGTATTGTTTGGTTATAGGTATACTTTAAATTGGATTGAGGCAAAGTGTTTTATATATATATGTATACACAATGCAAACTCAATTATATGTTTCACTATATAAATATACATATATTCTCTTATTTTGTCTATATCATTAATATATGACAGGTCCATAAATATCTATATGCATGTACAATTACATGTGTATAATACGTGTCTATGTAGACATAGAACATATACTATATACACATATGTTTATATGATTATATGCACATATAATATATACATATACACACATACATGTATATGTAATTCAGTAAACATTTCCTAAAACTGTATAATGTGCACAGCCCTCCCTCACTCAAATCCAAGTCAACTGCAAGTCATGTCATCATTTCCTGGTGTCATGGGCTTCTTTGGGAATGAAGGACAAACACAAAAACAATAATGTCCAATGCCCCATGCTTTGGACTTGGGGACATAAAGATAAAGGTGAATGTAGTTCCTGCCACCAAATAGTTTACAATAAGAAGATAAGTAAGCTAATGATTATGTTAGCACATAATAAGTATTCAAACAGAGTGGAGCTAAAACTCTACAGAAAAAATTAGAAGAAGGGAACAAGTATTTGTTAACTGTCTATTATGTGTCAGACACTACACTAGGTGTTTTACAAATATTATCTTGATGTTCATAATAATTCTGTGTGGGTGGGTGTAATAGTAGTGGAATTTGAGATCTGCTTGTATTTGCAATCAAACAGGTAATTAGCACTTAGTTCCAGCTTCATGACTGTGTCAAGTATTAAGACCCAGAACTTGTGAATCCCACAATGGGATAGACTTGTTGGCATAACAGGAAGGGACAGAACCAGGAGGAGCCAATATCATAAGTATTAAAAAGCCCAAGTTGAGAGAGGCCATAACTTCTGGAAGCAAGCATCTGGAGGCTGGGCTGCTGCTGCTGGAGAGAGAGAAGAAAACTGAACACTGAACTGAGAATTGAGAAGAACAGACAAATGAGAAGAGAGGAGAACTAGAATGAGGCATGGCTGTGGTGTTGGTACTTTGTCTGTCTATTTTGATGTTACTTTGTCAGATTTGTCTGCTGATAGAGGACTGTGCTGTTGTTACAGAAGCCCTGGGACCTTGCTGCTGGTTCAGAAGCCCTGAAAGAGGATTTTCTTGTTGTATTTTTACAGAAATCCCAGAGGAGGGGCTTGCTGGTGACTTCAGAGGTCCTGGCACCATACTGATGATTTGTGTTGATTCCTCAGACTTTGTTGTTGGGTATATCTTGATTTCACAGGCAGAAAGTGAATTGATGAGGATGCCTGCAAAGTGTGTGAATGTTATTGGGGCTTTATTAAGCTTTGTGTTCCTGGGAACAGGAAGTGGAGTAGACACTGTGACCTTCACTATGGAACATGAAATGGACAAGGAGCTCAACAACAAGGAGCTGGCAGGAGCTGGGACCATGGAAGGAGAACCATGGAAGTGGAGAGCCAGGCTTGAGTTAAGATGAAAAGACCTCTCCTTGGATATTTAATGCAAACTGAGAAGATCATGATTTACTAGGGGTGGAGAACTTTGACCTTTACATTTAGATGATTGAATAAAGGATTTACTCACTAAGGCTGATTGGAAACTAATCTCCAATTAAGAAGAAGGAAGACTTTTTGATTGAAGAGATTAAGACAATGTGACCTGGGGTGAACTTTGATCTTTGTACTTTGTGTCATTTAAGGAGGCTTGCTTCCTTAAAGATGATTGAATTAAGGACTTACTAAATGATTGTGGTACTAAATGAATGTTATCTTTTCCTTAAAACTATGTGACCACTTTGTTGAAAACTATGTGGACATTTTAGTGATAAGTTGTTATGCCAAAACATTGTGAATGTTGTACTGTGATTTCTGTGAATGTTTGTCTTAGTTTGTTTTTGAATAAATAGAGACTTCACTATACTATGTAATCAGAAACTTGAAAGCTGTTCACAGCAACAGTCCTCTGGAAAGCTGCTCATGCTTGGATTTACAGGGGTGGTGGTAGTATTACATCCATTTTATAAGCAAGGAAATTGAGTCATACAGAGGAAAAGTAACTTTGCCTAAGGTCACACTACTAGATGTATGAAGTAAGAATTGAACTCTGGTTCTCCTAACCCCAGACCCAATAACTTGTCAACAATATCACCTAGCTACTTCTGTGAAAGATTACTTCAAAATGACTGACAAGGAAAGACTTCATAGAATAAGGAGCATCTTAGGTGGGCCTTGAAGAAGCAAAATGTTTCAACAGGCACAATGTAAGTGAAATATGTTTAAGGTTACTTACTGGGCACATTGGTCACATGAGACTCTTCCATCTTTTCATGCTATAAAAGAATTGTTATTAATTATATCATTAAAATGTACTTCATGATAGATTCCTATCCTTTTTCCTATTCCCCTTTAAAATCTTAGAACAAAAATTCCAATCCTTTTTTTCTCTAGATTCTTTAAAATGTACCATATAAAATGTAGGGTATATCTCAGGCCATACTTCGGCTTGATTACCTTTTTAAAATTAAACATATTTATTTATTTACTCTTAAATTACAACATTCAGTTCCACAAGCTTTTGAGCTGCAAATTTTCTACTGCTCCTAATCCTCCCCCCTCCCTCCCCATGGTCCCAGGGCTTCTGTAACAACAGCACAGTCCTCTATCAGCAGACAAATCTGACAAAGTAACATAAAAATAGACAAAGTACCAGACCTTGTTGTACATCCAATATAGGTTCTACAAATACCTTCACATTAACCATTATTTAACCTGTAAAGAAGATTATAACCAATGGAATGGAGAACAAGAAAGAAGGAAAAGCAAAACAGAATAAAACAAAAGTGGGAGGGAGAGCAAGTAGTTTGCTTCAATCCGCCTTCAGACTCCATAAATCTTTCTTTGGATGTGGAGAGCCCGTTCCATCATGAGTCATTTAGAGTTGTCTTATAGCCTTGCATTGCTGAGAGGATGCCAGTCTATCAAAGTTAATCATCACAGACATAGCATGTCTGTAATTGTGTATAATGTTCTCCTGGTTCTGCTCACCTCACTCAGCATCAGTTTTTATAAGTCTCTCCAGGTTATGATTAAGTCTGTCTGCTCCTCACTTCTTATAGCACAATAGTATTCCATGACATTCATATGCCACAACTTGTTTAGCCATCCCCCAATTGATGGGCATCACTGTGATTTCCAAATCTTTGCCACCACAAAAAGAGCTGCTACAAATATTTTTGCACATACAAGTCCTTTTCCTATTTGTATGATCTCTTTGGGATATACCCATAGAAGTGGTATTTCTAGGTCAAAGGGTATGCACATTCTTATAGCCCTTTGGGCATAGTTCCAAATTGCTCTCTAGAATGGTTGGATCAGTTTACAACTCCACCAATAATGCATTAGTGTTCTAATTTTCCAAAATCTTCTCCAGGATTTATCATTTTCCTGTTTTGTCATGTTAGCCAGTCTGACAGGTGAGATGTGGTATCTCAGAGTTGTTTTGATTTGCATTTCTTTAATCAATAGTGATTTAGAGCATTTTTTCATATGATTTTAGATATCTTTATTTTCTTCCTCCAAAAACTGCCTGTTCATATCCTTTGACCATTTATCAATTGGAGAATGACTTGTACTCATATATATTTAACTCAGTTCTCTGTATGTTTTAGAAATGAGGCCTTTATCAGAGACACTGGTTGTAAAAATCCTTTCCCAACTTTCTGTTTCCCTCCTAATCTTGGTTACATTGGATTTCTACAAAAGCTTTGCCATTTAATGTAATCAAAATTGTCCATTTTGCATTTTGTAATGCTTTCTATCTCTTGTTTGTCCATAAATTCTTCCCTTCTGCATAAGTCTGACAGGTATACTATTACTTTCTCTCCCAGATTGCTTACACTATCAGCCTTTATATCTAGATCAAAAACTCATTGAGACTTTATTTTGGTATATGGTGTAAGATATTGGTCTATGCTCACTTTGTGATTTACTATGCTTGAGTTTTCCCAGTAGATTTTATCAAATAGCAAGTTCTTAATTCAGAAGCCAGAGTCTTGGGGTTTATCCACAGTAGATTATTATAGTCACTGACTGCTGTGTCTTGTGTACCTAATCTATTCCACTGAACCACTACTCAATTCCTCAGCCAGTACCAAGTAATTCTGATAACTTTCGCTTTATAATACAGTTTAAAAATCTAGTATGGCTAGGCCACCTTCTCTAGCATTTCTTTTCATTAATTCTCTTGCTATTCTGGAACTTGTGTTCTTCAAGATGATTTTTGTTACCATGTTTTCTAGTTCTATAAACTATTTTTTGGGTAAATTGATTGGTATGGCACTATATGTGCAAATTAATTTGGGGGAAATGGTCATTTTTATTATATTAACTCAACCTGGCCATAAGTAACTAATATTTTTCCAATTATTTAGATCTGACTTTACTTGTATGAAAAGTGTTTTGTAATTGTACTCGTAAAATTCCTGGATTTATTTCAGCAGGTAGATTTGCAAATATTTTATAATGTCTACAGTAACTTTAAATTGAATTTGTCTTTCTATTTCTTGCTGTTGGGCTTTGTTAGAAATATATAGGAATGCCAAGGATTTATATGGGTTTATTTTATATTCTGCAACCTTGCTAAATTTATTTATTATCTCAAGTATTTCTTATTTGATTCTCTAGGGTTTTCTAAGTATTTCACCATATCATCTGCAAAGAGTGATAGCTCAGTCTCTTCTTTGCCTAATCTAATTCCTTCAATTTCTTTTTCTTCTCTTATTGCTGCAGGTAACATTTCTTGTACCCAATTGAATAACAGGGGTGACAGTGGACATCATTGTTTCATCCCTGATAATATTGGAAATGCTTCTATCTTATCCCAAACACATATAATACTTGCTAATGGTTTTAGATAGATGCTACTTATTATTTTAAGAAACACTCTATTTATTCTTATGCTTTCTAGTGTTTTAATAGGGATGGGTGTTGTATTTTGTCAAAAGCTTTTTCTGCATCAATTGAGATAATCATATGGTTTCTTCTAATTTTGTTGTTGATATGATCAATCATATGGATAGTTTGCCTAATATTCAAGCAGCCATGCATACCAAGAATAAATCCTACCTCATCAAAGTGGACTATTCTCATAAGTTGCAGATCTAAATAATTGGAAAAATATTAGTTACTTATGGCTAGGTTGAGTTAATATAATAAAAATGACCATTTCCCCAAAACTAATTTACACATATAGTGCCATACCAATCAATTACCCATATTTTGCTAATATTTCATTTAAAATTTTTGCTTCTATATTCATGAGTGAAATTGGTTTATAATTTTCTTTCTCTATTTTGGCTCTTTCTGAACTAGGTATCAGTACCATATTCATATCATAAAAAGAATTTGGTAGGACTCTTTCTTCTCCAATTTTCCCAAATTGTCCATAAAATATTGGAATTAATTGTTCTTTAAATATTTGATAAAATTCATTTGTAAATCCATATGTCCCTGGGGAATTTTTTCCTAGGGAGATCATTGATGACTTGTTCAAGTTATTTTTCTGAGATGGGGTAATTTAAATATTTTACTGCCTCTTCAGTTAATCTGGGGAATTTATATTTTTGTAAATATTGCTCGATTTCACTGATTGTAACATTTATGTGCATGCAATTGTGCAAAATAATTCCTAATTATTGTTTTAATTTCCTCCTCATTGGAGGTAAATCCACCCTTTTCATTTTTGATACTGGTGATTTTGTTTTCTTCTTTTTTTCAATCAAATTGACTAAAGGTTTATCAATTTATTATTTTTTCATAAAACCAGCACTTTTTTAAAATTAACTTTTGTTTATTTTTAGTTTACATCATTCATTTCCATGAGATTTGAGTTACAAATTTTCTCCCCATCTCTCCCCTACCCACCACCCCAAAACTGTGATCCCACTATATACACCCTCCCCCAATATGCTCTCTCCTATGACTGTCCAATAGGGCAAGATGGATCTCCCTAGCCCAATGCCTGTATGTCTTACTTCCCAGGTGCATGTAAATAATAATAATCATTATTATTATAGCTACTATAATAATTACTATATGTGTGTGTGTATACATATCTATTTAACATTTGATTTTAGAACTTTAAATTCTAGATTCTTTTCCTTACTCTCTCATCACCCACTCCCACTGGAATGACAAGCAATTCAATACAGGTCATATATGTGTACTTACGCAGAACATCTCCAAGATGGAAGTATTGTGAAAGACTGACTCTATTTCCTTCCTTTCTATACCGTCCTCCCCTTGTTCTAGTCTCTACTTTGTCCCTGTCTCTTTACAGGAGTGTGTGCTTCTAACAACCCTCCTCCCAACCTGCCCTCCTCTGCATCATCCTCTCTCTCATCCCCTTCCCCCCTACTCTCCTATGTGGCAAAATACCCAATTTGGAGTGTGTGTCATTCCTTCATTAAGCCAAATTCAAAGAGAGTAAGGTTGACCCATTCCCTTTTGCCTTCCTGTTCTTCCCCTCCATTGTAACAGTTATCCCTTGCCTCTTCTATGTGAGATGATTAACCCCATTCTGTCTCTCCCTGTCTCCTCTCATTCAATTCCTCTCCCACTTCTCAATTTTACCTTTTAAAATATCATCCTTTCCTATTAAATTGATCCTGTGCCCTCTGTCTATGTATACCTGTACACACACACACACACACACACACACACACACACACACACACTCACATACGTATTCATATGCATATATACCCTCCTATATACACATATATGTATACACATATACATATACATATTTATATCTATCTCTATATCTCTATATCTTTATCTATCTGTATATATATGTATAT
>CM053581.1:206525788-206563612 GCA_028627135.1 Pseudochirops cupreus | reverse complement strand
GCACAATAGTGTTCCATTACATTCATGTACCACAACTTGTTCAGCCATTCCCCAATTGATGGGCATCCCTTTAATTTCCAGTTTTTTGCGACCACAAAGAGAGCTGCAATAAATATTTTTGTACATATGGGTCTTCTTCCCACTTCTATGATCTCTTTGGGATACAACCCCAAAAGTGGTATTACTGGGTCAAAGGGTATGCAATTATTTATAGCCCTTTGGGCACAGTTCCAGATTGATCTCCAGAATGGTTGAATCACTTCACAATTTCACCAATAACGCATTAGTGTTCCAATTTTTCCACATCCTCTCCAGCATTTGTCATTTTACTGTTTTGTCATCTTAGCCAATCTGGCTGGAGAGATGTGGTACCTCAAAGTTGTTTTGATTTGCATTTCTCAAATCAATAGTGATTTAGAGCATTTTTTCATATGCTTATAGATGTCTTTAATTTCTACATCTGAAAATTGCCTGTTCATATCGTTTGACCGTTTATCAATTGGGGAATGACTTGTATTCTTATGGATTTGACTCAATTCCCTGTATATTTTAGAAATGAGGCCTTTATCAAAGACACTGGTTGTAAAAATTCTTTCCCAATTCCCTGCTTCCCTCTTAATCTTGGTTACATTGGTGTAATGGTAATTAATTTAGCAAGTATTTGGTCCTTAGAAACTAAGGGCTAAGTACTTCTGTGAAAGAGGCAGAGGGTGTGAACCCAGTCTCCTGTGTGAAAGAAGGTATGAACTCTTTCTTCTGTGTGAACAAAGGGTGTGAACTCTGTCTCCTGTTGCTGACACAGCAGGAGGGGGTTGGCTGAGACAGGAGGCCAGTGTATGTATATAAGAATAATTCCAGAGACAGAGAATCAGAGTCAGGAATGTTCCTCCTGGTGGCTCCTGGTGGCGGAAGAATCAAGGAGACTGAAGCCAGCTGAGAGGGGGAGGGGGGAGAAAAGAGAGAGAGTTTCTCTCCCAGCATCTGGAAGCTGACTGAGAACTGAGTTGGAGTTTTTCTTGAGACCAGAATCTGGTGAAGGCTGAAGTTTCTGCCTCCTGGAAGGCTGAGATTCCTTCTGGGTCCCAGGGCCAGCCAAACTGCTGGAGGATTGAAGAAGCATGACCAGGATAAGCCTTTGTTTGTTTGTGCGTTGGTGGATCCTTGAGTTCCCAGCAACAAAAGTGGTGAAGGGTTTGAGGTGTGCTGGATCGTGTGAACTTCAGTGTGTAACAAGAACTGCTCCAAGGATTGGACAAGGAGCTGGGAGCTGTCTGCCTCTGAATCCAGGTGACTGTTTAGTGGATTCAGGTAGGAGCTGGGACTGTGGAATGGGATCCAGGAAATCTGAGAGACCACCCTGAGTCAAGCTGAAGAAAAGGCCTCCCCTTGGATGCGTGATGAAATTGAAGTTTACTGCACATCGGGGGGTGGAGGTTTTGTGTAATTTTCTAATAATTGTATTTAGTGACTGATTGCTAGATAAGTGACTGATTAATTTAATCTATGATTTCCCCATGAGTGGAAGATTGATTATTGTATTGTGAGATGACTGAATGATTAAGTAAGGAGGGTTTCCCCCTTAGGGAAACCAGATGATTATTCTTTTGTTCTTTGCTCTAAACATTTTGGCCACTGTAGTGAAAACTATGTGGCCATCCTAATGTTAAGCTGTTGTGAACACTATATTGTGATTTTCTGTGATAAGGTGTAATGTTGTGAATATTATACTGTACCTTGATTTGTTGTGAATATTATATTGTGATAAGTTGTGAATGTGTGCCTTGATTTGTAATGGAATAAATGGAGTATTCAATATACTGCATAGTTGAAACCTTAAAAGCTGTTCACAGTAGCATTCTTTTGGGAATCTACTAGTGCATGGTGTTACAACTGGCTTTGTTTGTACAGAAACTTTTCAATTTAATGCAATCAGAATTACTCATTTTGCATTTTATAATGCTCTTTAACTCTTCTTTGGTCATAAAATCTTCCCTACTCCATAAATCTGACAGGTAAACTGTTCCTTGCTTCCCCAGATTACTTACAGTATCAGCCTTTATACCTAGATTGTGCATGCATTTAGACTTGATTTTGGTGTATAGCATTAGATGATGGTCTATGCCCAGTTTCTGCTATACTATATTCCAATTTTCCCAGCAGTTTTTATCAAATAGTGAGTTCTTATCCTAAAAATTGGGATCTTTGGGTTTATCAAACAGTATAGTACTATAATTGTTGACTACAGAGTCTTTTTTACACAATCTTTTCCATTGATCCATTACTCTGTTCCTCAGTCAGTACCAAGTAGTTCTGATGACTGCTTCTTTAGAATAGAGATTAAAATCTGGTACAGCTAGGCCACCTTCCCTAGCATTTCTTTTCATTAATTGCCTTGATATTCTGGACCTTTTATTCTTCCAAATGAATTTTGTCACTATTTTTTCTAGCTCTATAAAGTAATTTTTTGATAGATTGATTGGTATGGCACTAAATATGTAATATAATTTAGGCAAAATTGTCATTTTTATTATATTAGCTTGACCTAGCCATGAGTAATTGATGATTTTCCAATTATTTAGATCTGATTTTATTTGTGTGAAAAGTGTTTTGTAGTTGTGTTCATATAGGTACTGGGTTTGTAATATTGGTTCTGATGAACAAAAGAGCTCAAAATGGAAATAAACATGACATACCCTGAAAATATGAGCCTAATTTTCAATAACAAAAGAGAGAAATCCAATTAAAGAGAAGCATATGAAAAATTCCTACAAAAATAAAAATACATGAGCATATTATTGGCTTTGCAACATGGACAACAGAAACACAAGAAAAGAAAGCAAACAAGGAAAATACAATCATAGGTTTAAAAACAAACAATTGTCACAAAAAAAGAAACAAATAAACAAACAAAAAAACAACTGAAGGACCATTAGAAAATTGCTTTGTAAAAGTGTAGAAGGGGAAGGTGGAGCCAAGTAAAGGCAGGGACTTTTCTGAACTCTACCAAGTTCCCTTCCAAAGAAGTTTAAAATCATGCCTCAAAATGAATTCTGGAGAAGCAGATCCAACAAAAGGACAGGGTGAAACAATTTTCTAGTCCCAGACAACTTAACAGGTCAACAGAAAGGTCTGTCTCACTGGAGTGAGAGTAGAGCACAGTCCAGTACAGACCACATTCTGGAAAGCCAACATTTCCCCAGCAAGCAAGGCAGACCCTGACAAGCAAACAGCAGGCCTTCGAGATGACCTAATTGACAGTGGTGATTCTGGAACTCTAAGCTCACAGATGATAGCGGAGTTGGACAATTGGTCAGAAGGAAATTACAGGGCACCATTTCCCCATTTACTGTTCACAATTCTTTCCCATTGCTCATATGAGGATGTGGGATTCAGGCCTACATCACAGTTCCAAAGAAAAGAAGAGCATTAGTATACTAGAACTTAGAGTTACAGGGGAAAAGGGCCTTTGGTCATAGTTCCAAGATGGAAAAGAGTGTTTGAGATCACTCACAAACCCATGTTAGTGGAGCATTGATCAAACCTCTCCTGAGATCATACCACTTTGAAGGAACCAGGAAATTAGTTCTGAACTAGTTCTTAAAATAGTAGCTCCCCAAAACCTGAAGTTTCAGACAATGTTTCCTCTGCCTCAGGTTGCAAAGCAAAACTTTAACATAAAGTTGGAAGTCAAGAAATAGACTGGAAAAATGAGCAAGCAATGAAAAACAAACCTAACCATGAAAAGTTACTATGATGACAGAGAAGATAAAAAGATAAACTCAGAAGAGGACAACTGTCAAAACAGCTAAATGCAAAATCTCAAAGAAGAAAAAGTTAAATTGGTCTTGGGATCAAAATGATTTACTGAAAGAACTCAAAAGGGATTTTAAAAATTTAATAAGAGAGGTAGAGGAAAAATTGGAAAAACAAATGAAAGGGATACAAGAGAATCATGAAAAAGATTCAAATGCTTTGTAAAGGAAGCACACAAAAATGCCAAAAAAAAAAAAGACAATCATATATCCATTGAAGAAAACAACTCCTTATAAAATAGAATTTGCCAAATGGAACAGGAGGCACAAAATTAAGTAAAGAAAATAACTTCTTAAAAAAACAGAATGGGGGGGGGCAGAGTCAAGAGGGCAGCATAGAAACAGGAGAATCCTTGAGCTCCCCATGGAACCACCTCAAATACCTATAAAATATGACTCTAAACAAATTTTAGAGCTCCAGAACTCATAAAATAACAGAGAAACAAAGCTTCCACTGAAAGTAGCCCATCAGGTGGATAGGAAGGGCTCATCACAGCACCATGGAAGCCGAGCCCACCGCTGCCAGAAACCACAGCATTAACCCCAGGGCAGCCATGGCTGGAGCACTCTGGAGAGTGGATCACCAGCAGCTGTGGCAGTTTCCAGAATTATCAACACATGAGAGCCAAGGAGAAAGTGAAAACTCAGTGGAACTGGGCTAAATTTGGGGAAAAGAAGCTGGTCCAGCCCCAGGGCAAGAAAACAGAGTCAGCTGCAGCCCTGCAGCCACCTCCACGTGGCTGCTTCAGAACTCCTGGCCTGCAGAGTGCAGGGGGGCCAAATGATTATTCAGAGGCTAAGTGCTCTTGCCTTAACCTGCCTGGATTGGGATCATGGTTTTGGGTGGTGGTCCTGAGGTGTGTGACCAGTGAGACAAAGCTGGAGGGGGCTGCAGAGATGGTGGCCTCCTAATAGCTCTGGCAGCTGTGAAAACCCCAGGGATTTGGGACAAAGCTCTCCCCTCTGAAAGCAGAGTTCTACCGAGCCCAAAAGTCAAGTAATTGACTGGCAACATGAGCAGGTAACAGAAGCAAAGCAAGAACAACAACCCAACCTTAGATTCCTTTTTTGGGGATGAAAAGGATCAAAACATGGAATGGGAGGAAGACAACATAATCAGAACTCCTGCACCAAAAGTTAAAAGAAAAACATAAACTGGTTACAAGCCATAGAGGAGTATAAGAAGGATTTTGAAAACCAAATAAGAGAAGTGGAGGAAAAATTGGGAAGAGAAATGAAAATGAGGCAAAAAAATAATAAAGAGAGAATCAACAACCTGACTGAAGAAAATAACTCCTTAAAAATAGATTAACACAAATGACAAAAGAGGCCCAAAAAGCCAACGAGAAAAAAAATCATCCTTCAAGAAATTCTCAAGGAAAATTTCCCTAATATTTTAGAACCTGTAATGCCAAGCAAAGTCAACTTCCAAGGTTTGAATTACCAGCATAGCAAACCCCATTTATTCAGCAAACATTCACAGAATAGAGAAAGTCAAAATAAAGTATGACTCATTCATTTAGCAAGTAAGTTCTCAATTCAATTGCAAAGTACCAAGGTCCAAGTATCCCACCTCTAGATCAATAGTCAAAGAAGCCCAGTCCTGGGCAGTACATTCATTTAGTCTCTTCTCAAATGGAGAACAGTTTCCAATCATAAACAAAGTACATTAATTTAGTCAATCACAGAGCACCAAAAAGGCCAAAGGTTTCCCACCCCTGGACACTACTGAATTACAATACCATCCATTAACACCAAGCACTTTCTCAAAATGGGCAGGAGAGCACAAAAGGCCATCCACCCCTAAACTGTAACAAGGTTAAGATATCATCTCAGCATTGGAAACCCAAGGAAAAGCCCTTCTTTCATCTTGACCCCAGGAAAGCCCTCAGAAATCTCAGTTCCTGGGGACATAAGGCTCAACAAAGCCATAGCCAGTGTCCTCATCAAGTCACTCTCTGCCTGTAGAACAGTCCCAGAACCCCTGAAAATATCAGCAAGGCCCTCTTCCAGGATTTCTGTGAACAAACCACAAGAAAATCCTCATTCAGGGCTTTTGAACCAACAGCAAGATTCCAGGACCTCTACAACAGCAGTATTGTCCTTCACCAGCAGGTGAATGTGGCAAAACAACATCAAAGACAAACAAAACACCAGCATCACAGCCATGCCTCCTTAGTTCTTGGCAGTTCTCAAAAGTCCTGGGCAGCTCCAATAGGCTCTCAGAAGTCTTTCTCTCAGCAACTCAGGCTACACGATACTGGATACTGCTCTCCAAAAGTCCTTTTGGCTTTCTCTCAGCTTGGGCCTCTCTCTCAATTCATGGCTCCTCCCATTTCAGCCCTCACTCTTCACATCAACAAGTCCATCCCACAAGTGGTATTCACAAGCTCTGGGTTTTAACACGCAACCCAAAAACCAAGCCAATACGGGGGCATCTCCAAATTCCATTAGCATTACAGAACCAGAGTGAAAAATAGAACTTGAAAGAATTCACCAATTACCTCTTGAAAAAGATCCCAACAAGAAAACTCCTAAGAATGTTATAGCCAGATTCTGGAGTTTCCAGATTAAGGAGCAAATATTACAAGCTGTGGAGAAGAAACCATTTGAATACTGTGGAAATACAATTAGGAGAAGTCTGGATCTAGCAGCTTCTATATTAAGGGATTGAAGGGTCAGGAATATTATATTCTGGAGATCAAGGGAGCTAGGATTAAAACCAGGAATCACCTACCCAGCAAAATTGAGTAAACTGTTCCAGGGGAAAATATGGTAATTCAGTGAAGTGGAGGACTTCTAAACATTCTTGATGAAAAAAACCAGAACTGAACAGAAAATTTGGCATTCAAACACAAGAAACATGAGAAGGTAAATATGGAAAAGAAATCATAAGGAACTTATCAAAGTTGAACTATTTACATGCCAACATAGAAAAATGATAATTGTAACTTATGAAACTTTTCTCAGTATGAGGATAAGTGAAGGGAATACAGAAGTATATATATTTATACATACACATATGTCTATATAGGAAGGTAGATATGTGTAGGAATACATATGTGAGTGTTTGTATATATGTGTATATAGACAGAGGGCACAAGATCAATTGAATCAGAAGGGATGATGTTTTAAAAGGTGAAATTGAGAGGTGGAAGAGGAATAGAATGAGAGGTGACAGGGAGAGACAGAATGGGGTTAATCTCATATAGAAGAGGCAAAAGATAACTGTTACAATGTAGGGGAAGAACAGGAAGGCAAAAGGGAATGGGATCAACCTTATTCTCTTTGAATTTGGCTTAGGGAAGGAATGACATGCACTCTAAATTGGATATCTTGCCCCACAGGAGAGTAGGGGGGAAGAGGATGAGAAAGGGAATGGCAGGTTGGGGGGAGGGTTGTTAGAAGCACACACTATTTTTTTTTGTTCATGTAACTATATATTTCTTTTAAAATTTTTTTTAAAAATTAACTTTTGTTATTTTTAGTTTACATCATTGATTTCCACAAGATTTTTGAGTTACAAATTTTTTCCCCGTCTTTCCCCTACCCCCTCAAAACAGTGATCCCACTGTATATTCCCTCCCCCAATCTGCTCTCTCCTGTATCCTCCCCCATAAACCCTCTGACTTTCTGATAGACCAAGATGGATCTCCTTATCCCAGTGTCTGTATATCTTATTTCCCAATTGCATGTAAATAATAACAATAATAATAATCATATATATGTATATATATACATATATATATACATATATATATATTAAACATTTGATTTTAGAACTTTAAATTCTAGATTTTTCCCTTCCTCCCTTGTCACCCACCCCCACTGGAAAGACAAGCAATTCAACACAGGCTGTACGTGTGTAGTTACGAAGAACATCTCTACAATGAATATATTGTGTAACACGGATGATATTTTCCTCCTTTCTATCCTGCCCTCCCCTTGTTCTGTTCTCTGCTTTGTCCCTGTCCCTTTGCAAAAGTGTGTGCTTCTAACAACCCTCCCCTCCAACCTGCCCTCCCCTCCATCATCCCCCCTTTCACCCTCTTCCCCCCTACTTTCCTGTGGGGCAAGATACCCAATTTAGAGTGTATGTCTTTCCCTCCCTAAGCCAAATTCAATGACAGCAAGGTTGTCCCATTCCCTTTTGCCTTCCTGTTCTTCCCCTACATTGTAACAGTTATCTCTTGCCTCTTCTATATGAGATGATTAACCCCATTCTTTCTCTCCCTTTCTCCTCTCATTCTATTCCTCTCCCACCTCTTAATTTCACCTCTTAAAATATCATCCCTTCCTATTCAATTGATCCTGAGCCCTCTGTCTATGTATACATATATACACACACTCCCATATGTATTCATATGCATACATACTATTCTATACAGACATATGTGTATGCATTCATATATATATGTATATATATACATATATATGTGTATATATATACATATATACATATATTTATATATATATATACTGAGAAAAGTTTCATAAGTTACAATTATTGATTTTAGATGTTGGCATGTAAATAGTTCAATTTGATAAGTTCCTTATGAATTCTTTTCTATGTTTACCTTCTCATGCTTCTTGTGTTTGAATGTCAAATTTTCTATTCAGTTCTGGTTTTTTTTCAGCAAGAATGTTTGAAAGTCCTCCACCTCATTTAATGATCATATTTTCCCTTGAAATATTGTATTCAGTTTTGCTGGGTAGGTTATTCTTGATTTTAATCCTAGCTCCCTTGATCTCCAGAATCTCATATTCCAGGACCTTCAGTCCCTTAATGTAGAATCTGCTATATCCCGTGTTATCTTGATTGTGCTTCCACAATATTCAAATTGTTTCTTCTTGTCAGCTTGTAATATTTGCTCCTTGATCTGCAAGCTCCAGAACTTGGCTGTAACATTCCTAGAAGTTTTCTTTTGGGGATCTTTTTAAAGAGGTGAGTGGTGAATTTTTTCAAGGTCTTTTTTTGCCCTCTGGTTCTAAAATATGAGGGTAATTTTCCTTGATAATTTCTTGAAGAATGAGTTCTAGGTCCTTTTTTTTTTTGATCATGACTTTCAGGTTTTCAAATAATTTTTAAATTGTCTCTCCTGGATTTATTTTCAGGTCAGTGGTTTTTTAAAATGATATATTTCACATTGCCTTCTATTTTTTCATTTGTTTGGATCTGCTTAATACTATCTTGATTTCTCATAAAGTCATTTGCTTCCATTTGCTCCACTCTAATTCTGAAGGAATTATTCTCTTCAGAGTGCTTTGTGAGATTCTTTTTTCCATCTGGCAAATTTGACTTTTTAAGGCATTCTTCTCCTCATTGGCTTTTTGGGTCTCTTTTGTCATTTGAGTTAGTGTATTTTTTAAGGTGTTATTTTCTTCAGTCAGGTTGTTGACTCTCTTATAATTTTCTTGTATCATTATCATTTCTCTCCCCTGTTTTTCCTCCACCTCTCTTATTTGGTTTTTAAAATCCTTCTTAAGCCCCTCTATGTCTTGTAACCAGTCTACATTTTTCTCTTAAGCTTTTGGTGCCGGAGTTCTGACTGTGTTGTCTTCCTCCTGTTCCATGCTTTGATCCTTTTTGTCCCCAAAAAAAGAATATGAAGTTGGATTGCTTAGTTTTCTTTGCTTCCTTTGCCTGCTCATATTGCCAGTCAGTTAATTGACTTTTGGGCTCAGTAGAACTCTGCTTTCAGAGGGGAGAGCTCTGTCCCAAATTGCTGGGGTTTATGCAGCTGCTGGAGCTATAACTAGGCCACAGTCTCTGCAGTCCCCCCATCTTTGGCTCACCAAAAACATACCTCAGGACCACCACCCAAAACCACGATCCTGATCCAGGCAGTTCAAGGGAACAGCACTCAGCCTCTGAATGATCACTTGGCTCCCTTGCAATCTGCAGGCCATGAGCTCTGAAGCAGCCATATAGATATGACTGCCAGGCCACCACTTCAGACTGCTTCTAGCTCTGGAGGCAGTAGGCAGGACCCTCTCCCCCAAATTTAGCAGAGTTCCACTGACCTCTTCCCTTTGTCCTTGGCTCTTATGGGTTGGTAATTCTGGGAACTGCCATGGCTGCCAGATATCTGCTTTCCTGAAAGCTTCAGCCAGGGCTTTTCCTGGATGGCCTGGGGCTAAAACTGCATGGGCCTGGACTCTGCTCCCAGCATGCTCAGATGAGCCCTTTTTGTTAGTCTACTATGCTGCCTTCTGCAGAAGCCTTGTTTCTCTGTCATTTTATGAGTTCTACAGCAATCAAATTTGTTTAGAGTCATCTTTTATAGGTATTTGAGGTGGTTATGGGGGGAGCCAAGGAATTCTCCTGCTTCCATGCCGCCATCTTTACTCCAGAAGCACACACTTCTGTAAATGGACAGGGACAAAGTAGAGAATAGTATGGGGGGGGGCGCAGTATAGGAAGGAGGGAAATATAGTCACTCTTTCACAATATCCATTGTGGAAATGTTCTGTGTAACTATGCTTGTACAGCCGTTATTGAATTCCTTGTCTTTCCAGTGGTGGTGAGTGATGAGGGAAGAATGGAAAGAATCTAGAATTTAAAATTCTAAAATCAAATCTTAATACATACATACACACACACACATATATGTGTATACATATGTGTGCATATATATATATACATATATACACACACACACATATATATTTATTATTATTTATATGCAGCTAGGAAATAATATACAGGTGCTAGGGTAGGGAGATCCATCTTGCCCTACCAGAAAGTCAGAAGGGTGATGGGGGAGGATATTAGAGAGAGCTGATGTGGGGAGGGTATATACAGTGGGATTGCTGTTTTGGGGTAGTGGGTAGGGGAGAGATGGGGAGAAAATTTGTAACTGAAAATCTCATGGAAATGAATGATGTAAACTAAAAGTAAACAAAAGTTAATTTAAAAAATATGGATTAAAAAATGAGGCATGATCTTAAAATAAAAGCCAAAATAAAAAAAATATTGTATAGGGCAAGAGAAAGCTAATGATTCCATGAAGCATCAAGAAACAATAAAACAAATGAGAAAAGTGCAAGATCTCATTGGAAGAAATAATTGATCTTGAAAATAGATGAAGATGAAATAATTTAAGAATAATTGTTCTACCTGGATGCCATGATTTAAAAAATAACTTAGACATCATATTTCAAGAAATTAATAAATAAAATTCCCATGATATCCTAGAAACAGAGTAAAATAGAAATTGAAAAAAATCTCCCAATCACTTCCTAAAAGAGATTTCAAAATGAAAACTCCTAGCAATATTACAACCAAATTCCAGAGCTGCCAGGTTAAAGAGAAAATAGTGTAAGCAACCAGAAAGAAAAAAATTCAAATATGGAGGCGCTACAGTCAGGATAATGTGATATTAAGCAGTTTTTGCATTAAAGGACAGGAACGATTTGAAATATGATATTCCAGAGAGCAAAGGAACTAGGATGACAATCAAGAATCTGTTACCTATGGGGATGGCTCAGTGGCTCAGCCAATAGAACACCAGCCCTGGAGTCAGAAGGACCTGAGTTCAAATCCAGCCTCAGACTCTTAACATATACTAAATGTGTGACATTGGGCAAGTCACTTAACTCCAATTTCCCTGTCTTTCCCCCTTAAAAAAGCAAAAGAAAGAAAGAAGAAAGGAAAGAAGGAAGGTGGGAAGGAAGGAGGGAAGGAAGGTGGGAAGGAAGGAAGGAGGGAAGGAAAGAAAGAAAGAAAGAAAGGAAGGAAGGAAGGAAGGAAGAAAGGAAGAGAGGAAGGGAGGAAGGGAGGAAGGGAGGAAGGGAGGAAGGGAGGAAGGGAGAAAGGAAGACCATGGCTTAAGTCTTACAACACCTGTCCTACCTAAGAATCATTGTTTTGGGGTGTGTTTGTGTGTTTGAATAAATGGATCTATTAAAAAAGGAGAGTAGGTAATAAATAAACTTAGAAGGGAATGTATATTGTACCTTAATCAAGTCAATGATAAACAATAAAGGCTAAATAGCTCCTGAAACCATTCAGGAAGAAGAGAAACTAGGGGGTATTTGGATGAAATAGAATTTTGCTGTTTGTTCCTTTCAGTCATGTCCAACTCTTCATGGACTTATCTGGGGTTTTATAGGAAGGATATTGGAGTGTTTTTTTTTTTTTTTTACCATTTCCTTCTCCAACTCATTTTACAATTGAGGAACTGAGACAAACAGGGTTAAGAAACTTGTCCAGGGTCACACAACTAATAAGAGTCTGAAGCCAAATTTGAATTTAGCAAAGTGTGTTTTCCTAAATTTTGCACCAACATTCTATCTATCATGCCATCTAGCTGCCCTAGAATAGGGAGGGATTTAAATAGGTGAAAGAAAGGGAAGAAACTTTGACACAGTGGTGGGAGAGGATAGCACTAAAGAGCGTCCTAATGGGTATGTGAAATATATTTTGCAATGGAAGATGGGGATTTAAAAATGAGTAAAGTCTTCAGTGAGAATGTTGTGCCTTCAAGGAAAGAATTCTGCCTTAAGAAATCAGAGCTCATGCGGGAAACTTCTATCAAAGTTGCAGAACTTAGACTCAACAAGGAGTTTTCATGACCAATGGGGCCTGGAGGTAATCATGTGAACTGAAAGGGAGTAGTAATGGTATCATATAATCTAGCAAACATGCAAACCAATATTATGGAGAAATATTCTTATCTTTTTTATCTCCTCAGAAATTGGTACTTCTCATAGTAAAGAAAAAGAGAACAAAGAAGGAGGAAGAGGCAAAAACTATTTGGAATAGGAATCTCAGTGTCCCTTAGATGCTTTAATACCATGAGGACTATAGGGACTAAAGAAGGAATCATTAAATATAGTAACCATAGATCAAAGAATAAAAGAATAGATTAGACAGAAAAGGAAGTTAAATAATTAAGACTATGAGGGAAATTTTTGATAATAAAAAGTTTCAAGTGAAAAAATAATCCCAAAAAGAGAGGTAGAGGATTTTACTAAGTTATCAGAGAGACAGAGAGACAAACAGGGACAGAGAGAGGAGAGAGAGAGAGAGAAAGAGAGAAAGAGAGAGAGAGGGAAAGGGAAGAAAGATGATTAGATAATGAGATAAAAGGAAGACACAGTGATAGGAAGAACTCAAAAACTGTAGAAAGAAAGGGAAAATCAAGGAAAAGGGAACAGTTTGAGAGTAAAGGGAAGAGAATCTTAGGGGATAGATTTGCCTTAAAAATTATAAGCAAAAAACAAAATTGAAGAGGCAATGTAATGTTTTTTTTTAAAGCAAACAAAAATTCGTAATTTAGAAAAAAATATTAATGTGAGATGAATGAAAATATAAACCTAATGTATAACTTAAAATACAAACATATTAAGTAAGCAAATAAAATTAAAAGGAATGAAAGCATGGATAAAAAACAATTCAACACCATATGTAACTTATCAGAAATACATTTTAAAAAGACATAGAGAGACTAAAACTATGGGAACTTGGAAATTTTTGCCATATATTAGATGAATTAGAAAAAGAAGAAATTGAAGTGATCAGATAAAACAAGTAAACAAGTAAATTATATTATGCTAAAAGAAACCATAGGAAACAAGCCAGTATTAAAATAAATGTATATGCTCTAAATACTTTTGAATCTGAATTCAAAATAGAAAAAAAATGACTGAATTACAAGAAAACATATGGCAATAACACAATAATTGGAGAACTTAATGTCTTTTTGGAAGAATATAAAAGAAGGACACACAAAAGGGAGAATATAGAATTAAATAAATTGCTGGATTACGAACTACAGCTAAAAGACATGACACTTACTAAAGGAAATCCTAAAGAAAAGACACATTTCTTAAGACCATATAAAACTGGGGAAAACTCACATATATAGGGGTATAGAAACATTACAAATAAAATTTAAAAGGCAGAAATAATAAATATATCCTTTCCAGATGACAACAAAAAGAAAATGATATATAAACAAAAGACACAGAAATAAAATCTCTTAAAATTAAATAATGACTGCATCAAAAAAGAAATCATAAAAATAAATGATCAATCAATAAATCAAAGAAAATTATAATGATGAAACAACATATCAAAATTTCTAGGATTAACCCTAACCACTCATCCAGTACTTATAGGAATATGCTTATATGTGTGTGTGTGTGTGTGTGTGTGTGTGTGTGTGTGTGTGTGTGTGCATGTACACACAAGACATCTAAATGAGAGGCTTAATGCTCGAGAAGGTATAGGAAAATTGGAACACCAATGCATTGTTGGTGGAGTTGTGAACTGATCCAAGCATACTGGAGAGCAATTTGGAACTATGCCAAAGGGCCATAACAATGTGCATACCCTTTGACCCAACAATACCACTTCGAGGGCTGTATCTCAAAGAGATCAGACAAATGGAAAAAGGACCTGTATGTACAAAAATATTTATAGCAGCTCTTTTTGTGATAGCAAAGAACTGGAAATCAAGGGGATGTCCATCAATTGGGGAATGGCTAACCAGTTGTGCTCTATGAATGTAATAGAAAACTATTGTGCTATAAGAAATGAGGAGCAGAAGGACTTCATAATAACCTGGAGAGCCTTATATAAACTGATTCTGAGTGAGGGGAGCAGAACCAGAAGAACATTGTATGCAATTACAGACACATTGTATTCGTGATGACCAACTTTGATAGACTGAGCTCTTCTCAACAATGAATCTGAATGCATATTGAAGCACACTACTTGCTCTCTTTTTTGTTTTGTTTTGTTTTGTTTCTTCTCTCTCTCATTGGTTATAATTCTTCTTTACAACTTGACTAATGTTTAAGGTGAAGGTATATGTAGAATCTATATCAGATTGCATGCCATCTTGTGGAGGAGGGGAGAAGAGGGAGGAGGAGAAAATTTGAAACTCCAAAACTTGTGGAACTGAATGTTGTAAACTAAAAATAAATTTTTTTTAAAAGAGTAGCAAGCAGCAGCAGTAATAGTAGCAGTAGCAGTAGTAGTAATAGTAGCAGTAGCAGAAGCAGTAGTAGCAGTAGTAGCAATAGTGGTAATAGTAGTACTTTTCTACATAAGGAGTTCCCTATACTGACAAAATTACTGGTCTTCATCTATGTAGGACTTACACAGTAGTAATAGCAGCAGTAGTAGCAGTAGCAGAAGCAGTAGAAGTAATAGTAGTAGTAGTTGTAGTAGCAGTAGTAGTAGTAGTAGTAGTAGTAGTAGTAGTAGTAGTAGTAGCAGTAACAGCAGCAGTAGCAGCAGCAGAGTAGTTCCCTGTACCAGGAGTTCCCTATACTAAGACAGTCACTGGACTTCATTTATGTGGGACTTATATAGAAGTAGTAGAAGCAGCAGCTGCAGCAGAGTACTCTTCCTGGATCAGGAAGACATCTTTCTGAGTTCAAATACAGCCTCAGACAGTTATTAGCTATGTGATTCTGGGTAAGTAACTTCAACCTGCTTGCCTCAGTTTCCTTATCTATAAAATGAGCTGGAGAAGGACATGGCAAACTGCTCCAGTATCTTTGTCAAGAAAACCCCAGATGGGGTCACAGAAAGTTAGATGTGATTGAACAACATTACAGCGACTATTACTGGTCAGTGATGCAAGGAGAGGATGTTGGGGGAAAGAGCACACTTTTGAGAGAACTTTGTTTAGGTCTTGAAGAAGTGAATACAACCAATAACTTCAGTCTTGGTTGTCTGTCCCACCATGCTTGTAGGAGCCAATGTCTTGTCTCAGCTTCTCTCTTCTCTGTGCTGTTCTGCTCTCCTCTCTGTTTCCCTAATTGCTTATTTCCACTGGGCCTCCAAACTCTTTCCCACCACTCTCATTTTATCCTAGGTTGTGCTGGCGAGTGTCCCCACAGCTGCTGCTGCTGCTGAGCTCTTGTATTCTTTTGTTCTTTCTCTCAAACTGTAAAAGTCCCTTTAAGAGTTCTTGGGAGTGACTTAAGTCTGTCTTCCTGTTCAAAGTTTAAGATGGTTCTAAATAAATTGTAGAGCTAAGAAGAAACTCTTGTCCCTCTGAATGACAAATCCAGAAATCCATTCCCTTCTTCAACTCTCTTCACATTTGTAATCTTTGTTTATATAGTGGAATCCCATAGTAAGCGCTTAATCAATGTTTATTGTCTGACCATAAGAGCGGCATTATCTGAGGTCAATATTAAGGAGAAAATAATATATTAAAAATGCCATTTCTTAAATCACTAAGAAATTACTTTACAATGTGCTGTAATAATTGTAGATAGAGAGTACTAAGATCTTTTTGAGAAAATGTACTCTGTATCAGGAAGCAGTTGGATGTGACCTATGCAAACAATTGAATGGAAAGTTTATTTTCACTATACCCATTTAAACTATTAATCAAGAGACTACCAGATTTTCTATTTAACTAGAAGAAAGCAAAACAAATGAAGGTTTAGTTGACAAGAAAACTGATTAGTAGGGCAAAATGCTGTAATAATAATAATAATAACAACAACAACAATGATATCTGACATTTATGTAGATCATTAAGATTCTCAAAGTGCATTACATATGTAATTGCCTTTAATCCTCCCAACAATCCGGTGAGCTAGCTGTTATGATCCCCATTTTACAGATGAGAAAACTAAGTTAGAATGAGTCTGTTACTTATCCAGTTCTCTCTCTCTCTCTCGCTCTCTCTCTCCCTCTCAATCTCTTTGTATCTCTCCTACTGACTATGCCATAAAAGTAAAGCCAAGCACAAGCAGCTCTCCAGAGGACTGCTGCTGTGAGTAACTTTAAGGTTCTGATCACATAGTATAGTGAACTCTCTATCTATTCAACAGTAAACTAAAACAAAATATTTACAGAAACTAAAGTACAGCAGTCACAGCAATATAACATAACAACTTATTACTATTGTAGCCACATAGTCTTAAACAAAAGATATCATTCAATAAATCACAATCACAATCAATTAATACAAAGTACTCATCTAAAGTCATCTTTCATCTTGATTGGAAACTGGCTTCCAATCATCCTTAACTTAATCATTCTTAAGGAGCAAACAACCTTAAGGGGTACCAAGTACAAAGCACAAAGGACTCCCACCTCTAGGTCACACAGCCTTAATCTTGTCAGTCAGCACTAAGTACCTAAGTAAAGGTCCTTTCATCTTGACTAGAGACTGACTTCCAGATTCTATGGCTCCTCTTCCATGCCTCCAGCTCTTTCCTGAATTCACTCAACTATCACCTGGATTCACAGGTAGGCAGCTTCCAGCTCCTGCTCCAGCTCCTGCTCCAGCTAGAAGCTCAGTGACCAGTCCACCTCAAGCCCTCTGCAGTTTCTGTTTCTGGGAAGACAAAACTTAACAGAGACACAATGACATCTACACACATCATGTTTAGCAAAATTACAACAATATTCATACACATTGCTGGCACTATCATCAATTCACTTTCTGCCTGTGAAATCAACACAGACCAACAGACAGGGCCTCTATCTGAGAAATTAACACAAATCATTACTAAAGTCCCCAGCCCTGTGAAAACATCAGTAAAACCCTCCTTCAAGAGTTCTGTAAACAGACAGTAAGAAAATCCTCTTTTAGGGCTTCTGAACCAAATGTAAGGTCCCAGGGCTTCTGTAACAACAGCAACATCCTGTATCAGCAGACAGGTTTGACAAAATAACATCAAGACAGACAGAACAGAGTGCTGGCACCACAGGCACCACAGGCACCGCCTTCCAGCTCATGCTCGAACTTTAATATCCTCAGCTCCTTCCTGTTCCACTCTTCCTCTTGCATCCTTCCTGTTCTGGGCTTTGCAAAGTTCTTCCCACTGTGGGCTTCACAAGTTCTGTTTCTCACAAAGACAATATAATCACAGGCAAGGCTCAAAGACACTCGAATAACTGAAATGAGGTAAGTACCATTTTGCTTGCCATTACACTCTCCTCTTTTGTTTGTCTGTCCATATGTCTGTCCATCTGTCTGTCTCTCTATCTGTCTAGCTATCCATCAATTATGGCACCTAGCTATTTTATGTGTATGGGCTTTACATATGGAATACATTCCAGTGTGATTACACTACTTCATGACCATTTTTTTTCTTCCTGGGTTCTTCATGAGGAAAGAGAGGATGTAAGGAAATCAGAAGGAACACCCTGAAGTTACATCTGGCTAAGAATACTAGAAAAGTCAATTAAGGCTGTTATTTGTCAGTTTTATCAACCCAAGAAGAAGGAGTAGTCTTTTTGTTTGGTAGTACAGTGAAGAGGACATTTGAGGCTCCCAAAGGTTATGTCCTGGCATAGCAGTGTGTCATGAATTTTTCTAGCTGTGACACTAAATTTTGGATATAAAACTTTCACAAGTAAAAAGAAAATTTATGAGTAATTTTGTTTAATAGAAATTTTGCCTCTGTAATATATGTAGTGTTATAAGCATAGCACCTATACACAAAATTTGTCTGATTCCCATACACACTCCTCTCAAACCACATCACACCAAAAATTTTCAGAGCCCAACAAAATGACTGCTGCAGCTAAGCAGTGGGTTTGAGTCTCCCAACTCTCCCTTGGTGCCAACAACTTACATTTTTAGTGTGTTTTTCTTGCTCAAGGAAAGAATAAGGTGCCAGAAGCCAAAACTGTTTAAGAACCATTCTTCCAGAATAACATTCAGCATGAAGAGATATACTATATTAGAGACATGTGGGAATTGGGGTCTCCTAAGGGAAGGGCAGATGAGGAAGTTAATTTCTTTTTTCTTTCAAAGTAAAGGTATTTCAATAAATAGTATAGTAAGAAATGCAGTAATATGGTATTTCCCTATAGACCTGGGGAACCATCTCCTAGAAATACATGAATCAATGCCTGGAGTGCACATGTGTAGAGAATGTGGGTGGCCAAGGCACACCTGTGGAGGGGTGACAGTTTTATCCTTTCAGGGTCATAGATATATTTAGATGCTGGCTTCATGCTGTGCTCACTGACCTTGTGTGGTAGGCTGGTGTTGCTGGGCACGTAGTCTTTACCAGGTGTATGAGTATATAATACAGTGTATAGTTTATATTGTGTCCATCCTGGGCTTTCATGGTCACTGTTTGCCAGTACTGAAGTGGCCTTTAAATATATGCATGTATATGTATATATGTATATGTATATAGGTGTATATATGTGTGTGTATGCATGTGCACATATATGTGCACATGTGGACATACATAATATATACACACATATATACCTATGTATATATGTTTTATATGTATGCAAAAACATATAGTTAAAATTCTGAAATTAAAAGAAAATGCCTATACACATAGCAAAACTCAACAAGAGTATTTCATATAAACCCTAAATCTTCATTTCACACCATTTGCTTTTTTAAAAGTTTATTATAAATTCTATGTATTACTTTAAAAAAAAGAGTAGGATTAATAAACTTAATGTGCTTTTAAAAATCACAAAGCAATAAATGTATAAACTCAAAATACACATCAAAGAGAAGCTACAGGAAATTAGAGGATACATAAACTGGCAGCCCAGAATAATAATGAAATGAAATGATAAAACTAAAAGTTGATTCTTTGAAAAGACTAAAAAAGTTAATGAATTTTAGCCAAGTGATTAAAAATAAGGGAGAAAAAAGTCAAATAGCAGAAGAACAGGTGACATCTCAAAAAACAAAACAAAACAAAACAAAAAACAAAAAACCTCTGACCAGGTAGATGCTAAGGAAAATAGTGGGATCATAAACTAAATGAATACTATCAAAATATAAAATACACAAAATAAAAAAGGATCAAATAGAGATTTTAAGTAATCCATTCTCATAAAAGGCTATAGAATTAGCAGTAAAGGAAAAGCTTTAAAATAAATCTCCTGCTCCTAATAAATTCACAGGAGAATTATCGTCAACTTTCAAAGATCAATTAATACCTAAGCCATGCAAATTATTCTTTAAAAAATAAGAAATACAGCACTCTATTACAGCTATTTTATGTAAATATAGTTCACATACCTCAATCAATGAAGGGGAAAGTTCAGAACAACTATAGACTAATATTACTAATGAAAAATTAATATAAAATTTTTATAAATTATTTTCAAACAGATGATAACATTTTATCCAAGAATTCATTTATTATGATCAAGTTGGATTAATACCAGGGATGCAAGAATGATTGAACATTAGGAAAATAGACAATATAATTAACATTTTTTTGAGGTAATTGATGTTAAGCAACTTGCCCTGGGTCATATAGCTTATAAATGTTGGAGGCCAGATTTGAACTCAGAAATATGAGTCTTCCTGTATCTAGGCCCAGCACTCTATCGATTGCTTCATCTAGCTGCCTGCAATAGAACATTAAAGTACTTATTTTTCCACATTGCCTCCACCTTCCTTTTCTGTCATGTTAGCCAATATGATAGATAAGAGGTAAAAATTCAGAATTGTTTTTCATTTCTTTAGTTATTTTATTTCTTTCTGGATTTCTTTCTGTAATGGTGAAATGATTATATTTCTTTAATTATTATTTGTTTAAGAGTATTTTATTTAATTAATCATATCTTTGATTTCTTCTTCTGAAAACTGCCATTTATATGTCATGGAATGCCATCTGACCATTTATCAAAAGAGGAATAGCTCTTACATTTATAAATTTGGTACGGGTCCTCGTTACCTAACACCTAGATTATTGTAATAGCCTACATGGAGGTCTGTTTGCCTTAAGTCTCCTTGTACTTCAATCCATCTTCCATTGGCCTGCAGCCACTAAATGGATGTTCCTAAAGTGAAGGATGAACATGTCACCTCCCTACTCAATGAACTCTAGTGATTCCCTATTGCCTCCAGGATCAAATACAAAACATTCTGTTGGCATTCAAAGCCCTTCATAACCTATCTACCTTCTACCTTTCTAGTTTTCTGACACCCTACTCCACATGATGTACTCTTCAATCCAGTGAAATTGGCCCTGTAGCTTTTCCATGAACAAGATATTTTATGTCTCAGCTCTGGGCATTTTCTCTGGCTGGCTCCTTCTCCTTTCTTTACTTCTATTGACACCCCAAGCTTCTCAACTAAAATCTTTACTTTTATAGGTAGTCTTCCCCAACCTTCCAGGGTTTCCCTGTATTAACTATTTCCTATTTATCCTGTATACAGTTTTCTTTGAATATATTTGGTTGCATGTCATTTTCCTTATTAGATTATTAGCTCCTTGAGGGCAGGTACTATCCTTTCTCTCTTCTTGTATCCCCAGAGCTTACTACAGTGTCTGGAACATAGCAAGCACTTGATTAATGTTTATTAATTCATTAATTGATTCTAGTAGGGAAACTCCCAAATATCTTATATATTCTATAAATATTTTTAATGGAAATTCTATGTCTCTTTCTGCTGGGTTTCTTGTTAACATATGAAATATTGATTATTTACGTATATTTATTTTATATCCTTCAACTTTGCTGTTTATTAGTAATTTCTATTAATTTCATTTAACATTTCATAGTTCTCTAAATATACCATCATATTATCTACAAAAAAGTTATGATTTTGTTTCTTCTCTGCCTATGTTTTTCCCCCATCACTTTTCTTCTTATCCTATTGCTATGGCTAGCATTTATAGCACTATATTAAAAAGCAGTAGTGACAACAGACATCTTTACCATATTCAGAATCTCATTAGAAAGGATTATAGCAACATATCATGCTGGCTCATGGTTTGAAATACGTTCTATTTACCATAACAAAAAAGATCCAATTACTCCTGTTTTCTTATATTTTAGTAGAAATTAGTGTTATACTTAAAAAAATATTTTTCTACGTTGACATAATCATATGATTTGTGCTGTTCTCATTACTAATATCGTCAATTGATAGTTTTTCTAATATTGAGCGAACCCTGTATTCCTGGAATGAATCTACTCTGGTCAAAGTCTTTTATCTTCATGATATGCTGCATTCATTATTTTTACATAAAAGTTTGTGAAAAAAAAGATCTATAGTTTTCTTTTTGCTCTCCCTGCTTTGGATGTAAAAATTGTATGTGTCTCTTTGAAAGACTTGGCAGAATCCTTTCTTTTTGTATCTTTACAAATAGTTTGTGTGATATTTGGAATTAATTGTTCTTTGAATGTTTGCTTGAATTCACTTGTAAACTCACTTGCTTCCAGAAAGTTTTTTATCTTTGAAATTCATTTATGGTTTGTTAATTTGTCTTTTTCCAATATTGGGTTGTTTTAAATTTCTATTTCTTGCTCAGATGGGGGTTGAGTCTCATATCCACTCTTTACTTTCAAGACCACTGGACTGAGACCTGTTCTGCTCTTCAAGTTTACTCTGCAGCCACCTTTCCTTGGTTAGATAGATAATGTTATAGCCCTTTTGTAGTCTCAGGCGATTTGGCTCTGGGATTCCTTCTAAAAGTTAGAGCAACTACATTTTATTGCTGTTATTTGCCTTGTGTGTGTTCAGGGGGTAGGGACAATTCAGAGGGCCTGAGGAACAAATAAGCCCTTAAGGGTTAGATTGATAATGCATCTGTCCCTGTACACAGTAGCCATAACTAAGATCCATAACATATTTTTGCAACCATAGAGATAGCACTACAGTTCTATTCTGCTCCAATATTCTGGCTTCAAGATCCAGGTCCACTTCTATTCCACATTGCCCATTCTCAAAGTTCTGTAAACTAGTTAAATTAAAGATCATTGTCTTTCTGTCTTTGTCTTTCTCCAACATACACACACTCTGGATGTATGTGTTCACATGCATGTAAATGTGGGTGTATACATACATATACAAAATCATGCATCTATGTAAATATTTGCATATATACATATATATAAATATAAGATAACATCGTCCCCAATTTCACACTCAATTCCTCTTCATAGTAAAGCAATAATTTTGAGTTCTCAAAGGCTGTACCAGTGGAGATCAAACTTGACCAGGTTCTACCATATTTGAAAGACTTTCAACAGGCCATAAATTATGCTTGCTTTCTAAAGAATAAACTCTTTAAATATGGAGTGGCTCATTAGCAGAAGGTTGGTTATTTGGTTGTTACTTATTTGGCCAGGGAAACTATGAAAAGGGAAAGCAAATTGAAATGGTTATTAGTCTTATGCAACTAACTACCTTTCCAATTTTGAAGTGGAAATAGTAGAATTTCTGAAAAGAAGAGGGTACCAAGAGCCACATAGATTTCAACTAACCGAAAATTTCTCAAAGTTGACATTCTTACAAGAAAAGAAACCAGAAGACAAAAGAAAAAAAAAAAACACCATCAAGGATACCTTACAGGCTCTAGTTAGAAAGGCAAATAAAGAAATTATAAGAGTTGGCTTTCTGTTTCATTCAAAGGCTATAAGAAACATAATTTCATAGGATATTTGGCTTGTCTTTTAGTGTTTATTATAAATGATTACAAAAAGATTGCCATTGAAATTGTTATACTTATTATCTAGCATCTGTCAAAGAAGATGAGAAGGTAGAAAATATTATGAAGACTCTAATAAGACACTACATATTAAATCAACATATACTTTAACATTCAGCAACTTCAAATAAAAGTTGGGCATAATGAAAGATGCTAAAAAATACATTAAAATTCAGTTCAGATATTAAAAAAATGAGAGATGCAAATGATAGAATATACAGAAGATTTACAACATTTATAAAATGAATGATTTCTTCAAACAGAGAAGCACAAAGTGCTGGACATGTCAAGCAATGAATAGCATTATAAAAAATGAAACTGATTATATTCTGACAGGAAATGACTGATTCCCAAAGCTATCTTTTCCAAATTAATTTTCTGCGTGAAGTCATCGCATTGACTTGTTAAAAGACAGGTCAAGTGCTAATGAGAAGAAATAATAAAAATTATGAGATTTGGCATGAACATCAGGAAATTCAGGTCTGACCTAATTAAACAAACTTTTGAAGGTGGACAAAAGGGGGGAGAGAATAGACAAAAGGACATATATTGACAAAAACAAGTAACATAAGTAGAATAAATGTAATTGGAAAATTGCATGGCCAACAGATATATCAGAAATACATAATATGAAAACCAAAGAAAACATGACTATATAACTTTAACTTTTATTGATTTATTTTGTAAATTCTTATGGAGGGAGAAGAAGACTGTAAGTAGTATTGTCTTTTAAACAAGAGATCATTAGAGGGGAAAACAAGTTTATATCAAAGTTACAAAAAAAAAGAAAGAAAGTGAAAAATCATGTTAATTTCTGAAATCAAACTCCACCAGTTCTTTCTCTGGTGGTAGATAGCATTTTTTCAAGATAAGTCCCTTGAAACTCTCTGGGATCACTGTATTGATCATAATATCTAAGTCATGCGAAGTTGATAATCATATAATGGGCAACTGTACCAGACTTGAAGTCAGAAGACTCATCTTCCTGAGTTCAAATCTGGCTTTAGACACTTACTAGCTGTGTGTCATGGGCAAGTCACTTAACCCTGTTTGCCTCAGTTCCTCATCTGTAAAATGAGCTAGAGAAGGAAACAGTAAACCACTCCAGTGTCTTTGCCAAGTAAATCCCAAATGGGATCACAAAGGATCAGACGTTACTGGAAAAAATCATACAATATTGCCATTAGTGTGTACAATATTATCCTAGTTCTGTTCAATTCATTTTTCATCAGTTCACATCTACCCTTTCTTATAGCACAACAGTATTTCATCACAATTATATGCCATGACTTGTTCAACCATTTCCCAATTGATGGACTTCCCCTTGGTTTCCAATTCTTTCTAACCACATGAAGAGCTACTATAAATATTTTTTTATTGTTTCATTTATTCATACTGTATCTTAAACCCATCAAGTTGATAAAGATGGTTAAAAAAGATAAAATTCAGTATTGACAAATTTGAACAAAAAAGGCCCATGTTATTACAATAAACACAGAGAACAATGCTGTTAGTAATAATAAAACAACAGCAGCAGTAATAAAAGTCAGGAAAAACATTGCAAATTTTGTTAAATTTCAGGAATCTTAAAACACAGCAATTCTGTTCCTACTTTGTTAAAGTTATTGCAAGCCTTTTTAAATGTCAGTTGGGCTCAGAGTGTAGTAAGAAGAGTGTAGATTAGATCACTTTTGGGAAATTGCATGGTACTCTCAATACTCTCAAATGTTTCCTAGTGCAAGACACCAATTTTTTTTTTTACATTTCAATTTAGTATTTATTTAAACTTTCCTTTATTTTTAAATTTTGGATCTCAAACTCTTTCCTTCCTTCCTGTGTCTCCCCCATCCACAGAGAGGGCAAACAACGATATAAATTATGGATGTGGAGTCATGTAAAACATGTTTTCATATTATGCAAATTTCCAAGGAAAGCAAGAAAAAGAGTGAGAAGATTATACTATACTTTGCACTCAGTTCATCAGCTCTTCTTTTTGAAGTGGATGGCATTTTTTTTCATCATGAATGTTTTGGATTGCCTTATATCGTTGTATTAATCAGAGTAGCCAAATCTTTCACAGTTGATCATCATTTCAACATTGCTATAACCGTATTCAGTGATGTGCTGGTTCATCTCACTTTACTTTGCATTTATTACATTTAGTCTTTACCATGTTGTCCTGAAACTATGCCCCTCATCATTTCTCATAGCACAGTACCCCATTGCAATTATATGCCATCATTTGCTTAACCATTCCCCAATAGATGAGCATCCTCCTGATTTGCAATTCTTTACCACTGCAAAAAGAGCTGCTATGGATATTTTTATTTCTAGATCCTTTTCCTTTTTTTTTTTTTTTTTTTACTTTTATGTCTTTGGGATACAGACCTAGTAGCAGTATTGCATATTGTCAAAGGGTATCCACAATTTTATAGCCCTTTGGGCATAGTTCCTAACTGTTCTCCTGAAAGGTTGGACCAGTTCACTACACCAATAGTTCATTAGTGTACCTGTTTTTTCCCTCATCACCTTAAACATTTGTCATTTTTTATAGATGTGAAAACCTCAGAATTATTTTAATTTGTATTTTTCTAATCAATAGTTATCTGGATCATTTTTCATATGACTGTAGATCAGTTTGCTTTCTTCTTTTGAAAGCTATTTGTTTATATCCTTTAACCATTTATCAATTGGATAATGACTGATTTTTATAAATTTCATTCAGTGATATATTCAGTATATTTTTGAGAAATGAGGACTTTGTCAGAGAACCTTACTCTTTTTTGTGGCTTTTGAGCAGTCCAATAATTCTTTTTATTTTAAATTTAAACTTTTGTTTATTTTTAGTTTACATCATTCATTTCCATGAGATTTTGACTTACAAATTTTCTTTCCATCTTTCCCCCACCCACCACCCCAAAACAGTGATACCACTGTATACCCCCTCCCCCAATCAGCTCTCTCCTATAGCCTCCCCCATGACCCCTCTGACTTTCTGGTAGGGCAGATGGATCTCCCTACCCCAGCACCTGTATATTTCCCTCCTTCCTATTCCACTTCCCTCCTGTTCTATTCTCTACTTTGTCCCTGTGACTTTACAAAAGTGTGTGCTTCTAACAACCCTCATCCCCCAACCTTTCCTCCTCTCCATCCTCCCCCCTCTCAACCCCTTTCCCCCTACTCTCCTGTAGGCCAAGCTACCCAATTTAGAGCATATGTCATTCCTTCCCTAAGCCAACTTCAATGAGAGTAAAGTTGACCCATTCCCTTTTGCCTATCTTACTTTTGTATTTGTGTCTCCCACACTTAGTACAGCTCTTTGCCTAGAGTAAATGCTTTAAAAAAATGCTTTTTAAATTCATTCATCAAGCCTTGGAACATTGTGGAAACTCTTAAATAAAATCCATAATCACTCAACAGAATTCAACTTATTGATCTATGAAAAAGAAAAGAAATAGGTAAAGAATGCTAATTGTCCAGACTAGATGCAGGGGGTTTATAAGTACACATATCTGGGACAGACTATAGATAGATAATCAATGTGGAACTTCGTTTGACAAGGAGGAGAAGAAGCTGCATTGCCTTTAAGGAATTGTTCAGTGCTTTACATATTTCTCTGTGAGCTGAAGTTCTATCTTTTAAAAATATTTCTGTGAGGTTGTAGAGAAGAAAGTCAGGGAACATAATAATTTTTAAAGAATTAAAGTTGCATATTGCCCATGAGTATAGTGAAGCATAATACCAATAGTCTTACATGTGAGAAGTATGATATGTGATATCACCAGAGAGATGCATGAACATAAAAGGACATCATCTGACCATGTAGGAAGAGTTAAGGCTTATACATCGCCACTCCTCAGCTCCATGATCCATTGATAACTATGCAATACCAAGACACTTAGAGGAAGTCCTTCACTATTTATAAATGTATGAGGAGTCTTTACATTTGTTATTCACTATTTAGTTATTATTAATGTGTAATTAATGTATTAATTATACATTATTATTTAGTAATGGGAAATTATGGACAATTTATGGGAGGACATGGGTAAGAGCTTCACAAGATAAGGAGGTGTAGATAGATTGTCATCTAAATCAGGAGGTGACAAACTATTTCACACAGGTCAAATCCATTCTGTCACCTGTTTTTATATAGCTTGTGAGTTAAGAATTTTTTTATAAAAGTTGAAACAGGTTAGAAAAAATTCTTGCCTCATAGGCTGTACCAGATCAGGCACTGGTATAGAATTAGCCTCCAGGCCATAGTTTTCTGTCTTCTGATTTAGGGAGGGAGTACACAACTAGATGAGATTCATTAACTTATTAAATGAGATAGAGGATGATGTAGATAAATAAATAAATGATTTTCAGTGCAATTGCTTTCCTTTGTAATTGTATGTATTTTGTTTTATACATTTAAAAACATTATTCTGGGAATGGGTTCATAGGCTTTCACCAGATTGCCAAAGGGGTCCATGAAACAAAGTTCAGAATCCTTAATCTAGACTTACTAGAATAATTGTTTTAGGCCTCATTTTAAAAATATACAGGGAATTAAGTAAAATCTAAAAGAACACAAGTCACTCCTCAATTGATAAATGGTTAAAAGATATGAACAGGCAATTTTCAGAGGTAGAAATTAAAGACATCTATAAGCATATGAAAAATGCTCTAAATCACTAATGATTTGAGAAATGCAAATCAAAGCAACTTTGAGGTACCACATCTCTCCAGTCAGATTGGCTAAGATGATGAAACAGGAAAATGACAAATGCTGGAGAGGATATGGAAAAATTGGAACACTAATGCATTGTTCGTGGAGCTGCGAACTGATACAACCATTCTGGAGAGCAATCAGGAACCATGCCCAAAGGGCTATAAATAATTGCATACCCTTTGACCCAGTAATACCACTTTTGGGGTTGTATCTCAAAGAGACCATAGAAGTGGGAGGAAGACCCATATGTACAAAAATATTTATTGCAGCTCTCTTTGTGGTGGCAAAAAACTGGAAATTAAGGGGATGCCCATCAATTGGGGAATGGCTAAACAAGTTGTGGTATATGAATGTAATGGAATACTATTGTGCTATAAAAAATGGGGAAGAGACGGTCTTCATATTCACCTGGAGATTCTTATACTAACTGATGCTGAGTGGGAAGAGCAGGACTGGGAAAAAATTGTACACAATCACGGACACATTGTTTGTGTGATGACCCACTTTGAAAAATTGGACTCTTCTCAGCAATGCAGTTATAAGACAACTCTACAAGTCTCAGGATGGAAGGAGATATCTACATTCAGAGAAAGATCTAGAACAGTGGTTCTCAACCTGTGGGTTATGTTCAATTTGTAACAATGAAAATACATCCTAGATATCAGATATTTATATTACAATTCATAACAGAAGCAAAATTACAGTTATGAAGTAGCAACTAAAATAATTTTGTGGTTGGGGGTTGCCACAACATGAGGAACTATATTAAAGGGTTGCGGCATTAGGAAGGTTGAGAACCAGTGATCTAGAAAGAACAGAGTTTAAATGGAGACTGAAGCAATCTACATGCTATCATTCTTTTTCATGTTTGGTTTTCTTTCTTTTTTCCCATTGTTCACTCCATTGGTTACAACTCTTCTATACAACCAGACTAATGTTCAGTGTGAAAGTATTTGCAAATCCTATCCTTGACTGTGTGCCGCCATGTTAGGGGGGGAGGAAGATGGAGGGGAGAAAAGGGATTGTGGAACTGAATGTTGTAAACTAAAAGTAAATAGACAAATCAATTAAAAATTTTAAAAAAAGAAAAAAATAATTGTTTTAGAACCATAAGGAACCTTAAAAGAGGTAATCTTGTACATCTAAAATTTTTCAAATTAAGATACGAAGTCACAAAGAAGTTAAGTGACATTAAGAAGGTTACAAAAATAGTAAGTGGAAGAACCAGGATTTGAATCTGGCTTCTTTGACTCCAAATATATCACCGTTTCCTTTATATTTCAAGGAATATAAGTAAAAGTGATATACTATTGAATTCTGAATGTCAACTGAAGATTCCAAAGGGGTTCTAACTTACAAAATTAGATGATGTTTAAAAACAACTGGAAGGTATCAAAACCAAATGCTTCATCTTAGGAAAAACACAGTCTATCTGTGCCTCAATTGAATTATCAAATTTCATATATTGATTGTTTATTTTGTTTCTAAGCAATTCAGGAAACATATATAAATATACAAAACACACAGACACACTCAGACACACACACACACACACACACACACACACACACACATATATGTATGCACGTGGAGAAAGAGAATGACCTCCAGGAGATTCCAGTCTAATGGGAAAGGCAACATTTATGTTAACATGCAAATACAAAATTCATACAGAATTGATAAAATGTGATCTTACAGAGGAAGGCACTAGTAGCTCAGGGACTATACACATCAATAAAATGAGAGACATAGACTAACATCATCCACAAGAAGTCTTTCCCAAAAAGTTCTTAATTCTAGTGTCCTCTCTCTGCTAATTATTTCCTATGTATTTTGTATATAGATTGCTTTGTATATATTTGTTTGCATGTTGCCTCCCATTTGAGGGCAGGGACTATCTTTTGACTCTTTTTGTATCTCCAGGACTTAACATGCTGCCTGGCAAAAAGTAGGTTATTGATTTATTGGTTGATTGAGTAGATTATCTATTATCTCTATGTTTTTGATGGTAAGACTTTCATTTTGAAAATCCAGGAGGCTCTACATACCTTCACAGCAAGGGTCAAACCTCTGGTAATTAGACCCTATACACCTTGCTATATTGGTGTTTTAAATATCCTTAGAGAGAGGCAGAATAACACAGTGGTTAGGGAACTGAACTTTGAGTAAGGAATGTCGGCATTCAAATCATACCTCAGACAATAGCAGTGTGATTCTGGGCAAGTCAATTTATCCTCTTATCAGTTTTTTGATCTGAAAAATAAGGTAGTAGGATTTAATAAGTTCTAAGATTACTTCTAGTTCCAAAAGTATAATCTTATGATCTATAATCCTCCTTACACCAAAAAAAGGATCAAAGGTTAAAAGTTACAGAAAAGCACATTCTGAGAAAAAAAGAAGAAAACAAGGATAAAAACAAGAACTAGACTTAGAATCGAAATTAGAGTAAACTCAAAGTGGAACAGGCTGCTTGCTCAAGAAGTACTGAGTTGCCCATCACTAGAATTGCTCCAACAAAGACTGTGTGACCACTTGTAGTAAATGTGGTAGAGAATATTCCTAATAACCTCGATGACTTCTGAGTTCCTTTTAACTCAGAACTTCTAAGAATTTATATACTTTCAATAAAAGACAGATACCCAAAGCAAGTATGTAAGATCAGATTTTTATCTGGAAAGTACATTAGACATCATCCAGTCCAATGTTCTATTTTACAGGAAATCTTAGAAAGAGAGGGAACAGTAGCTTCAATAACAGTACTCAGACCCAGGTTTCTGGCTCCCAAACCAGAGCTCTTTTAACTTCACTAAATCGATCTTCTGTATTTCTCTAACTTTCATTTCTATAACTTTAAGTATTACACATTAGCAATTGTTATGTTAATAGAGGTGCATTACAGGAAAGCACAGAGGGGCTTTAGCCAGCTTAGCTTTTAACCTTTCAAAAGCATGACTTTTTTTTTCTTTTTCTGGAAAACACTAATGGTAACTAGGAATCCCTTCAAAGTTAAGCAGGCTAGTGAGTGGTGAGATATCAGTGGTGCCTAGATGGAGGTTGTTGTAGAGTTCAGCCTAAATCACTACAAGGCCAATGTATTTCATGTCTATAATTGCTGCTAAAAGTTCAGTGTGGCATTTTGCTGATGTGCCTAAAATAGTCTTCTTGGGGGCTGCTGGATATGGTTTGACAGTAGTTTGACAGTAGGCATAAGGGGCAATGATCCAGTTGAAATCTTGTCTAAGTCATTTTGATAAGTGAACTGCCTTGGAGAAGCTCCTTAATTGCTCCCACATTCTTCAATTGTTCCTGTTAGTAGAGTCCTTTAAAAGGTCATTAATCAATCACTAACTATGTGAAGGTTTTACATTTTGCTTGCTTAACAAAACACAACTCTAAGGAAGTATCTCCCACTTAATTTCTGATTAACTAGTGCTGATACCACACTGTCTCCTCCTACTAAGAGTTAGGAGTGACGGTCTAACCCTGCCTTAAGAGAAGCCTGTTTAATTGAGGGCTACAGGGACAGTGCATAACTATTAGAGGTAGAGGGTGGAAATGAGGTTCATTTATGAATGGAGGCAGAATGCACAGGAGGTATGAGAAGATTGATGTTGTTGAGAAATTCGAAAGTTTGAAGGGAAAAAAAAAAACAAGATTGAGCGCAAGATTCATATCAAGTCCAGTTGAAGAGACAGTAGCCAGTCATGTGTGAGTTCTCATATTTGGCCCCAAATTACATGCCTTTTTCACAAATGTAGCACCATTTTTTCCTGAAATGGTGATGTTTTATTGGAACATATTCTCAAAAAATACTTTTTGTCACAACTGAAATTGGACAGAAAAAAAGCTGAAAATTTGTCCATTATGGGGTCAAAGGAGTGTAGATTTAGATGCATAAAAGTTTTTTGAGGTTTCTTCAGAAGAATCCATCTTCCTCATTATATAGATGAAGGAAATACAGACACATAGAGGTGAAATTATTTTATGGAAGCATATTATTTAGAGTTGGAAAGAACTATGACTACTTAGTCCAAATCATTTATGAAAAAGAATATCTTTTACAATGTAGCTGACAATTGGTCTCTAGCATACCTTTCTTTCCAGCTTTCTACATTTTATGCATTACTCCATTTCCTACACTTGATGGCCCAGTTGGACCGACATTCTTGATGTTCCTTACACATGACACTCCATCTTCAATTTCTAAATGTTTGTACAAGACACATGCCTGGAATGCTCTTTCCCCTCTCCTCACCTCTGCCCCTTGGAATATGTTGCTTCCTTTAAAACTCAGTTCAGGCACCACCTTCTAAGTGAACCCTTCTTTGTTTCATTTCCTCTCAACTGCTTTTGCCCACCTTCCTCAAAATTATTTGATTTGTTGTATACATATTTTGAATATACTTTTACAAGTACATGTCCTCTCACTCACTAGAGTATAACAAGCTTGTTGAGGGCAGGGGTCATTTTATTCTTTTTCTTTGTATTGCTAAGAGCCTGGCACATGATGAATATTTTAAAAATGCTTATTGATTGGTTATTGGCTCTCTACTTTAAGAATTCCAGTTAAAGTGAGCCCTCCAACTCCCATGACAGCCAATTCCATTTTGGGATAGCAATACCTTATAAGAAGAGTTTTAAGTCTTAACTTGCCCCTTTGTAATTTCCACTCATTTTTCTTTTCCCTCATTCTGCCCCCTGGACCCAGATAAGAGAAGCCTAATCCATGGATACTTAATCTTTTTTTGTGTGTCATGGATCCCTTTGGCAATCTGATGAACCCTTCTCAGTAAAAAATTGTTACATATATTAGTAAGTGAAGGAAATGCTAAGTTTTAATACAAAACGTTTATTAAGTATCTATTATATGTCAGGCACTGTGTAAGTGCTGGTGAAATAAAAAAAAAGAGGAAAAGAAACTCTATGCCTTCAAGGTGCTTATAATCTGATAGAAGAGATAATATACAATCAAATACCTATGAAGTGAGCTATGCATAGGACAAATAGGAAATAATTAAAAGAGGGAAGGCATTACAATTAAAAGAAATTGGAGAAATCTTCCTATGGCAGGTAGGACCTTAGCTGGGAATTAAAGGAAGCCAGCGAGGTTAGTAATTAGAGGTAAGGGAGGGAGGAGCTTTCTAGGTAGGAGAGACCATCAGAGAGAATCTCTGGAGCCCCAAGAAATGGAGTGTCTTGTTCAATGAATAGCCAGGAGACTGGTGCCACTGAATTGAAGAGCATGTATTGATGAATAAGGTGTAAAAGGACTGGAAAGGTAGGAGGAGCTAGATTATGAAGTGCATTTTGTATTTGCTCCTGGAGGTAATAGGGAGGCACTGGAATTTATAATATAGGGAGGTGACATGATCAGATCTGAATTTTAGGAAAATCACTTTTGTGACTGAATAGAGGATGAATCAGAGTGGGGAGTGACTTGAGGCAGGCAGACCCACTAATAAGAATTAATCAAGGCATGAAGTGACAAGGGCCTTCAGGGGGAATGTTGTTAATGTTGCAGGAGCGAAGACATATTTGAAAGATTTTCCAAAGGTGAAATTGGTAGTCTTTGGTAAATTTCACTTAAAAGTTTGTCAAAAAAGACTCCCTGAAATTTATCCATAGATCCTTTTTGGGGTTCATGGAATTTCAGTTAAGATCCCTGGTCTAATTCCTTTTCCACATAACAAACCTTCAAATATTCAAAAGTAATGATCCTCATGCCTTATGCCCCCCACCATATCTTCTCTTTTCCAACGTAGGCATCCCCAGTATTTTTTTTCAACCATAAACTCACATCCTTTAACTATTTTCATCATTCTTTTACACATGTTATCAGCTTTACTAGTGTGGAAAAAAAGAACTAATCATAATATTCCAGATGTCTTCTTCTGTTAGCAGAGAATATAGTAAGGATATCACTTTCCTGGTCCTAGACATTATTCCTTTCAATTCAGATTAACACTGTGGACTTTTGACTCAAATATCATATGACTAATGTTGTGCTAATAGTTCATTAAAACCATTTTTCAGAACATTTTGCTGCCTATAGAAAAGACTAGTTGACAAGGCTGGGGAACCTGGAGCCTCAAGGCCACATGTGGCCCTCTAAGTCCTCATGTGTGTCCCTTTGACTGTATCTAAACTTCACAGAACAAATCCCCTTAATAAAAGGATTTGTTCTGTAAAACTTGGACTCAGTCAAAAGGCTGCACCCAAGGACCTAGAAGGCCTCATATGGCCTTGAGGCCACAGATCACCCACCCCTGGACTAGCATGAACTTAGGTTTAATGCTTTGAACATGGCTATTGAGAATAGTTACAACTTTACTGACCCATAGTTAAATGGTGCAAATAAAAGATTCATTTAAGGGCACACAGGGTGTAAGTGACAGAACCAGCATTTTAATGTAGTTCCTTTGATTTCAAATATTGAACTCTTTTTACTGCATCTCTCCTGTTGTGTTTGGGGGCTGGGGTAGGGGAGTGGTGTCTAATGCTATACTATATAGACATAGAACAATTTTCCTTTAGGACTAACAAAACAAGTATGTTTGGAAAGGACTTTGACCAGATTTTATATAGTAAAAGGGCTTGCAAGTTGCTGTTACATCTGCATAGATAGGAAAAACCATATAGCTGTTGATGGCAAAAGCAGAACTGAAAAAAACAAAAAACAAAAAAAACCCAAAACTTTACATCTTAGTTCCTATTGCTACTATCTGGTCAAAGAAATTTCAGTAGAAACTGAATAAACATTAGTTAAACAAGTTGTTGTTTTGTTTTTTTAAAAGGATTCTTGTTCAGGTATGTGTTGGGCTAGACTTCTTCTGGACTGTCTTCAAATTCTGAAATGTTTAATTCTTATAAATGTAGTACTGCTTTAAATTATATCAATGGAGAGATGTACAATAAATTATGTAGGAAAAATAAATTGTGGGGGTGGAGGCAAGATAGGAGCATAGAAGCAGGAGAACTCTGGGAGCTCCCCAATACCCACCTCAAAAACCAATAAAATATGACTCTAACCAAATTTTAGAGCACCAGAACCGAAAAATGACAGAGGAACAAGGATCCCATTGAAGGCAGCCCAACAGACAGATGGGAAGGGCTCATCACAGAGTTCTAAGAGCCAAAAGCAGCCCGGCCTGAAACTGTGACTGTCGACCCGGGGCAGTCAGGACAACCCATGGCTGGTGCACTCCAGAGACTGGATCACCAGCAGCTGTTACAGTTTCCAGAATTATCAACACATAAGAGCCAAGGACAAAGTGAAAGGTCAATGAAACTTGCCTAAATTTGGAGGAAAGGAGTGGCTCCAGCTGTCTGACCCCAGGGTAAGAAAGCAGCAGAAGTGGTGGCCCTGCAGTCACCTCCATATGGCTGCTTCAGAGCTCCAGGCCTGCAGATTGCAGGGGACCAAGCAATCATTCAGAGGCTAAATGCTCTTGCCTTAACCTGCCTGGATAAGGATCATGGGCTTGGGTGGTGGTCCTGAGGTACATGACCAGTGAGCCAAAGATAGGGCAGCCTTCTAATAGCTCCGGCAGCTACAAAAACCCCAGTTATTTGGGACAAAGAACTCCCTTCTGAAAGCAGAGTTCTACAGAGCCCAAAAGTCAAGTAATTGACTGGCAACATGAGCAGGCAAAGGAAGCAAAGCAAACCCAGCAATCCAACTTTACATTCCTGTTTTGGGGACAAAAAGGATCAAAGCAAGGAACAGGAGGAAGACAACACAGTCAGAATTCCCACACTAAAAGTTTCCAACAAAAATGTAAACTAGTAACAAGCCATAGAGGAGCTTAAGCAGGATTTTTAAAACCAAATAAGAAAAGTGGAAGAAAAATTGGGAAGAAAAATGAGAATAATGTCAGAAAAACATGAAAAGAGAGTCAACAACCTGACTGAAGAAAATAACACCTTGAAAAAAAAAAGATTAACTCAAATGGCAAAAGAGGCCCAAAAACCCAATGAGGCGAAGAATGCCTTAAAAAGTCTAATTTGCCAGATGGAAAAAGAATCTCAAAAGCTTACTGAAGAGAATAATTTCTTCAAAATTAGCATGTAGCAAATGGAAGCAAATGACTTTATGAGAAATCAAGATACTATTAAACAGATCCAAACAAATGAAAAAATAGAAGTGAATGTGAAATATTTCCTTGAAAAAATCACTGACCTAGAAAATAGATCCAGGAGACACAATTTAAAAATTACTGGACTACCTGAAACCCATGATCAAAAAAAGAATCTAGAAAGCATCCTTCAAAAAATTCTCAAGGAAAATTGCCCTGAAAATTTAGAACCAGAGGGCAAAATAGAACTTGAGAGGATTCTCCAATTACCTCTTTTTTTTTAGACATTATTATTAATTTTATTGAACAATTGTTATATTAAAGCATTTCAAAGTTTATATTATCCCAACATCTCATTGGACAAAAATGACCAAGAGATACTTTTTTTTCAGCTGATATTGATGAGATGAAGCTCTGCTATGTCTTGAAAGAGGGTAGCGATGCAATCAGTGATATTTTCTACTTCTCTGTTGAAGACACTGGTAAGTCATTATCAACCTTTACGAAAATGCCACTAATAAACAAAATTGGCATGTGAATTTGTAAAATGTTTTCTACAATAACCACTTTCAATTATGTCACCATGCTAATACCTGACTTTATTGGCATTCATTGGAATTCTATATGGAATTAATCATTGATGATAATGGATGGTCAGTTTATTTGGGAAGGGGAACAAGTGTTTAAAGATTTCTAGTCTTCACATGGAGTATTTCACTCATTTTTGATCTTGCCTAAGGTCTATTGACAAATGAACCTTTGGAGAAATTAGTTGGAAATTTCTGTCCCTTTGAAACAGATCAAGAAAATCATCATGTGATCTTAATATTATAGTTGGTAGTGCTTAGCATGAGATTGAGAATTGAATTGAAATGAATCTTGAAATCTATGGGCTATAATCTTTCCAGTCAACATGAAAATATATTACAGAGGCTGGGGAGGGAAAACCCACCCATTGGGCCATTTTTTCATCCTATGTGGGGCCTCTTGTGTCCTGTGAGTCACTCTGAGACCTTCCATTCAACTAGGCTGTTCTAAATTCTAGATGCAGCATCATATTATAAGCTGACTTGTTGAGTGAAGCATCCTTCTTTAAACAATAACAATTATCATTACATGGGACTCTAAGAAAATCATAATTCAGTGTGACAGCAATAGATGTTGATTGTCCATTTTCTTTAGGACATGTTAATGGCATCTTTCTTTTTTTTTTCACATTGTACAACAGTCTGGTTGTGTAGAAGGGTTGTAACCAATGAGTGAACAATGGGAAAAAAGAAACAAAATCAAACATGAAAAAGAATGATAGCATGTATTGTTTCAGTCTTCATTAAAACTCTAGTCTTTCTAGATCTTACTCTGAATGTAGATCTCTCCTTCCATCCTGAGACTTGAAGAGTTGTCTTATAAGTTGTCTCATAAGTTGTACATTGCTGAGAAGAGTCCAGTTTGTCAAGGTTGGTCATCACACATACGATGTGTCTGTCATTGTGTACAAATTTTTCCTGGTTCTGCTCTACTCACTCAGCATCAATTTGTATAAGCCTCTCCAGGTATATTATGAAGTCCATCTCCTTCCCATTTCTTTTTTTTTTAATAATAAATTTATTTTATTAAATTTTTTTTGAGTTACATATTTTCTCCCCATCTTTTCCCCACCCACCACCCCAAAACAGCCATCCCAGTGTTTCCCCCCTCCCCCAGTCTATTCTCTCCTATGTCACTTTTTGGTAGGGCAGGATGGATCTCCCAACTGCAGTGCCTGTGTATCTCAAGTTCCAGTTGGATGTAGTCAATAATAATA
>CM053581.1:206497494-206525288 GCA_028627135.1 Pseudochirops cupreus | reverse complement strand
CTTCAGCTCATCTCTAGCTTTAAGGCATTCTTCATGTTTATTGGAGGCCCCTGGTGGGGGTGCTCTGGCTGCGCTCTCCTCCTCCCTCTCTCTCCCATGATCTTTCTTTACCCCAAAGAAGGTATCAAGGGTTTGGGAGCTGTTCTTGCTTTGCTTCTTATGCTTATTCTTACTCATGGTTCTTCAGACCATGATTTTTTTTTAAATCTCTGTGGGGCTCTGCTTCCAGAAGGGAAAGCTCTGTCCCAAATCTCTGGGGTCCTTCCAGCTGCCGTAGCTCTTAGGGAGAGGCTGGGAACTCTTCCTATATACTTTCGGCAGACTGGATAATAAAGACTCCAAGACCAACGCCCAAGACGGCGATCCGGATCCAGGCCACTCAACACGAGAGCTCTGGCCCGATAAGAATCGCTCAGTCCTCCTGCTGCCTGCAGGCCGCGGGCGGGAAGCTGCAAAGCCAAGGTGGGTGCAAAACCTCTGCCTTTCACTTTTCCACTCTGGAGGCCTTCTGGCCGGACTGCTTATCTCCCCCTTTCACAATTCCCATTCACATCTGCCCCTAATCTGCTCACCTGAAGCTCCTCAGCTTCTCCACTCCTCCCGTCCAGCCGCCCCCGGGGCACAGCCGCGGCTTCAGGCCAGGCTGGTTTCAGTTCACAGTGCTGATATGGTTCCTCGTAGCCGAGATGACTTTAGTGGGAAGTATCTTTGTGTGCGTTTTGGAGTTCTAGGATTGGTTTAGAGTCCTATTTTATGGGTATTTTGGGGTGTCTATGTGAGAGCTGTGACATGCCGCAGTTGCCATGCTGCCATCTTGGCTCCGCCCTTCTTCCCATTTCTTATAGCACAATAGTATTCCATTACATCCAATTATCTCTTGAAAAAGATCCCAAAAAGAAAACTCCTAGGAATGTAATGGCCAGGTTCCCAAGTTCGCAGATCAAGGGGCAAATATTACAAGCTGTCAAGAAGAAACAACTTGAATACTGTGGAACACAATTAGGATAACCCAGGATCTAGCAACTTCTACATTAAGGGACCAAAGGGACTGGAATATGATATTCTAGAGATCAAGGGATCTAGGATTAAATCCAATAAGCACCTACCCAGCAAAATTGAGTATATTGTTCCAGGGAAAAATATGCTCATTCAATGACGTGGAGGACTTCCAAGCATTCTTGATGAAAAAAACATAACTGAATAGAAAATCTGACCATTAAAATACAAGAAGCATGGGAAAGTAAACATGGAAAAGAATACATAAGGAACTTATCAAAGTTGAACTATTTACATGCCAACATGGAAAAATGGTAATTTTAACTATTGAAACTTTTATCAGTATGAGGACAGTTGAAGGGAATATAAATGTGTGTGTGTGTGTGTGTGTGTGTGTATATACACACACATACATAGACATATATATATACACACACATACATATACGTATACATATATATGTATACATATATGTATGTCTATATAGGAGGGTATATATGTATATGAATACATATGTGAGTGTGTGTATGTATGTGTACATAGGCAGAGGGCATAAGATAAATTGAATAGGATGAGATAATATTTTAAAAGGTGAATTTGAGAGGTGGAAGAGGAATAGAATGAGAGGAGAAAGGGTGAGACAGAATGGGGTTAAACCTCTCATACAGAAGAGACAAAGGATAACTATTACAATGGAGGGGAAGAACAGGAAGGCAAAAGGGAATGGGTCAACCTTACTCTCATTGAATTTGGCTTAGGCAAGGAAAGACATACACTCTAAATTGGGTATCTTGGCCTACAGGAGAGTAGGGGGGAAGGTGATTAGAGGGGGGATGATGGAGGGGGGGCAGGATGTGGGGGACGTTTGTTAGAAGCACACACTTCTGTAAAGGGTCAGAGACAAAGTAGAGGATAGAACAAGTTGGGGGCAGAATAGGAAAGAGGGAAATATAGTCAGTTTTTCACAATATGTCCATTGTGGAGATGTTCTGCATAACCACACATGTACAGCCTGTATTGAATTGCTTGTCTTTCCAGTGGTGGTGAGTGATGAGGGAGGAAGGCAAAGAATCTTGAATTAAAGTTCTAAAATCAAAAGTTAAAATATCTATCTATCTATCTATCTATCTATCTATCTATAATCATTATTATTATTTACATGCTACTGGGAAGTAAGTTATATAGGCACTGGGGTAGGGAGATCCAATATGCCCTATTGGAAAGTCAGAGGAGAGGATGTAGGAGAGAGCAGATTGGGTAAGGGGGTATACAGTGGGATTGCTGTTTATGGGTAGGGGTAGGGGAAAGACAGGGAGAAAATTTGCAACTCAGTATCTCATGGAAATGAATGATGTAAACTAAAAATAAACAAAAGTTAATTGGGGAGGTGGCTGGGTGGCACAGTGAATAGAGCACCAGCCCTGGAGTCAGGAGGACCTGAGTTCAAATTTGGCCTCAGACACCTAACACAATAAACTAGCCATGTGACCTTGGGCAAGTCACTTAACCCCAATTGACCTTCAAAAAAAAAGGCAAAAAAAAGTTAATTGGGAAAAAAATTAAAGAAAAAGAAAAATAAACTATGTTGAGAATATGAGCTACAGAATGCTGTCAGTACCAACTGCAGTGAAGTAACAGTAAGGAACTTTGGGCATAAAGACCAATGTCATTTTCTCTGTTCACTTTTAGGTAGGAATGTCTATACACATGTACATATTTGTGTGTACACTTATATATTATATAATATAGATGTAATTAAACATAATATGTATCTATACACATGCACAAAAACGTACTTACATATGTGTATATGTGTATAGGTATATAAATATATATTAATATATCAACATAATAAATACATATATGCATATATTATGGACATATACACATATATATGTATGGTTCTTATATTTATGTTACATGTGTTCAGTCATTCAGTTATGTTCAACTCTTTATGACCCCATGTGAGGTTTTCTTGGCATAGGTACTGAAGTAGTTTGCCATTTTCTTTTGCAGTGGATTGAGGTGCATAGAAGTTAAATAATTATCCAGGGTCACACAACTAGTGAATGTTTAAGGCCAGATTTGAACTCAGGTCTTCCTTACTACAAGCTGAGTGTTCTATCTACTGACCCACCTATAATTTGTGTGTGTATCTAAAAACTTATGTGAATATATGTACGCATATATATATGTATGTATATATACACACACATATATGTATGTATGCATATACACATACTATATTTATGCACATATATGCATATATATATACATATACATACTTACACACTATATATGACTTAATAAGTCACCTATAATAATGACCTACTTCCAGAAATAGTCAATTCACAATGGGAGATCAATTGAAGAAAAGTATTTATCTGACTTTACAGAACTTTATTTTAGAAGTTAATAAATAGCAGTGTACTGTATTCCCTGAGGAAAGAGGAGAACATTTCCCTGTGGTGTTTAAACAGAAAATTACTTTTATAGGTGAGCTTATTCCAAGATAGAAAAGGGAGAGAGAGAGAGAGAGAGAGAGAGAGAGAGAGAGAGAGAGAGAGAGAGAGAGTGTGTGTGTCTTTTTCAGAACTGCTAACTACTGGGTATAGAAATCTATATTGCCACATAGGAAAGTATGAGGGAAAGGAGATGGGAGTGGGGAGCTGATAGAAGGAAGGGTAGTTTGGGGGAGGTGAAAGTCAGAATCAATACACTTGAGAAGGGACAGAGTGATAAGAGAGAGAGACACAGAGACAGAGACAGATAGAGACAGAGAGACAGAGACAGAGACAGAGACAGAGAGAGTAGGATAAAAAGGGGGAAATAGGAAGGAGGGAAATACATAGTTTGTTATCATTACTGTGAATAAAATCAATTATAGAAAGTTTTTCTTTTTTCTGATAAAGATTTCATTTCTCAAATATGTAAAAGCTGAGTCAAATTTATAGATATGAGTTATTCATCAACTGATAAATGATCAAAGGATATGAACAGGCAATTTTCCAACAAAGTAACCAAAACTATTTATTTGTATTCAAAAATGTCCTAAATCACTACCAGTTGGAGAAATGCAAATCAAAACAACTCCTAGCTACCACCACACACCTATCAGATTGACTAATATGACAGAAAAGGAAAATAACAGATGGTAGAGGGGATAAGGGAAAATTAAAAACTAATGCCCTGTTGGTGAATCCGTACATTGATTCAACCACTCCGGACGGCAATTTGAAACTATACCCAAAGGGCTATAAAATCATGTATACCGTTTAACAAACAATACTACTAATAGGTCTGTCTCCCAAAAAGATTGACAAAAATATGAAAAGGACTTATTGTACAAAAATATTTATAGCAGCTTTTTATCAGTGATAAAGAATTGCAAATTTAGGGAATGTCTATCAGTTGGGGAGTGGCAGAACAAGTTGTATATAATTGTGATAGAATACTGTTGTGCTGTAAGGAATGATGACCAGGATGCTGTCAGAAAAAACCTGGAAAGACTTACATGAACTGATGCAAAGTGAAATGAATAGAACTGGGAGAACATTTTACATAGTAATAGCAAAATTGTATAAAGATCTACTATGAATAACTTAGCTACTCTCAATAATACAATGATTCAAGACAGTTGTGAAGGATTTATGATGAAAGGTGCTATTCTTCTCCAGAAAAAGAACTGGTGGAGCTTGAATGCAGATCAAAAATATTTTTTCTTTACTTTATTGTCACTGAGTTTTTTTTTCTCTGCTTTCTTTCACAGCATAACTTACATGGAAATGAGTTTTGCATGACTATACATATGCAACTTCTGTCAAATTACTTGCCTTCTCAATGAGGATGAGAATTTGGAACTCAGAATTTGAAAAAGAATGTTAAAATTATTTTTACATGTAATTGCAAAACATAAAATATTAAATTAAGGAAAATAGAATTGCTAACTACAGTCAGTGGATTGTGCATGTACAAATTTTGTATAGGAAAAAAAACACAAAATCAATACTCAACCACTCAGCCTGGGGCAAGTCAGTGGGACAATTCAATAATTCCACTTGGAACTTTGTTTTGTCAAACTCTAGTAAAAAAAAAAACTCCATTTAAGTGTTTTAGCTTGAGAAAGGGTGATGGGATGAATGAGGTGGATCAGCAGATTGGGGAAAGAGAGCTATATTGCCTTAAGCAAAAATAAGAAAATAAAAGGTCTTTGTAGAATTCATCCAAAAGAACAATTCTAAACCTTGTGTCTTTCTTCTTAATACATTTTGATATTTTTTTTTCACTTGAAGGGAGCTTGGCTGGTGGGTATCGAGGGTGGAAAGGCTAGGGTTATCTTCCTTGTCCTCTCTTTTATCATATCAGGTCATGGTCATGGAAAGCAAACACCCAGTGGTGTGCATTGAATTTCTCACAATTCTTGAAAACAAGCAATTGTTTGTGAGAAGAGCTTCCTTACCTGCTGTTTGATCATGAATAAATGAAAAGTCTGAAGGAAGGCATAAGACAGTGGTTTCTGGTTGAAACATCAAGAAAGAATCAAGGCCCTTAATCTGCCTTACCTTTATAATTTTCTGTGGCTAAGATTGCATTTTCATGCTTCCTCTCCTCTCATCTCTCTGTCACTGTGTCTCTGTCTCTATGTCTGTTTGTGTCTCTCTGTGTCATTGTGTCTCTGTCTCTCTCTCTGTCTCTGTCTATATGTCTGTCTGTCCGTCTCTGTCCTTTCCTCCAATTGGAGCTCCTAAATCAGTCACTGCTTTATACTTTCAAGGTGCAGTAAATATGTGTTGACAAACAGTACTGACAGCAAAACCTTTTCGCCAATATTTAGCAGTATTGCTTTCTGTAACTTCCCGCAATAAATGATCACATTTAGAGTTTGGAAATTACTTAGTGCAATTTTTTTCATTTATGGTTAAGGAAACTAAGCCCCAGAGGCAAGAAAAGAGTTGTCCAAGGTCTCATAATGAGTAGACAGCAGAGCTGGAGCTAAAACTCTGAAAGTCCAGTTCAACAGTCTTTTCACTGCATCCTGCTGCACCTTTTTATACGAAGATTTGTCTGAGACTTGTTGTTTTCTACTTTGTCTGTGGAAGTTTTTAAAAATAGATTGAATATAAAAAGTAAAAAGCATGTGTGTATTTCCCTTAATAAAAAAAAAGCATTATCATTGTCTTAACCTACTTTAAGAAAAGAGAAAGAACCATCAACTTCTTTATCTTCTTTTTGATTCCTAATGCCCTCTAGGGTACAATGTGATGGTGGGAGTGAGTAGGAAGGAGGCTCATTTTCACAAAGATGAAGAAAGCTTTATTGAATAAGGAAACCATAGAATTTGATCATTTGTGGGCATAGACACTTCTGCCAAGGAAAGTTCAAAAAGAAATGACATAAATGAACCAGAACATTATTTTATTAGTAATACCCTAAAGGTATAGCCAAGATGTGCCAATATAGTTACTGAGTACCCTAAGGTGTAAGGACAATGAGTTCTTTTTGGTAGAAGATTTGAAAACATCTGTTTCAATTATGCATATGTGTATGTACATATGTATGTATATATACATGTGTGTATATATTTATATATGTATATATACATATATATATACATATAGTTCTTTTTTTCTCTGCTTCTCTCTCTATTTTTCTGACATATGTAGATTCATCTGATGTCATACTGTGAATTTAAGTTAACCTCTTAAATGAAATGCATCAAATCATTAGCTAGAAAGCCAAAATACTAGAAAATTCCTAGTGGGAGACTTTTTCTTCACAAAAATGATCCAAACATCTTTTTTCTTTCTTTCTTTTTTATTTCCACACAGCTGATATTCCTAAAACATAGCCCTGACCATGTTATTTCTGTACTAAATGATATCCATTGCCTGCCTATTGCTTTTAGTATGAAAATTAAGTGAAAATCTTCTGTCTGACATCTAAACCCACTTCAATTGGACTTCCATATGCCTTCCTGGGATCTGTTCATATTGTTCTTCACCAGCTTGTAGAACTCTGAATCTCAGTCGAAAGGTCCTTCCTCCTATTCCTAATGTAATAAAAAATTCTATCTCTCACTTAATTGTCTCTGGATGAGTGGTTCCCCCTTTCTGAAATATTCTTCTTTCTTCTTTCTTTGTCATAAAATCTCTAGCTTCCTTCAAAGGACAATTCAGGAGCCAGCTCCTGCATGAGATGTTACATAAATCTTCAAGTTGTTAGTGTTGGTTACATCTTAAAAAGAATTTTGTATTGTTTTTCAAATACTTATAGACATGTATGATTACATATCCATATAAACACATGCATGTGTTTAATGTATATACATATGTGTGCATTGCATTTATCTAGTTATATGTCATTTCCTTCAACAGAATGCCCTCACTTCTACATCCTTCTCTATCACTCTTGTTATGAGCTAGACTATAAAGATTGAGAATATTCAACATGGAGTCCATCAACTCCACTCCTCTTTCTCCTAATCTTAGTGTCCTTACTTATCATCTTCTCCTACCTCACAGTTTGGTTCTAGGGAACCACCCTCTTTGAAAAATAAAGAAAAAGAAAAGATAAACATCATCCTGTGTACTTTGGACCCTTACTCTATCAAATAGCTCTTTTTCCCAAAACTACAACCAACCTTTTGGAACTGGAAACAATTTTTTGGCTAAGATCTCATGAAGGTGGGAAGGGGAAAAGAGCATACCATAAAGCCAGTTCTGGTAAGATGTTAAGACTCTGTGAGGATAGGATGGAATAGAGAAAATCCTACCTGAGTCACAAGCAGTTGAAGCAGAGAAATAATAATAATAGCTTTTATATAGCGCTTATCACATGTCAGGTGCTTTATAAGTATTATTTCATTTGATCCTCACCACAGCCCTGGAGTATAGACACTATTATTATTATTATCCTCATTTTATAATTGGGGAAATTGAGGCAGACAGAAATTAAGTGGCTTGCCTAAGTTTTCTCAGTTGGTAATTGTCTAAGGTCACATTTGAACTCACAACTTCTTGAATTCAGGTCCGGGCCTCTATCTACTATGCCACTTAGTTGCTTTAAGGAGGAAGCATGCCATTTGGAAACTACCCATTTTAATTAATTATTCTTGCTAACCAATTTCTAAACTCAGTTGTTAAGTTATAATTCTACTTCTTATGCCTCTGAAAGCTTTCCCTCTCTAGAATGTCTACTCTCTCAGCTTAGAAGCACACCCAGGTCTATCTTATTCTAAAAACAAAGAAACAAGCAAAAACAAAACAAATAATAAAAAAAAATATATTCCTCAATCCTTCATACACTCCAAAGCTATCATTAGTTTGAGAGCGATGAAGTAGCTGTATCTTTATATTCCCCTCTACAAATCTCATGACTATCTCTCTCCTGCCTTCCATTGCAAAACTCCCAGAAACCTTAGTCTCTAGCAAGTGCCTCCATTTCCTCACCACCTAATGACTCCTCGATGTGGCTTCTACTTCCATCACTCTAGTGAAATAGTTCTCCCTAAAATCACTAATTATTTCCTTATATTCAATTCAATTCAATAATTATTTTTAAATGCCTTATACGTACAAGCCAATGTACTAAGTTTTGAGGACACAAAGGCCAAAAGCAAAAATTAAAGTCCCTGCCAGTGGCCAACGAGAAGCTTGTTGATGAATACCATGGACTTTTTGTACTTTCATTCTCCTTGACCTCTCTGCAGGATTTATCAGTGAACAAAGAATTCAATTTAGCAACCATATATTAAGTGTCCACCACATGCCGGGCAGTAGCTGGTATCTACTAGGTTGTGGATATAAAAATAAAAACAAAGCAAGAAGCAACAACAAGAAAAATAATGACAAAACAAGCCCATGACCTGTCCTCAAGGAGCTTATAGTTTTCTGAGTAGATACAGCATGTTCACAAGTAAGTATAGTACAAAGTAGACCATGCTTAAAACTGCGAGGTCCAGACAAAGTAATGTGGGAAGGAATGTGAGACTACGCGCATCTTGGGGATGGAGGAGAAGTGTTAATGTTTTGTGGAGATAGTAGTCTTGGTAATCTTAAATTGGAGAAAGATAAGGATTTTAACCTGTAGACAAAGAGAGACTGGATTCCAGGATTTTGGTAATTTTAGTAAAACCTTCAAAAGTGTACCGAGGCAGGGGAGAATAAAACGTATTTGGAGGCTATTTGGCATTAAGCTCCTGGAGGGCAAGAACTGCATTTTTTTTTTCTTTGTATCTTCAGTGTCACACACAGTCTTTTGTAAATAGTAGTTCACTTTGGTGGGATGTGTTGTTGAAAAGGAGTGTTTTAATATAAGCATGGAAATAAAGTCAAAATTATTTCCTCCATTTGCATCCATGATATTGAATTTTCATGGTTTCACACATGCTTCTGTGACTCTTCCTGGTCTTATGTTTTATTTTGTTTTTTTTTTCCTACTTACTCATCCTTGTCTTTCCTATTTAATGTGATTATTTTCCAAATTCTTTCCCCCAGTTTCTGTAATTTCTCTAAACAATTTTATCACGTCCCAATATTTAAATTATCATCTCTATACAGATAATTTCTAAACCTCTGTCTTTGCCCCCAGCATTTTCCCATAGCTCCAGTTCTATATTCTTATCATTTTATTTTTTCTGGAAGCCTTTCTTCTCCTCATACCTAACATCTCTAAAATTTGTTATCTAATTCTTTTAACTTGCTGCCCACTGTTAACGCCATTTTTAACTTCTCTTTTTCTGTTAATGGTATCAACATCCTCATAGACACTCAGTCTTGGAATCATTAGTACCTCTTTCTATATATTTTCACTCAGTATGGTCAATTACTTGGCAAACCCTATCATTTCAATATCTGTAATATTTCTTTCATACTTATCCCTCTTCTTCATTCTTCTACTTCTCTAGTTCAAACTTTTATCTCTTTGGGCCTTGGATATTATACTGTATTCATAACTGGTTTTATGCCTCAGTTCCATTTTTAATGTATTTTCTGATTTATTGTCTGAATACTTCTTCTACATTATCATTTTGGGCATGTCCCTACTCTACTCAAAAATCTTTAGTAGTTACTTATTGCCTATCCAATAAAGTATACACTTCTGACTCTAATATTCAAGGTTTCTCCAGTCTTGCTTCAACTTACTCACATGGTCCTGTCTTTTATTCTATGAATCAGTAATCAATGTGTTTTACATTTCAGCTTTCCCATATGATATATCTCAACCAAACTCAACTTCTTTTTGTCATCTGGTTCTTGTTCTTTTCTTTCCCAATTCCATATCTTTGTTTGTATGTATCTAACTGGACAGCTGCAGGTCATGTGATCATTTCCCTGATGCCATGATTTTTTTTGAAAATAAAGGACAAACACAACCTGTGAGTAGACTGAGCTTCCCGAATGGGGATGCAGTTAATTGGGTAACTCAGCTTGTCCTCTCCCTCTCCCTCTTCCTCTCCCCTCCAAAGGAAGTAAATATTTGATGGCCAGAAGCTGCCCACTTAACTTGGGGTGCACTAACTAAATTCCTTCCTTTCCTTCCTTCCTTCCTTCCTTCCTTCCTTCCTTCCTCCCTTCCTTCCTTCCTTTCTCCCTTCCTTCTTTCCTTCCTTCCTTCTTTTCTTTCTTTGTTCCTTTTTTCCTTCCTTCCTTCTTTCTTTCTTCATTCGTTTGTTCATTCATTCATTTGTTCCTTCCTTCCTTCCTTCCTTCCTTCACCAAACCTTAAACTCAGTTCACTCTGAAACTTAAGCTTCACTTAATGGCTGTATTTTGGGCCCTCATAGCTTACATCGAATGCCAATGATAACTGTTTCTCTTTGGAACAGCAACCTTGAGTGTCTTCTCCTCCCAGCTCGATATTTTTTTTTCTATTTTAAGGGGCCATCCCTTCACTCACTTCTTTAAGAGGCCTATTTACTGAATGGGTCTTATCTCATTCTAAATGAGTACCTGAAAAGACCTTAGCCTAAAAGGACCAGGGTCTCCCATTGCATTTTGAGTCATCTCTAGTCATCCTGACGAATATCTGGTCACTGGATCCAGATGGCTCTGGAGAAAAGTGAGGCTGATGACCTTGCACAGCCCTCCCTCACTCAAATAAAAGCCAACTGCAAGTCATATCATCATTTCCCTAATGCCATAGTGTTCTTCAAAAAATGAAGGACAAACATAACAACAGCAATCTAATTGGATGCTTCCAACTTTTCTACGCATGGCAAGACTTCCCTTCCCTCAGGAAGACCACTCAGAATCCACCTCCTCCACAAAGCCTTGCCTTCATCACCTTTTGTCCTTCCTTCACCCTGTTGAAACTATTGTCTCCCTCTTCTGTTTCCTTATTATATTTGCTTGCATGTCTCCTTTGTTGTTGTTGTTCTTTTGTGTGTGTATTAACATTTTTCATTTGCTTTTATTTCCCTTGTCATCTGTAAGTTCCTTGAGAACTATATGCTGCATTGTTCTGTACCTAGAGTTTTATCCCCAGTGACAAACACAGTGCTTTGCACTCCATAAGTAATATTGCTGTGCAGTTAAATTGTGGTTCAAGGGTAATTTGTGACTCTTCTTCAAGTCAAAAGATGCCTTTTTTCTCTGTAAATCCCATCAGAATTTAGCAAATCTGTTGTTCCTATAGACTTACATACATGGTACAAAAACAATGGCATTGATGTGTATGAAGAAGTAACCCTTCACTGATAGATGTTGTGTATCTTGAATTGTGCATTTTGAGTTTAGGCCTACCTTATCATTTATGAAATGACAAGGGAGTTCACATATGTTACTAAGAAAGAGGGCATCTGTTACTGGTTCTAGGAAGAAGATACCTGTCATGGTGATAGGTGACTTCCTGTTAAGAAGTACAGATGTGGCCATATGTTGAACTGACAAGAACAATTAGGAGGTATGCTTTCTTCCCAGAGTGTGCATTCTGCATGTGACAGAGAACCACCTGAGACACATCAAACTTGAGGACCACTACCAGTGATCCATGTGGGTACAAATGATATCACCAGATGGAACCTGGAAAATCCTTAGGGATTATGAAATCCTAAGTAAGATTCAAGGGCACATGTGGTATTTTCATCATTGTTAAAAAACGAAGGTAAGAGAAAAAATAGTGAATGGAAAAATCAGCTATCTATGAAATTATGTCAGAGAAAGGAATTTGACTTTCTGAACCATAGTGTGAGGATAAAAACAAAAACTGGTTCTTGACCAAGGATGGAGTTTATATAATGAGAGCTAGGAATTCAATGTAATGCAATTTAAGAAATATTTCTTAAATACTTACTGTTTGAGAGGTACTATACTAGGTGATGTGAATATAATGACAATAAATGACATGGCCCTTGCTTTTTAGGACTGTACAATCTGATTTGGGAAATAATGTCTGTACATAAATAAATACAACACAGGATAGGATTCCTGCAATGTCAAGAGGAAGACCTCCAGTATCCTGTGACTGACTTATGGATGGTTATGGACAAGGAAGGATATGGATCATTTACAATCCGTATCAGAGGGACTACTTTTTTCAATAAGATCATAGCTCTACTGTAATACAGAAATACAAGACAGAATATAATTCATGCAGAAGAGAGAATGAGGAAAAGCCACATGAGAAATTTGAAAAAAAGAGATCACTTTCAGTCAAATAGATTGAGAAAATCTTCATGTGGATGAGGAGAGTGGTGGCATCTGAGCTAAGTCCTAATGAAGATTTGAAGAACTAGAAGAGTAGAGAGATGGTATTATTACAAGCATGGAGATAATCTCTTTGAATGCAAAGAGGTGGAACAAAAAGACAAGAATGGAAAATAGTAGCAAATTTTTCTGGATGGAGTTTTTGAAGGAAGTGCATTCAACTATCTGGAAAAGGAGATCAGGGCTACATTGTACAAGACCTTGAATTTTAGTCTGAGGATAATCTTTGTATCAGAGACTCTCATATATAAAGAAAGCTTGAGAGTATTTGAAATGTTATTTTTACCTTTTTTTGGTCTCACTGCTTTCACCTAGACAATAGAGAAACCTTACAATCTGGTTGGAATGTGGAGCCATAGATCAAAAGTCTGCATATAAGCAGAGAATTCAAACAGACATCTCATTTTTCATCTGGATGCACAGAAAGAATGAGAGAAAGAAAGAAAGAAAGAAAGAAAGAAAGAAAGGAAGGAAGGAAGGAAGGAAGAAAGAAAGGAAAGGAAGGAAGGAAAGGAAGGAAGGAAAGAAGGAAGGAAGGAAGGAAGGAAAGAAGGAAGGAAAGAAGGAAGGAAGGAAAGAAGGAAGGAAAGAAGGAAGGAAGGAAGGAAGGAAGGAAGGAAGGAAGGAAGGAAGGAAGGAAAGGAGTGGGGGAAAGGGAGGGAAGGAAGAAGGAAGGAAGAGTGGAGTGCTAAATGAGGATGCCCTGCCTAGATTGTTACCTATTTACCTCTTTGACCTCATGGAAACTTGACCATTGGTCAAGAATGCCACAGCACCACTCTCCTTTCCAAATAGATATCTGCCTTCCAAATTAGGTTGAAGCAGTATGAAATTCACACTCTGATATCTTTCATCCTCTAGCACTTGGAGAATAAATCTTTTAAATATGTCAGCACCTCCCACAGGTCTGGAAGTGAAAAAGGACACCTATCTGCCATCCCATTTGTCCTTTGGAGCAAGTATCCTTTTGGAACCAAGTGAATGGGATCAGTCATATTACCAAAGGCTACTTCCCAAAAGAAGTGTAATGGAATAGAAGAGGTATATGGAATTCAAATACATCCACAAAATTTCTGACTTCTCTAGAGGAGGAAAATGTATTCTCTGTTACAGAGTTCATATTTTATCCTATAATCAATGGGGAGATAGTTAAAACTTATACAGAGGAGAAAAAGCAAAGATATCTATCTTGAGAAGATTATTTTGGGAGATCCCTGAAAGATGAATTACCAATGGAAAGACTACTAGAAAAGAGAGCATTTATTCTTCTATTACAATAGTGCATGAGAGGTAATTGTTTAGTAGTGAGCTCAAGTAGGGGTACAGAAAATGGAGAGAAGGATATGGAAGAAAGAAATTATGGAAGTACAATCAACAACACTTTTCCTGTAAAGATATGGGAAGTAAGAGAAAAGCAAAGGAAAAAGTTGACTCAGAGGTATTGACTCTGGACCATGAGAATGACAGTAATATCAACAGAAGAAGAAAAAACTAGGAGAATGGGAATGTTGTTTAGTACACATTATGAGTCCATTTTGGGTAGGACTATATTTGCTTAAGGAATGGTTGATATAGGAAGAGGACAAATATTACCCACAACTGGATCCTAAGTGGAATGTCATGGAGGAAAATTGAAATAATGTAGGAAGTGTAGCAGTACGGAAGCATAGTCATCCATAATAGAATATTACTTAGATGAGGGTAGAAATGGTATTCATGTACTGCAATGTATGTATACCAATCTGCAAAGAAGGTAATCAACAGACTGAGGTAAAGATCTTAATACAGGGAGGTGAATTTGACTTTACAGATAATGGTGAGATTTGGAGGCATGTGACTCATGAACACAGTAATGATAGGATACACCTTTTCCAAGAGAAAGAAGAAAGATATTTGGTAGATGGGAAAGTGGAGAATTATTATATAAAAAGAAGATCCATTGACAGAGCCAAGATGGTGGAGAAGAAACAAGAAGTTGCCTGAACTCTCCCCAGTTTCCCTTAGGAAAAAATTGTTAAATCAAGCTGCTAAGTGGATTCTGGGGTGACAGAAACCACAAAAATACAGAGAGAAACTATATTCCAGCCCAATTTAACTTAGAAGGACTTCAGGAAAGGAGTAAAAGGGGAGGGCAGCACAGTACAGATGGTGTTCAGGCAAGCCAACAGGAATTTATGACCACAGAACAGATCAGCAATTGAGTCCCCCAGATCCTGGCTCACAGGCTAGTGGCATAGCAGGCCAGCTGTGAGGCCTCCAGCTCCTGCACAAAAGTTAAACTGTGAGCCCTGGAGACACAGCACAACAGGCACAACATAGCCAGACCACCCCAGTGTGATGGGCAAGTCTCTAGCACCTAATGGCCTACTGTAGAAAATCAGTGATCAGGTCAGTAGGCCCCACCCCAAGAAGCTTGGGAGAGTGCTATATTGCCAAGGAGCAGAGCTCACTTTTTAAAAATGAGTTAAAAAAAAAAAGCCCTGAGTCAGCTAGGTAGCACAATGAATAGAGCTCTGGCTGTGGAGCCAGGAGGACCTGACCTCTGTCAAATCTGACCTCTGACACCTAACACTTACTAGCCATGTGACCTTTGACAAGTCACTTAACCCTAATTGCCCTGTCTTCCCCCCTCCAAAAAAGAAAAAAGACACCTGACCATAAAAAGCTACTATGGTGATGGGGAAGATCAAAACACAAACTCTGAAGAGGATAATATTGTCAAAATGTTACATGTGGCACAAAGAGAAATATGAATTTTTGTCAAACCCAAAAAGTCCACTTGGAGTTGCTCAAGAAGGATTTTAAAAATCAAGTAAGAAAGGTAGAAGAAAAATTTTCTAATCAACTTTGGTTTTTTCATAAAGAATGCTTGAAAGTCTTCTATTTCATTGAATGACCATATTTTCCCCTGAAACATTATACTCAGTTTTGCTGGGTAGGTGATTCTTCGTTTTAATCTTAGCTCCTTTGAAGTCCAGAATATCATATTTCAAGCCCTTCAATCCCTTAATGTAGAAGCTGCTAGATCTTGTGTTATCCTGATTGTGGTTCCACAATATTCAAATTGTTTCTTCTTAGCTGCTTGCAATATTTTCTCATAGATCTTGGAACTCTGGAATCTGGCTATAATATTCCTAAGAATTTACTTTTTCTTGTCCCCTTCAAGGGGTGATAAGTGAATTTTTTTTTCTCATTGACTTGTTTATTTACTTTTACTTTACAAGATTCAGTTGCACAATCCCTTGAGTTTCAAATTTCTCCCCTCCCTTCTCTGCCCCCCCCCCCCCCGCCATGGTGGTATGCAATCAGGTATAGGATCTGCAAACATTTTCACATTGTACAACAGTCTGGTTTTATAGAAGGGTTGTAACCAATGGAGTGAACAATGGGAAAAAAGAAAGAAAACCAAACATGAAAAAGAATGATAGCATGTAGATTGCTTCAGTCTCCATTTAAACTTTGGTCTTTCTAGATCTTTCTCTGAATGTAGATCTCCCCTTCCATCATCAGTGAATTTTTTCAATTTCTATTTTGCCCTCTGGTTCTAAAATATCAGGGCAGCTTTCCTTGAGGGTTTCTTGAAGTATGATTTCTAAGTTCTTTTTTTTGATCATGGCTTTCAGGTAGACCTATAATTTATAAATTATCTCTCCTGGATCTATTTTCCAGGTCAGTGGTTTTTCCAATGAGATATTTCACATTACCTCTTATTTTTTCATTTGTTTGAATCTCTTTTATAGCATCTTGATTTCTCACAAAGTCATTAGCTTCCATTTCTTACCACCTAATTCTGAAGAAATGATTCTCTTCAGTAAACTTTGAAATTCTTTTTCCATCTGGCAAATTCAGGTTTTTAAGGCGTTCTTCCCCTCATTGGCTTTTTGGGCTTCTTTTGCCATTTGAGTTAATCTATTTTTAAGGTGTTATTTTCTTTAGTCAGGTTGTTAACTCACTTTTCATGATTTTCTTGCATTATTCTCATTTCTCTTCCCGATTTTTCCTCCACTTCTCTTACCTGATGTTCAAAATTCTTCTTGAGCTCCTCCATGACCTGTAGCCAGTTCATATTTTTCTTGGAAGATTTTGGTGCCAGAGTTCTAACTGGGTTTTCTTCCTCCTGTTCCATGCTTTGATCATTTTTGTCCCCCAAAAAAGGAATCTAATGTTTGATTGTTGTGCTTGCTTTGCTTCCTTTGCTTGCTCATGTTGCCACTCAATTACTTGACTTTTGAGCTCTTTGCCACAGTAGAACTTTGTGTCCAGAGATGAGAGCTTTGTCCCAAATTGCTGGGGTTTTTGCAGCTGTTGGAGATATTAGTTGGGTGCCCTCTTTGCTGTCCCCACCAGCTCTGGCTCACTGGTCACACACCTCAGGATCATCACCCAAGACCATGATCCAGATCCAGGCTGGTTAAAGCAAGAAGTATTAACCTCTGAATGGTAGCTTGGTCCCCATACAATCTGCAGGCCAGGAGCTCTGAAGCAGCCACTTGGAGGCAGTTGCATGGCTGTTGCGCCTTCACTGCTTCTTGCTCTAGGGGCAGAGGCCAGACTGTGCTCCATCCTCCCCAGTTCCAGTTGAGTTCCACACTGACCTTTCACTTTTTCCTTGGCATTTATGGGTTGATATTTCTGGAAACTGACACAGCTGTTGATTATCCACTCTCCTGCAGTTCACTCCAGCCCCCAATGATTGGGGCCACCCTGGGGCTAAAACCATAGCCTCATGTGGGGCTGGGCTCGGCTCCCAGCATGCTGAGATGGACGCTTCCTGCCAGCCTGCTGGGCTGCCTTCAGCAGGAGATTTGTTTCTCTCTGTCACTTTGTGGGTTCTGTAGCTTTAAAATTTGTTTAGAGTCATATTTTATACGTATTTGAGGGGGGGAGCTCATGGAGTTTTCCTGCTTCTACCAAAATGAGGAACTTTCTGATGAAAAAATCAGACCTGAACAGAAAGTTTGATCTTCAAATACAAATCCCAAGAGAAGCATAAAAACATAAATGGTGAAGAAAACAAAACAAAACATGATAATCAGTAAGGTTACACTGTTTACATCCCTGCATGGGAACACAATATTTGTAACCCTTAAGAAGTGTATATCTATTAAATCAATAAGAAGCCATATTCTTACAGGGTGTGTGTATAAGTTGACTTTGATGTGATAATAAAAAAAATAGGTTAAAAAAAGGATTGTATTGGAAGAAGATAGAGAGAGGAAGCAGAATGGAGGTAAATTATATCACATGAAAAGGCATGAAAGACCTATTATAGTACATATGAAAGAAAGGAGGGGGTGAGTATTGTTTAAGCATTACTCTCATTGGCTTTGACTCAAAGAGAGAGTAACACATACTCAGTTGGGTAAAGAAATTTATCTTATCCTATAGGGAAGCTAGAGTGGAAGAGGAAAAGAAAAATGTGGGGGAAGGATCTGATAGAAAGGAGGGCAGAAGTAGGAGGGGAAAGAGGAAAGAAAAGAAGGACTGATAGAAGGGAGGGCAGATTAAGGGAGATGGTGGTCAGAAGCAAAACACTGGTGAGGAGGGACAGGGTGAAAGATGAGAGAAAAGTATAAATGGAAGGAAAATAATATGGAGGGAAATACAGCTAATCAGCATAACTGTGAACGTGAAATGAATGCACTCTCTCTTGGACAGCACAGTAGATTAAAAACCATAACCCTACAGTATATAGTCTATAACAAACACATCTCTGAAGCAGAGAAACACACACCAAATAAAGGTAAAAGACTGGAACAGAATATGTCATGCTTCAGTTCAAGTAAAAAAAAAAACAAACAAAACAGGTGTCAAAGAGATCACAAAAGAGAGAAAAGGACCCACTTATATAAAGATATTTTTAGTAGTTCTTTTTCTGATGGCAAAGAATTGGAAATTGGGGGGATGCCCATCAAATGGGAAATGGTTGAACACATTGTGGCATGTGAATGTAATGGAATACTACTGTTCTATAAGAAATGATGAGCAGGCAGATTTCAGAAAAACCTGGAAAAACTCATGTTAACTAATGTTGAGTGAAGTGAGCAGAACCAGGAGAGCACTGTACACAGTGAAAGCAACATTGTGTGAGAATCAACTTTGGAAGACAGCTTTTCTCATCAATACAATTATCTAAGTCAATTCCAAGAGACTCATCATGGAAAAATGCTATCCACATCCAGAGAAAGAACTATGGAGTCTGAATGCAGATCAAAGCATACTATTATCTCTCTTTTTTCCCCCTCTTTTTCATTGTTTTTCCATCTGGTTTTTATTCTTCTTTTACAACATGACAAACATAGAAGTATGTTTAATATGATTGTACAATTATAACCTTCATCAGATTGCATGGTGTCTCGGGGAGGGAAAGAGGGGGTAAAAAAAATGGAACTTAAAATCTTATAAAAATTGAATGTTGAACACTAAAAATAAAATAAAAGAATAAAAATTAAAAGCAGAAAGTAGTGATTGCAACCCTTATCTCAGACAAAGCAAAAGCAAAAATAAACCTAGTGAAAAGATGTAAGGAAAGAAATTACACACCACTAAAAGATAACATAGGTAATGAAGTAATATCAATACTAAACATACATGTATCAAGTGGTATAGCATCCATATTCTTAGAGGACAAGTTAAGTAAATGACAGGAAAAAATGGACAGCAAAACTTATACTTACGTAGAAAAGGAAATTAAATGCTTAAATAAACTGATTTTTAGAAAAAAGCAACTGAATAAACCATCAGTGAACTCCCTAAGAAAAAAACCTCCAGAACCTTATGGATTTACAATTCAATTTTATCAAACAGGTAAACAATAATTAATTTTAATGCTCTATAAACTATTTGGAAATACAGGCGAAGAAGGAGTCTTAGAAATTCCTTTTATGACGCAAATATGATGTTGGTAAGAAAACCAGGAAAAACCAAAACAGAGAAAGCAATTTGCAGACCAATTTCCTTAATGAATGTTAATGCCAATGTAAATAAAGTATTTTTTGCAAAGAGATTATAGCAATTCAGCAGCAGGATAATACGCTACGACCAGGTGGGATTTATACCAGGAAGACAGGGCTGGCTCAATATTAGGAAAACTAACAGCGTAATTAACCGTATCAATAACAAAATTAACAGAAATCATAACTTATTCCAATAGATACAGAACAAGTTTTTGACAAAATACAACACCCATTCTTATTGAAAAAACTAGAGAGCATAGAGATAAATGGAATTTTCTTTAAAATGATAAGTAGCATCTATCTAAAACCACCAGGAAGCATTGTATGTGATGAGAATAAGGTAGAAGCATTCCCACTAAGATCAGGGGTTCATCATGGATTCCTATTATTCAATATTGTGCAAGCAATAAGAGAAGAAAAAGAAATTGAAGAAATTAGAAGACGCAATGAGAAAACACAACTATAACTCTTTGCAGATGATATGATGACATACTTAGAGAATCAATTAAAAAAACTACTTGAAACACTTACTAACTTTAGCAAAGTTGCACGGTATGAAATAAACTCACATAAATCATCAGCATTTCAACAAATTCCAGAAGCAAATGAAAGAGAAATTCTATTTAAAATAATTGTAGACAATATTAAATATTTGATGCCTACCTGCCAAGGCAAACTCAGGAACTATTTGAACATAATTACAAAACATTGTTCCCACAAACAAAGTCAGATTTAAACAATTGGAAAAATATCATTTGCTTATGGTTAGGCAAATCTAATGTAATAAAAATGAAAACTCTACCTAGATTAATTTACTTATTCTATGCCATATCAATCAAATCACGAAAAAAAAAATTATAGAGCTAAAAAAAATACTAACAAAATTCATAGGGAGAAACAAAAGGTCAAGAATATAAAGGGAATTAATGAAAAAATTCAAAAGAAATTGGTTAATCATATTAGATCTAAAAATGTATTATAAAGCATTAATCTTTAAAACTATGTAGGACTGAGTAAGAAATAGAATAGTAGATCAGTGGAATAGGTTAGACCAGGGGTGGGGAACCTGCAGCCTCAAGGCCTCATGTGGCGCTCCAGAAGCTCAAGTGTGGACCTTTGGTTGAATCTAAATTTCATGAAACAAATCCCCTTAATAGAAGAATTAACTCTATAAAACTTGGAATCAGCCAAAAGGTCATATCCAAAGACCTAGAAGGTCACATGTAGCCTCAAGGCCAAGGCTTCCCACTCTGGGTTAGTTGCACAATAGTACCTAACTAGTCCATGACCATCTTACTCTACTGTTTGATAAACCCAAAGACTCTAGCTTCTGGGATAAGAATTCATTATTTGACAAAAACTGCTGGAAAAACTGGAAAATAGTATGGCAGAAACCAGGCATAGACCACAATCTCACACCCTATAGCAAGAGAAGGTTGAATTGAGTACATGATCTAGATATAAAGGGTGATATCGTAAGCAAATTAGGAGAGCAAGGAATAGTTTACCTCTCATATCTATGAAGAAAGTAAGAATTTTTGAATAAACAAAGAGATAAAGAACATTATAACATGCAAAACAGGTAATTTTAAGTGCATTAAATTGAAAAAAAATAATTTTACACACAAAAAAACAATGCAACCAAGATTAGAAGGAAAGCAGAAATCTGGGAAAAAAATTTTTACAGCTAGTGTTTCTGATAAAGGCCTCATTTCTAAAATATATAGGGATTTGAGTCAAATTTATAAGAGTACAAGTCATTCCTCATTTGACACATGAAGAAATTAAGGCTCACTGAAGAAAATTGCTTCAGAATTAGATTGCAGCAATTGGAAGCGAATGACTTTATGAGAAATCAAGATACTATAAAAGAGATCCAAACAAATGACAAAAAATAGAAGGCAATGTGGAATACCTCATTGGAAAAACCACTGACCTGGAAAATAGATTCAGGAGAGATGATTTTAAAATTATTGGACTACCTAAAATCCACAATTGAAAAAGGAGCTTAGATATGATCTTTCAAGAAATTATCAAGGAAAATTACCCTGAAATTCTAGAACAAGAGGGAAAAGTAGAAATTGAAAGAATTCATCAATCACCTCTTGAAAAAGATTCCAAAAAGAAAACTCCTAGGAATATTATAGACAAATTCCAGAGTTCCCAGGTCAAGGAGAAAATATTATAAGTAGGTAGGAAGAAACAATTTGAGTATTGTGGAAACGTAATCAGGATAACACAAGATCTAGCAGCTTCTATATTAAGGGGTCAAAGGGCTTGGTATATGATATTCTGGAGGTCAAAGGAGCTAGGATTAAAATCAAGAATCCCCTACCCAGCAAAACTGAGTATAACACTTCAGGAGAAAATATAGACATTCAATGAAATAGAGGACTTTCAAGCGTTCTTGAGGAAAAGTCCAGTGCTGAACAGAAAATTTGACTTTCAAATACAAGAAGCAAGAGAAGCATTAAAATGTAAACAGAAACTTATTGAAGTTGAAATATTTGCATTCCTACATGGGAAAAAATGGTAATTGTAACTCATGGGACTTTTCCCAGTGTGATAGTTGAAGGGAATATATTGTGTGTATGTATACATACATATATAAGTTTGTATAGCTGGGTGTATGTGGCTATGTATATATTATGTATGTATATGTATGTGCATGTATACATAGAAGGCACAGGGTGAGTTGGATGTGAAGGGATGATATCAAAAAATAAAATTAAGAGGTGAGAGAACAATATATTGGGAACAGTAGAGGGGGAAAGATAGAATGGAGTGGAACGTCTCACATAAAGGAGGCAGGAGAAGGCTGTTACAATGGAGGGGAAGAGCAGGAAGGTGAAAGTCAATGAGTCAACCTCACTCTCACTAGATTTGGCTTCAGGAGGGATTAACATACACACTCATTTGGGTTTCTTATCCAACAAGAAAGTGGGAGGAGAGGGGGAAAGAGGGGTAATGATAGAAGCAAGGGCAGATTGGGGGAGAGTACAGTTAGAAGTAAACACTTTTGAGAAGGGATAGGGTCAAAGGAGAAAATATTATAAATGGGGGATGGGATAGGATGGAGGGAAATATAGTCAGTCTTTCACATTATAACTATGAAGGAAATGTTTTGCATGACTACACATGTGTAACCTATACTGAATTGCTTGTTTTCCCAGTGGGGGTCGGTGAGGGGGGGAGAAGGGAAAGAATTTAGAATTCAAAGTTTTAAAAACAAGTGTTAATAAAAAAATTGTTTTTTACATGCAACCAGGAATTAAGATATAAAGGCAATGGCATATAGAAATTTATGTTGCTCTACAAGAAAATGGAGGGAGAGGTAGAGGGGATATAAGAGAGAGCAGATTGGGGGAAGGAATCTTCAGTATACTTGCCATCTTGGGTGAGTGTAGGTGAAAGAAAGGGAGAAAATTTGGAACTCAAAATCTTTTGAAAATGAATGTTGAAAACAAAAAATAAATAAATTTTTAAAATATTTCTTGTATTATTGTATCAAGATTCTTTTTTTCTGATGCTAACTTTCTTTTTTGGGGGGGAGGATGGGGAAAGAAAAGGCAATTGATGTTAAGTGACTTGCCCAAGGTCACACAGCTAGTAAGTGTGTCAAGTGTCTGAAACCAGATTTGAACTCAAGTCCTCCTGACTCCAGGGCCGGTGCTCTATATACTGGGCCACCTAGCTGCCCCTGATCATAACTTTCAGTTAGTACAATTATTTTTATATTTTCTCTTCTTGATCTATTCTCCAAATTGATTGTTTTTCTTAGAAGAGGTTTCCCTTTCTCTTCTATTTTTCATTATCCATATTTGTTTGATTATTTCTTGATCTCTTCAACTGACTTCACTTTGCCCAATTCAAGTTTTCAAGGTGTCATTTTCTTTCTTAAGATCCTGGATCTCCTTTTCTGATTGGTTGACTATGCTTTCATACACTTCTTGTTTTTCTCAGATCATTCTTATTTTCTCTTTTATTTTTTTTTCTCAATCTCTGTCATTTGAGGTTCAAACTCTTTTTAAAGTTTCTCAATAAATTCTTTTTGGGCAGGTGACCATATGACATTACTCTTTTGGGGTTTCTTCACTTCAGTATCCTCTTCTGAAGATGAGCCCCAGTCATCTCTATTCCCATAAAAACTTTCAATGGTTGTATTCTTTCTCCTTTGCCTGTGCATTATTTTTACATGAATAACTTAATTTTTGTAGTCACCTTTAGCCCTGGGATATGGAAAATGGTGCCTCTTATCCCAGATCTTTGGTTCTCCCTTCTAGGCTAGAACCAAAGCCAAACCTTAGCCCTCTTGTAAGTGCCTATAATGGTAAGGGAATTTGAAGATGTTCTCTGCCCCTTAATAGGCCTAGGGAATTTGAAAATCTTCCCTACATCTTAATGGGCCTCAAGTGGAACCCAACTGGAGTGGCATGATTGGGGGGGGGGGAGGTTTCTTTTTCAGGAAGGCCCACACATTTTGTGACTTTTTAACTAGGCAGTGGGTAATGAAGGTTGTGATGTCCTCTGACTCTGAAGAAGGTCATATATACTCTGAGGTGAGAGTTTGTTTTCAGACTCACTTAAGTGATAGAGTTGTGTGACTTGGCCAGATGAGACTTTGGGTAGCCATTGACCCCCTGGCTTTGAAAACTAAGATATTGATGCTTCTTTCTCTGGTAACTAACTATGTATGTACATAATGGTCAGACAGCTAGAAGCCCTGTCTGTTGGTCTTTTGAATTGTGTTATTTTCTCTGTCTGCATTTGCCTGCTTCTAATTTCTGTTTGTATTTTCTGAAATTCAGGGTGCTGACTTTTTCCCCTGAACTTAGTGAAATATTCTGCCCCACTGCTTCTACACCGTGTTTTTGCTGACAAATAAAGTCACATTCTGAGAACCTGGAATGAAGAAAAGGGGTGACAAATGAGGTTGGACTACAGTCAAGAAGATTAACTAATTTTTGAAAAGGAGGAAAGGATGACTATTTCAAATTATAAATTGTTTAACTATTATAGATTCTTGGTGCAATTCTAAAACAATACAGTATTAAAGCATTTAGGGAAAAATCATGACAATAAACAAACATATTATGAAATAAAAATGCCAGATTAATCTAATTTTTTTCTTTCTTTTTCTTCTTCTTCTTTTTTTTTTAAAGATTACTCAACCAGAATGTTAGCAGAATATTCTATATATAAGACATCTGGATTTCAGCTTTGTATTTAACAATGTCTCATGATATCTTTGAAGACAAACTGAAGGTATATGGACTCAATGATAGTACACATTAGGTTCAGAGCTGGTGGCTGAATTGAAACCAAAGAAAATTAAAAGACATTGACCAGGATAGACAAATCTCTAGTGGATTGACCCCCAGGGATCTATCTGTTATTGGTGTAATTTCATTAGATAGTCTATAAAGCCAAATATTTATCAGTTTTGCAGATGAGAAGAAGTTGGGAATAAAAGTTTATATAATGAATGATAGAATTAGGATCCTCAAAAATCTTGACAGGTTCAAACATTTGGTGTATGCTAACAATATGGGATTTAATATGGATAATAATGAAATTCTGTATTTGGACTTCTATTTTAGAATTGCATATATACAGGATTGGTGTGGGAATTAGGAAGGTGTCTATAAAGCAGTTCATGTGAAAAAGATGTTGGAGTTTAGTAAACTCTGGAATAAACATAACTCAAGGATGGTGTATACAGCTGGGATAAACAAAATGAAAACTAAGAGTTGTTTCAATTTGTTTTCACTACACTCATAGAAATATAGTGTCAACAGAAAGAAATGCTAGAGTATAGCTGTATTCCTCCACTTTCTGATGCATTCTGGTTATTCTATGTCTGAAGCGTTTTTACAAGTTGGAGAGCATCTACAGTAGTACAAATCAGGAGACTGAATGCACTCAAAGTGCTAACATAAGAGGAGAAGTTAAAGGACCCAGGGAAGTGTAGCCTTCAGAAAAGAATTCATAGGAAGGATATGGTAGTAATCTTTAAATATTTCAAGGCTTATTATGTGAAAGAGGGATTAGGGTTATTCTGCTGAGCCCCAGAGAAAAAGAACTAAGGGAAAAAATAAATGAATTTTACATGAAGGCAAACTTCTTTTCAACATTAATTAAAGTATCTTAATGGGGTGGCTAAGTGGTGCAGTGAAGAGAGCACTGACTCTGGAGTCAGGAGAACCTGAGTTCAAATCTGGCCACAGACATGGAACACTTACTAGCCATGTAAACTTGGGTAGGTCACTTAACTCCAATCGTTGTGCCCCCCTGCTCCAAAAAAGAAAAAAAAAGGATCTTAATGATTAGGGTCATTCAGGAATATACTACATTGCCCGTGACTTTAGCAACCATCATTGAAGATCTTTCAGGAAAGACTGGATGGATATTTGTTGGGAACTGAGTAATCAGAGTTCCTGATTCTGGCTTAATGAACTCTGAGAACCTTTCTAGCTCTAAGATTTTAATATTGCATGAAAATTGAGTTTTGTACAGGGGTTATGAATGTGTTTTGGTTTCTTCCCCTCCTATTCAATTCCTACTCATTTTTAAAGTGCTAACAGAAGTTTTAAGACTTCCCTTGCAACATTTTTTCCCTCTTCAGAACTTGGAGCACTTATTTATTTTTTTTTTATGCTAGTTATTTACTACTCATGGCATTGCCAAGAGAATCAGTCATAGAATTTTTGAGTCAGAGGAAATTTTAAATGGCTTGGGTTAAAGATTTCTTTTTAGAATTTAAAAACTGAGGTTCAACAAGATTTATGATTTGTTCACAGATAAATCACAATAAATCATGGAGTGAATGAATGGATGCATGGAATGATGGCTGACTGGCTGATTAAAGATAAAAAGCATCTGGGTAATGAAATCCAGACAGTGTTACTCTTTTGTTGTCTAAGAGCCATTGACTATGACTGAACCTATTTTTTTTCAAATAAATATCACTTCTAAAAAGTTTGAATTTTCTGGCATAGATGATATTGGACCTCCATCTATGATAGTCATATTAAGTGTCATCTTCAGAAGTAGCATAGAAGTATATATAAGTAATATAATCAATGTATATGAACTGATGCAGAGTAACCTGGCACATTATAAGTGCTTAATAATTTATGATGATTGAAATACATAGAACCAGAAAAACAAAATATGAATAGAGACTACAAAATATAAAAAGAAAAACATAATCTATTTGTAATTATCAAGCTTAGCCTCAGGAAAGATGTGAGAAAGTGCACTTCCCTTGCTTCGTTCCAGAGGTAGTAGAATATGAGTGTAGAATATTGTTCATAATGTCATATTCAGTTGATACATAGACTGATTTTACTGAAAGCTCTTTTTTTTTTACTTTGAAAAAAGTATATTTCAAGGGATAAGGGATTGAATAAGAGAGTTGGGAAGGGATATGTTCAGAAACTATTATGGTATTAAACAAATATTCCTGATTTTAAAATAAAATATCTGCAAAGAAAATTTGCTACATAAACATGGAAATTATGAGAAACTTAAAATTGGAATGTCACGACAAATAATCAGAAGGTTCTTTATAAGGATGCAGTGGTTTTTTTTTTTGAATGAATGTTTTTATTTTATTTATTTTAGTTTACATCATTCGTTTCCATGAGATTTTGAGTTACAAATTTTCTCCCCATCCTTCCCCTACCCCTCCTCAAAACAGCCATCTCCTTGTATAACCCCTCCCCCAATCTAATCTCTCCTATATCCTCCCCCATTGCTCCTCTAACTTTCCAATAGGGCAGGATGGATCTCCCTTCCACAGTGCCTGTGAATCTTAAGTTCCAGTTTGACGTAGTTAATAATAATAGTGATAATAATTGTATATATATCTATATATATCTCTCTCTATATATATACACATATACATATATATTTTTAACATTTGATTATAGAGCTTTAAATACTAGATTCTTTCTCTTCCTCCCTCATCAGCCACCCTCACTGGAAGAACAAGCCGTCAAATAAAGACTGTACATGTGTAATTACACAGAACCTCTCCACAGTGGGCACATTGTGAGAGACTGATTACATGTCCCTCCTTCCTATCCACCCCCCATTCCACTCTCTACCCTGTCCCTGTCCCTGTCCCTCTACA
>CM053581.1:206435242-206487169 GCA_028627135.1 Pseudochirops cupreus | reverse complement strand
TCTCTCCCTGTCTCCTCTCATTCTATTCCTCTCCCACCTCTTAATTTCACCTTTTAAAATATCATCCCTTCCTATTCAATTGATCCTGTGCCCTCTGTCTACATACACATAAATACACACACTCACAAATGTATTCATATGCATATATACTATGTTTATGTATACATATATGCATTTATATTCCCTTCACCTATCCTCATACTGAGAAAAGTTTCACAAGTTACAATTCTCATTTTTCCATGTTGGCATGTAAATAGTTCAACTCTGATAAGTTTCTTATGATTTCTTTTCCGTGTTTACCTTCTCATGCTTCTTGTGTTTGAATATCAAATTTTCTGTTCAGTTTTGGTTTTTTCATCAGGAATGCTTCAAAGTCCTCCACTTCATTTAATGACCATATTTTCCCTTGAAACATTATACTCAGTTTTGCTGGGTAGGTGATTCTTGGTTTTAATCCTAGGTCCCTTGATCTATGGAATATCATATTCCAGGCCCTTCGATCCCTTAATGTAGAAGCCGCTACATCCTGTGTTATCCTGATTGTGTTTTGACAGTATTCAAATTGTTTCTTCTTGGCAGCTTGTAATATTTACTCCTTGATCTGGGAGCTCTAGAACTTGGCTATAATATTCCTAGGAGTTTTCTTTTTGGGATGTTTTTAAAGAGGTGATTGGTGAATTCTTTCAAGTTCTATTTTGCCTTTTGGTTCCAAAATATCAGGGCAATTTTCCTTGAGAATTTCTTGAAGGATGATTTCTAGGTTCTTTTTTTGATCATGGCTTTCAGGTAGAACAATAATATTTAAATTGTTTTTCTTGGATTTATTTTCAGGTCAGTGATTTTTTCAAGGAGATATTTCACATTGCCTTCTATTTTTTCATTTGTTTGGATCTGTTTAATAGTATCTTGATTTCTCATAAAGTCATTTGCTTCCATTTGCTCCACTCTAGTTCTGAAGGAATTATTCTTTTCAGAAAGCTTTTGAGATTCTTTTTCCATCTGGCAAATTTGACTTTTTAAGGCATTCTTCTCATTGGCTTTTCTGGCCTCCTTTGCCATTTGAGTTAGTCCATTTTTTAAGGTGTTATTTTCTTCAGTCAGGTTGTTGACTCTCTTATCATAATTTTCTTGCATCATTCTCAATACTCCCCCCAATTTTTCCTCCACTTCTCTTATTTGGTTTTCAAAATCCTTTTTAAGCTCCTCTATGGCCTGTATCCAGTTCATGTTTTTCTTGGAAGCTTGTTGTGTGGGAGTTCTGATTGTGTTGTCTTCCTCCCATCCCATGCTTTGGTCCTTTTTGTCCCCCAAACAAGGAATCTAAAGTTGGATTGCTGGGCTTGCTTTGCTTCCTTTGTCTGCTCACATTGCCAGTCAATTACTTGGCTTTTGGGTTCTGTAGAACTCTGCTTTCAGAGAGGAGAGCTCTGTTCCTAATTGCTGGGGTTTTTGCAGCTGCTGGAGCTATTAGGAGGCCAGCATTTCTGCAGCCTCCACCAGCTTTGGCTCACTGAAAATGCATCTCAGGACTACCACCCAAGACTGCTATCCTAATCCAAGCAGCTCAAGGTAAGAGCACTTAGCCTCTGAATAATTGTTTGGCCCCCCCTGCAATCTGCAGGCCAGGAGCTTCTGAAGTAGCCATGTGGAGGCAGCTGCAGGGCCACTGCTTCAGACTTCTTCTAGCTCTGGAGGCAGTGGGCCAGACCCTCTCTCCCAAATTTAGCCTAGTTCCACTGACCTTTTCCCTTTGTGCTTGGCTCTTATGGGTTGGTAATTCTGGTAATTGCCGCAGCTGCTGATGATCCACTCTCCTGAAAGCTCCAGCTGTGGCTTCTCCTAGACACCCTGGGGATGAATCTGCATGGGGCTGGGCTCTGCTCCCAGCACACTTGCATGACCGCATGTTGGGCTGCCTTTGGAGGGAGCTTTGTCTGCCATTTTTGTGGATTCTGGAGCTCTGAAATTTGTTTAGAGTCATATTTTATAGATATTTAAGGTGGTTATGATGGGAGCTCACAGAGTTCTCCTGTTTCTGTGCCACCATCTTGACTCTGCCCCCAGCTTTTTTTTTTAAGTTAAAAATTTGTTACATGTAATTGGGAAAAATATAAAATATTATTTAAAAAAATGAAACTTCCCTGATTAAAAAAAATTCATGCAGAACCAAACATTCAAATGACCATATTTAATAGGGCATATATTGCAAACAGTATTTTATAAATCCATTGAGAAGAGAGTAGGTACAATTTACAAACATTCTTCAAGATTGATCATTACAAATAATCAGTTTGACCATCTTTGGTGGTTGTTTTCATTTACATTATAGTCATTATGTAGTCATTATTCTGTTGATTAGCTTACTTTGCTTCATATTACTTCATATATGTCACCAATTTCTCATAGTAATTTTTATTATAACTCAATAAAATTCTGTTATAGCCATATGCCACAGTGGTCTTTTTTTAAAAACCATTCCCCAATTTATAAGCAACTATTTTTCTTTTTTTCCTTTCTTTCCATGACAAAAAATTTTCCAGACTACTGTGGGACTGCTGTTTTAAAAGATATGAACAGTTTTTTAGGTTGATATTTCTTAACCCAAATTTATAAATTTACATTCATCTTTGTCAAATTTCATCTTATGAAATTTAACCCTTATTCTAGGAGATAGTTTTACAGGACAAAGCCTTTTATTGAGGGGATTTGTTCTGTGAAGTTTGATTCAGTCAAAATGTTCCACTTGAGGATCTGCAGGGCCATATGTGCCCTTGAGGCCTCAGGTTCCCCACACCTAATCTAATCTGATGAGATTTTTTTTCTAACTCTATCATCTAGTAGATTTGCTACCTTTCCTACCTTTGAATCATCTGCAAAGTGATAAGCCATGCCAAATCACTAATGTTAATTTGCTGCAAATTATTTTAACATTAGTGTAAAAATGTTAAATTGCACAGGCCTCAAGGTAAATCCCCAGGGCATTTCACTGGAGATATACATTCAAAGTGACATTTACTCCTTAATGAATACTTCTTGGAACTAGTCTTTGAAACAATTTTAAATATATGGGGCTATTCAACAATCCAGCCCAGATTCCTCCATTTTGTGCCAAATAATGGCATGAGAAACTTTTCTAAATTCTTTGTTGAAATCTAGGTAAACTATATACCTTCTTAATAAATTCCAATGACTCCCAATGACTTACAGACTCAAATATAAATCCTTCTGGACATTTAAGGCCTTCATAAGTTGCCTTTAATCTATCTTCCCAGGTTTATTCCATATTAGCACCCATCATACATTCCACATTATAGCCTATCTGTCTTTCTTGCTTTTCCTCACATATGACAAAATTCCATCTTCCAACTAAATACCTTTGGAAAGACTGTCTTCCATGCCTGGAAGGTATTCCCTCTCCACTTCTATCTTTGAGAATCAGCAGTGTCCTTCAAAGCTCAGCTTAAATGCTGTCTTCTGACTAAGATCTTCCTTGAGAATGTTACTTTTTATTTATTATATATTATATATATGTATATGTATATATATGTATGTATGTATGTATTAGTGCACATCACATCTCTGTCATTAGAATGTAAGTTCCTAGGAGTCAGTGTAATGGTAATGAAATTTAAAGATCCCTTTGTATTGCTAAACTCAGAGGTATTTAGCACCTAGTTCAAATTAAGCCTCTGTTAAAGAAATGGAAGGTGTGAACCCCTGTTGCTGATGTAACAGGAAGGGATTGGCTGAAATAGGAAGGAACTAATGCTGTGTGTGTATATAAGAAGCCCCTGCTGGGTAAGACAGATCTTCTTGGAGCAAGCTTCATGGAGGCAGAAGCTCTTGCCCCTGGAGAGGCTAACAAGAAAGGCCCCCCAGGCTGGAGAGAATGATTTTGATTTTGGGAACCTAGGTGAAGTGATTTTGATTCTGGGAACCAGCTGGAGCTTCTGCCGAGAAACTGCTGAGTCCAAGGGCCAGCCGGAGTTTTGGGGAGCTGCTGAGGAAGTCTAAGGGCCAGCTTGAGCTGCCTCAGACTGAGGAAGCATGACTGTGATGCTGATACTTTGCATGAACCTGTTTGTGGCTTTGTTAAGCCTTAACTTCCTAGGAACAGAGGCTATGAAGGATTTAAGGTGGACTGGATTCTGTGAGCTTCAGCATGGAACAGGAAGTACTCAAAGAGCTGCACTAGGACCTTGGAACTCTCTGCCTTTGAACCCAGGTGACAATTTGGTGAATCCAGGTGGGACCTGGGACCATGGAAGGGGATCCAGGGAATCTGAGATACAACTCTGAGTCAAGCTGAAAGAAGACTTTACTTGGATTTTATGTACTGACTGAGAAATTGTAATTTACTAGAGACCTAGGGATAGTGAGCTTGTGTATTTTCTGATGATTGAATAGTGAATGATTACTGAATAGCAATTGATTTGTAACTTAGTGTGCTCCATGGGTGGAGAACTTTGACTATTGTACTTTGTGTCCCCAAAGGAGGCAAGCCTCATTAAGGATGATTGAATGATTGAGTGACTAAATAAATATAGTTTGTTCACAACTTTGTGACCTCTGTGTGAAAACTATGTGGCCATCTTAGTGATAAGTTGTTGTGAATGCTGTATTTTGATTTTCTGTGATAAGCTGTGACATTTTGAATGCTGTGCCTTGATTTCTGTGAATGTTTTGTTCTGATTTGTTATTTGATAGAGTGTTCACTATACTATGTAATCAGAACCTTGAAAGCTGTTCATAGCAGCATTCTTCTGAAAAGCTGCTCGTGCTTGGCTTTACAGTCAGCAATTTGTCTTTGTATTCTTAGTGCCTAACAGCATGATATGTGACACATAGTAGGTGCTAAGCAAATGTTATTTATTGACTGACAGCATTTGCCTGACCTGCTATCCTTGTTTGAAGAAAGAGAGAGAGAAAGAGAGACAGAGAGAGACAGAGAGAGAGAAAGAGGTTGGTTGCAACATGAAATCTTGTTATATTTTGCTTGTGTTTGGGTATATTTTTTTATCACAGATTCAATTTCTTGATGTTTATTAAGAAGCTCTTTAATAAGGCATTCTAAATTTTTTCAGAAATCAAAGTCCAACTTAGCAGAGCATTGTTTGTAGATTATATACTTTTCTTTTTCTTTAAAATCAGAACATTTGTCCTTCCCCAGTATTGTGGATTTTCTCCATTTCTACATAGATTGATGTTTTTAAGTTAATAAGTACTTCTTTTAAATTCAATTCAAACTAAATCCCATACTATGTACAATTTGTACATAGATAAAGAAATATTATATAGGCATGTATATGTTTAAGTATATATTTTAGAAAATAATTGTGGAGCAAAGAAAAATTACTAACATCTGGAATGTAGGTATACTTAGACAAAAAAAATAGCTTAAGGGAAAGGTAAGGGTGAGATGAGCCTTGAAGATATCTGGGGATTTCCAGATGTGAAGATGAGAATCAAGAGCATTCTAAGCATACTGGAGAACTTTATGAAGTCTGAATATTTGTTGTTCACAGGGATCAAGGTTGGCTTGAATCTAGATTATATGGTAGGGGTGGTGGAAAAAATTAGATCAGTCTGAGGACATAGGTTGGAACCTATGAAAGACTTTGAATGTCATGTAGGGGAGTTTTATTTTACTCTAGAAGCAATAGGGGACTGTCAAAGCTTCCTGAACAAAGAAGGAACATAATCAAACTGGTACATGTACTTTAGATCACTAAGGAATTGTCAGTGGAGGGAATACTTACACCAATGAAACCATAGGTCATTGAAGGGCAAATGCAAATACTACCTCATGTTGTTCATGGATAAATAAATATAGATGCAAAAAAGATTGAACAAATGACAGAGATTTTTTTCAAAGTGACTTACCTCTTTCTCTACCCAGCAACCAAGTAATAAAACTCTTCTATAATCTTATGGTTTTCTTCTTTGATTAAAAAGATGAAGAAAAAAAATGGGATCTTATTGGCATTGTCTTACCAGTGCCTCTGAAAACTGTCAACTCCTTAAGAAATTTTATAAGTAAGAAATACAACTCATGAAAGAGATTTCATAAGAAGTCAAAGAATCCAGATCAAATGTGATTTTAATGAATTGTGCTGTTGCTACTGGAGAGCCATTATCTTCTTAAGTATACTTAAATCCTATTAACAACAATGGTCAATTGCATTGAAAGAAAAAATGATAGATATTTAGTTTATCCCATTCTACATAGGCATTACTGTTGTTTCTGTCTTTAAGTAATGTGAATGGTTTCTATGCCAGTTTTAATGAATATTTATGTTTTCAGTGATGGGGATATAAGCTAACCTGTTTAGGTAGTTTTCTAATTTGCTAATTGCTCTCAGAGCATTCTGGGAAGAGCATATTTATACTAATTGGGAGAGAATATTTTTTAGCATACTCAGACCCTGTAAAATTTGTTCTCTATTACTCTATCCACCACTTTCTTTTTATATTAACTCTACAAGAATAATATCTTTTAGTGATATGCACATACCTGTTTGTTTCTGCAGTGAACAAAGCATTGAAAGAGAGATTGGTCAAACAGCTTCTGAAGGGGATCATAGGATTTCTTTAGTTAAAAATTACTTCAGATCATAAAACATAGACTATCAGCAACAGAAGTAAGACCCCCATCATCTTTTTTATACAGATGGAAAAACATTGGTCTTCTGAGAGGAAATGATTCTCCCAATTCTCCATAAGTAACAGAACTAGAATTTGAACCCATGACTTTTGATATCAAAGACGGGTGACTAGAACTTGTTATTCTGTTTGTTATGACCATATTTTATGATCAAATTGTATTGATATCCTTGATTTTATATTCCTGCATTTTAAATATATCCCTTGACATTCAATTTTTTTATGTTTTCTAATGTTTAATTGCTTATTATATCCCCAAACAAGCAATCGCTTATGCAGTTACTTTCTTGAGTTCAAGTGAAAATATAACCTATTTGTGCTTGATGTATTCTGTATTTCTCTCACTGTCTTATGTTTCCTCTCTCACACTATCTTTAAAGCATATCCACAGCTATGTTGCCTTTTATTATAGAGCAAGTGCATCTAACACGAGAAAACCTATTCCATTGTAATGAAAAAAAAACCTCCCAAATAATCCATGGGCCATGAAGGAAAAGCATATACAAATAATGCAGGCTGAGATATTCATATTGGTTACTATAATGTCTTCTAAGCTATTCTATAAACTTCTATTTTTTGAGTTGAGGCACAAGTGGAGAATAACTCCATTTTCTAACAAAATAAATATGGAGAGTCCAATTTTAGCTAATTTTCCTGGACAATGTTTCATTAGGAACCTTCTCCAATAGCTTTTACTTAGCTGTTCCTATGTCTTCTGATTCATTTACAACACGTTGTTTACAATGATGTCATGGGTAAAACACTCAACTTCAAGTCTGGAGAATGAGGTTTGTGTCACAGTTCTAGTACCCCAGATGGAACGGAGGTAAGTTCCTTTTCTTTCCTGGGACCGAGGACCTTCATCAATAAAATGAGGAAATTTGGCTAAGTTATCTGTATAATCAATCCTTCATTTTTTTCATAACATTTTTCTTTACAGCAATACTGAGCATGGGGAAGTACAAATATTATTTTACCCGTTTTGTAGAGGCTCACAATTATTGACTTGTTCATGATCTTATACCTGAGAAATTCTAGAGTCAGAAATAGAACTCAACTTTCCCCTAGAATTTAAATACAGAATTTTGTCTACTGTGCTCCTGAGAAACAGTTGTATAGCAGATAGCCGAGTACCTGATGCATACTAATATGTAATAAACATTTATTGACTAGATGTATGATGTTAATTGACTGTTGGGATTTAGAGTCAGGGAGACCTCAATTTTTATAAAGTTGTATGGCCATGAGAAATTCACCTCACCCTGATTTTCTCCATCTGCAAAATGAGTTTAATAATAAAACCTACATCAGAAGGCTATTATGAGAATAAAATTTGAAAATGTATAAAAAAGTGCTTTGTAAATCCCAAATCATTATGTATAAACACCAGTTATTATTGCTGCTTTTGCTACCACTGCTATTATTGCCACCATCACCATTGCCTCATCAGTTCAGCTTATTTATAAATATTTTGCATTGGAGAGATCACTGGGCCTTGAGTTAGGAAGACTTGAGTTCAAATCCAGTCTCAGATACTTACTAGCTTGTGATCCTGAGCAAATCAAAACTTCTCTATGCCTCAGTTATTACATATATGTGTGTATACTATCTATAAATATATTTATATAGAATAAATGCAAACTAAGTAGAAAGTCAATAAAATAAGGTAGTAGAGGAAGGAAGACCTTATAAGATCAGGAAAAACTTCATGTAAGAGGTAACACTAGAGTAGCATCTTGAAAGAAGTGAGGGATTTTATAAGGACAAGGGAAGAAGGATCTATGATACACACTCAGGGAGGGTGTGGTAGCAAAGGAAACTGAGAGGGAATAGTCACAGAAAGTAAATAAGAAGAGATCAGCTGCCATGAAAATCTAGAAAGAAAAAAATAGCCAGGAAGAGAGAGTAATCAACAATGTTAAATGAGTCAGGGTGGTCAAGGATGAAGATTGAAAGAAGACAAACATTGGTAATTCATTGAAAAGCCAAATATGTCTAAAGAAGTTTCACCAAGAAAATGAGGAGACAAGTCCATATAATATGAAAATACTAAAGAAACAAAACAAACCTAGTGGTGTTAACCAAGAAAAGACAAGGTTGGAGGTGAGGGAAAGGAAAGGAAAAGGGGAGCATAATAATTATTTTCAGCTCAGAGAATACTGTACAAAATTACAGACACATGGTATGTGTGATGGCTGACTTTGATAGACTAGGCTTATCTCAGCAATGCAAGGTTATAAGTCATCTCCAGAGGACTCATAATGGAAAAGGCTGTCCACAACGAGAAAATATTTATGGAGTCTGAATGCAGATTGAAGCAAACTAATTGCTCTCTCTCTCTCTTTTATTTTGTTCCTTCTTTCTCACTGTTCATTCCATTGCTTATAATCCTTTATAACCTGACTAATGTTTAATGTGAAGGTATTTGTAGAACCTATATTGGATCACATCCTGTCATGTGGGGGACGGGTTTGGGGGAGGAGAGAGAGTGGGAGAAAATTTGAAACTCAAAAGCTAGTAGAGCTGAATGTTGTAAACTAAAAATAAATAAATTAATTAATTTTTAAAATAACTATTTTCTAGTGTTTTTCAAACTGGCAAGTGGATGACAGATTAGACCTTTTCTGATCCTTGAAGGCAGAACTAGAACAATGAATAGAAAATACCATTGTTTGTCTTTCTGGCTAAATGAACAGAATATTTTGATCATGATTTCTTCTTGATGTAAAGAAAAATTTCCATAACAATTAAAATTCTTGCAAAGTTGAATGGAATGTCTTCTGAGTTAATAGGCTTCTCCTCACTAGAGGTTAGCCAATAGAGTATGAATCACCACTTGCTGGGAAAGTTATAGAAGGAAAACTTTTTCAGGTATCAATCTGGGTTTCAATTTGCTTGTTCATGAAATGAGAAGTTTGATCTCTATGGCCTTTGAGTTGTCTTTCAACACTGAGGTTCTCTAATTATATGCTAACCTTCACACATGACAAATTCACAATACATATTCTTGAAAAAGTAGCATGTCAGTTTAACTGATAGATAAGGAGGTACCTACAAAAAGACAGTTTTTTAAAAGAATCTGAAGCATTTAAAAAGCTTTTAATTTTAAAAAGCTGATTAGTTGTAAAAAGGTTGGGGGGGCAGAGAGGAATACCCGCAGGTCATAGGAGGGATGCACACAGACAAAGGCATTTGGTTGATTGTAACCCTACAAAAGAGTCAGGGATTGGTGCCCTCCCTTCTTATCTTATTGTACTTTCTCACTATTTACACTATAGGAGTGACAGGGCTGAGTTGGAATTGCTTGAGGAGCTGCAAAGATTCGGGAGGAGCTCAAGGCAGTCTTATAATTAATTAATTCAGCCTTCTGGATAGGGCTGTCCCTACCTCACCCCAAACCACTAAAGTGTCTTTTCCATCTACAAGCAACAATTTTGGAAAAACAAGGACCCTGGTAATCCTACCTTTGCCTTGTGCTTTGAGATTCCCCTTTAAATCTGTTCTGAACTGGGCCCCTGGGTAAGGGAAGGAGGAGGGGTGCTGCTGAACGTCCCAGGAACTTTCCCCAAGTCAGGAATCAGTGTGCTTGTGTGAGGTTCAAGTGCCTCTCCCTACAAAGTCCCAAATGTGGCTTTCACTTGAGACCTCAGTTAACCCCTGACAAAAGGGGAATGGGAGAGGGTAAGAATGTCCACACTCCACAAGCTTCAATTTAATGCCTCCTTTCCCTGTCCTCTTCAAGTTTTCTCCTACAGCAAGATAAATGCCAAAAAGGGAGCAGACAAAAGCAAAAGGAATCTAACTTATCCATAGAAGCCACAAGAATGGGGCAGAGTGGAAAAGGGAAGAGGTTGGGGACTACTGCCACCTACTCTTCCAGATCTCCCTGCTCAGAACTGAAGAATAAACCTTGATTGCAAAAGGCACTGTCTGAGAAATGCTTTCTCCTACCCTAAGCATGAGAAAGGGGAGTTTGAGGGGGAGCAATGAAGGATGGTTGAGTAGAAAAGCAGTGAGCTCTCCCCACCTTTCTCCTGCCCTTTATGATCACACCCTATTTCCAAAAGCTGCCTCTAAGACCAATGGCAGCCTCTATCACCCTAGGTGTGCTGTCCTTGCAAGACCTAGGGCTACCTGAAACTTTGGGGTCTTGAGGGAGGGGAATCCCAAATGGAACAGAGGCAATCAGATTTATACCTCCACCTGTTCCTCAAGGAGAGGGGAGAGCAGGAAGATGGGGCAGATGGCCCAAAGATTCAACTTCTCTTCTTATCCAAATGTTTAATCAAAAGGGGGAAGGAGCCAGAGTAAGTCATGAAGTTCCCTTAAAAATGAAAGAAGAAATGGGACAGAGTTAAAATGGTGGAGTAAAAGTAGGAACTTGTTTGAGCTCTCCCCCAAATCTCTCCAAATTTCTGTAAAAAAAATGACTCTAAACAAATTCTAGAGCTATAGAACCTACAAAATGACAGGGTAAAATGAATCTCAACCCCAAGACACCCTGGAAGGTCAACAGGAAGGGTCTATTGCACCAGGCTGTGAGGGGCCTCACTGGCACAGACAGGGCTAGAGGAGGCCCCAGGTGACTGAATCATTGGCAGCTGTGGCAGTTTCCAGACTTTTCAATCCACAAATACCAAAGATAACATAGAAGGTCAGTGGGAAAACTCTGTGGGACCTGGGTGAGAGAGGAATGTGGTCCAGCCCTTGTCCCAGGGTGGGAGAGGTGGCAGCTGAGGCAGCAGCAGCAGTGGTGGCAGCTGCTTCTGGAACTCTAGGCCCACAGATAGTAGGAGCATAAAGCAGATGATCAGAAGGGGATTACAGGGATCTCTTTGCCAAAGCTGAGGCAAGATTCTCTTGCTTTGCCCTGTTTGGATCTGGTGGCAGTCCTGGGTGGTGCAACCAGGTGAGAAAGAATGTTGGTGTGGCAGAATTTGTGATTGTGGTGGAGAGGTAATCCTCCTTACAGTTCCAAGGCAGAGAAGAGTGCTTATTGTCACTCACAGACCAGGCACAGGCCAGGAAAGGAGTAAATACCCTTCCTTCAATCATACTATGTTAGAAGAGTTGAAAATTTACAGGTCCTAGAAGGATCTCTGACAACAAGCTGTGCAAAACCCCTGAAGCTTGGAACAGTACACCCACCCCCACTAACACCACCCCACCTTAAGCAGAGTCCTACCTTGACAAAGAGTTAGAAAGTCAAGGATTTGGCTGGGAAAATGAGCAAATAGAATAAAACACCTCAGACTATAGAAGCTTACTTTGGTGACAAAGAAGATCAAAACATAAAACCAGAAGACAACAAAGTCAAAGCTCCTATATCAAAAGCCTTCAAAAAGTATTAATTTGTCAAAGGACACAGAACAGCTCAAAAAGGATTTTGAAAATCAAGTAAGAGAAGTAGAGGGAAAATTGGCAAAATGAAAGAGAGCGATGCAAGAAAATAATGAAAAACAAGCCTTACTAAAGCAGACTCAAAACCACTGAGAAAATAACGCCTTAAAAATAGACTAAACTAAATGGCTAAAGAAGTCCAAAAAACAATGAGGAGAAGAATCCCTTCGAAAGCAGAATTGGTCAAATGGAAAAGGAGGTTTCACGAGCTCACCAAAGAAAATAATTCCTTAAAAATTAGAATGGAGTAAATGGAAGCTAATGACTGTATGGGAAATCAATATAGTATAAAACCGTAGCAAAATAATGAAAAAAAATAGAAGACAACATGAAATATCTCATTGGAAAACCAGACCTGGAAAATAGATCCATGAGAGGATTTAAAAATTATTGGACTAACTGAAAACCACCATAAAAAAAAATAGCCTAGCCACAATCTTTCAAGAACTTATCAAGGAAAGCTGCCGTGATATTCAAGAACTCTGGGGGAAAGTAGAAATGGAAAGAATTCACCAATCATCTCTTGAAAGAGATCCCAAAAGGAAAATTCCTAAGAATGTTGTAGTCAAATTCCAGAGTCCCCAGGCCAAGAAGGAAATACTGCAAGATGCCAGATAGAAACAATTTGAGTATCTGGAAATATAATCAGGATAACAGCTTCTACATTAAGTAATCGGAGGGCTTGGAATATGATATTCTATATGTCAAAGGAACTAGGATTAAAACCAAGAATCACCTACCCAGTAAAACTGAGTATAATACTTCAGAGGAAAAATGTATATTTAATGAAATAGAGGACTTTAAAGAATTCTTGATGCAAAGACCAGAACTGAATGAAAATTTGATTTTCAAATACAAGAAGCAAGAGAAGCATGAAAAGGTAAACAGAAGAGAGAAATCATAAGGAACTCATTGAAGATAGACTGGTTACATTCCTACATGGAAAGATGATGGTTGTAAGTCATGAGACCTTTCTGAGTATTAGGGTAGTTGAAGGAAATACATATAAATATTGATAGATATAAAGATAGATAGATAGATGGATAGATAGACAGATAGATAGATATGATAAAGATAGAGAGATAGAGGGCACAGGGTGAATTGAATATGAAGGGATGATATCTAAAAAATAAAATTAAGTGTTAAGAGAGGAATAAATTGGGAGAAGGAGAAAATGAGAGGCAGAATGGGGTAAATTATCTCACATTAAAAGAGGCAAGAAAAAACTTTTACAATGGAGGGGAGGAGGTGGGCAGTGAAAGGGTATGAGTGAACCCAACTCTCAGTGGATTTGGCGAATAATATACACCCTCAATTGGGTGTCTTACCCTATAGGAAAGTAGGGGAGAAGGTATAAAAGCAAGGGAGAGATGATAGGAAGGAGGACATATTGAGGGAGGGTGGGTCGGAAGCAAACACTTTTGAAAACTGATTTTCTCAAAGGAGAAAACAGAATAAATGGGGAGGGGGATAGGATGGAGGGAAATATTTTTAGTTCTTCAAAACATGATATTATGGAAGTGTTTCACATAACTACACATGTATAACCTATATTGAATATCTTACAAGCATTGGAGTATACAAATCTGTCTATCTTACAAGAAAGTAAGGGGGAGGGGGCAGCTAGGTGGTGGCTAAGTGGTGCAGTGAATAGAGTATTGGCCTTGGAGTCAGGAGGACCTGAGCTCAAATCCAGCCTCAAATACTTAACATTTTGAGCTGGGTGACCTTGGTCAAGTCATTTAACCCCAATTGCCCTGCCTTCCCCTCTCCAAAAAAAAAGAAGAAAGTAAGGGAGATGGAGATAAGGGGGGTGGTGACAGGAGATAGGACAGAATGGGAGAAGAGGTAATCAGAATGCATGCCATCTTAGGATGGGGGGAAGGGAGAAATGGGGAGAAAATTTGGAACTAAAAGTCTTGTGAAAGTGAAAGTTGAAGACTAAAAATAAATTGATTAGTTTTTAAAAAATGAAAGAAGAAAACCCAAACACATCCACACATGTACATGTGAGGTTTGTTTCCTGCAACTTTTAAATTAAGCTGCCTAGTTGCTTATTTATTTATTTGTAAAACACACCACCAACACCTCCTGAGGAAGCTTGGGTTAAAGTGAGAATAAGGGAAGTCAAGAAAAAAGGGGAAGGGATAGAGAAATGAGGTTGCACAAATAGTACAGTGGAAAACCCTAGTTTGGTGGGGGGTTAGAGGGGCATCCTGGGATACAAATGGAAGTCATCTTTAGCCCCCGTTGGTATGTAGCAGTGTCTGCAGGCAGTCCAAGGTGCTAACATTGTTGGCTTTGCCACCTGGTGCAGATGTATGTTTGAGTGAAGCTGGGTGGATAGTGGTAGGCCCATGGGAGCCTGGGGAGCCCTGGGAGGGAGTTGCAAGACTGGACAGGGAGGAAAAGGTGGTAGATAGGGTGGTGGGGCCTTGGTGTTGACCAACTCATGCTCAGATGCCCCACTAGTGTTGGTGCCTTCTAAAGGAGGGGATGCAGTAGGCAGTGGGAGCTGCTTACAGGCTGACTGGACTCAGTACTTGAGGGGGAGAGGGCCAGGGAGATTCAGACAATACCCATATGTGTATAGTACTCCTTTAGAGGTTCATCCTCATAAAATACCTCTACTTTATACTTGCTGGGCACGTCCATCTTCTTATGGAGACACTTGGCAAGATGCATGACCGTCCTGGCTGCTGGGCATCACAAGAACCATACCCCTGTTTCCTCCATGTCCTCATCATCATTTTCCAAGGTACTCATCTTCTCTTGCCTGTACCTGACACTCTCATAAAATTCAACACAGAAGCTGACAAATTCCTCACCACTCAGGCCCTGCTTCTCCTGTTCTAGGAAGGACCTCACACAGTCTTCATTGGGGACTTAGGTGAAAGTAGGTTGCATAGAAATCTCACTGAGGTTTCAACTCATCTTTAAAAAGTCCAGAGACTAGTTTATATATGATGTCTTGAAAGTTTTTGTCTGACCTGATGCTCAGCAGTGGACATGTTTTATCACATGAGAGTACTTGTTCTCCAGGTATCAGACAATGAACGTTTTGCAGAAGGAATGCAGACATTCTACACTGTTGGTGGCATTGATGAAATATCCCCTTTGGAGGGCACACATGAGATGTGGGTTCATTCTATGATTTTAATCCAAGGTGTGTGATGTACAATGCTGGGTTAAAGGAGGGGGAACACCATTCTGCATCCAGGTCCTATGGGTCATGGGAAAAGGGGGCAGGGTTAAAGGGAAGAGATGAGGGAGAGGGGCTGAACTCTCCCACCAGCTGCTGAATGGGAGATCCTAACCAATCTTAAAACAAAAGGAAAAACTAACAATTGTTGGCTGAATTGAAAATTGAGCTGACCCTGGTTATGTAGCCCAGATACAGAGTCTAACAGAGAGACAGAGACAAAGACAGAGAGAGAGAGAGAAAGGGGAAAAAATGTTTGAATTAGCAGATCAGTTCCTGTGGTGAAGCTGTGGAATCCTTGCAATTTTATTTTGTTTTTTGTTATGTTTTGTTTGTTTTGTTTTGTTTAGAGTATGAGGAGCAAATCTTAATATGGGAGAGGAAGAATGGGGGAGTTTCTGAAGGTTAGGGAACATGTGCAATGGTGTATGTGTGAAGGCTAGGCTCAAAAGTACCAGCAGGTGTGTGGGAACTTGGTCTAAGTGTGTTTTTGGCAGGTGATGACACCCGCTCTGTGTCTTGGTCCTACTCTTACCCCACCAATCCTCCTCATCCTATCAGTATGAGAAAGAAATGATGAGAAAGCCCAGCTGGTTTCTACTTTTGAATGACAAATTTCTCAGCTTCCTGTTTTCTCTGCAAGAAGAGTATATGTCTGGAAGGCACAAGAGGGCCTCCAGTAGGAGACAAGAGTGATAACAAAATGACTATGAATTAAATTTCCCTAACAAAGATAGAACCCAAAGTCAAAGGAAATACAGAAAATCATAGGATTGAGCCCAGGTAGGGAGCTTAGAAATTATCTAGGACAACCTTCTCATTTTACAGATGAAAAAAAACTGAGGCCCAGTAGGAACTAAACGCCTTGCATAAGATCACAGAGTCGGAAAGTAGTTCATCCAAGAATCAAACCCAGGCCTTCAGATTCCAAATTCACTGCTCTTTTCACTACTCTATGACTGATTCCAAAAATTTTCAGATGGAAAATTATTTCCAAGATACTTGAACCAATTAATATGCTTTTGATAAACATGTGACATTTACAAAGGTATGGTCAATATGTTTTTTTTTAAACAACATTTAAATTAAGGAATCTGCTATCTTACTGGGGGACAAGAAACCCTTATTTTAAAGACACCACACTGTTTTCTTTCCAGTCAAAAGACTGGGTTCACACAATGTTGGGGATAAAATTCAATTTTCCTTTAGGGTCTCATTTAGGTCTAATGGAAATGACCCTCATTTAGATTCTGAATCCCTAGAGTTTGAAAAGCCTGTCCTCTGTCATAAGCTTACATCTAATTTAACTTTACATGAAAAAAAGCTATAAATCAGATCTGAGTATTCATTTTAGTATCAAAGTTGGTATGAATGAGTGTGAAAGACAAGTATTGGTGCTGAACAGATTGACTAATACTTTCTTAGACTACATTTAGAGAAGCATAGCATTGAGTTCATGGGAAGTGACAGTCCCATGGCACTCTGCATTGGTCAGACCCCTCTGGAATGGCATGTTCCATTTTTAGTACACACAATTTATAAGGGGCATTAGCAAACTGGAGTGCATCTGGAGAAGAAGAATATGGGGGAGATCAATGAGAACACTATTGCTGCTGCTACTACTACTACCACTACCACCACCATCATTACTACTACTACTACTACTACTACTACTACTACTAATAATAATAATAATATTAAAAGCTAGCATTTATAAAGCACTTTAAGGCTTTCAAAATACTTAGCATATAGCTCATTTATCCTCACAACGAACCTGTGAAGTCGGTGCATTTATTACCCCTATTTGACAATTGAGAAAATTGACCTATGGACAAGTTAAGTCAGAGTCACTGATATAATAAGTAGTAAGTGTCTAAGAAAGGATTTGAACTTGTCTTCCCAAATCCAAGTCCCTGTACTCTACCCATTGTGCAACCTCGTTACCTATATTATACTAGGATTAAAGGAAGTATTCATGTTTAGCATGGAGAAGAAAACAGAAGACATGTGCAGATGGGGGTATGCAGAAGGACTGTTTAATATCTTCCATGAATTTAAAAAAAATTATCATGCAGAAGGCCTAAACATATTCTATTTGTCCCCTGAGAGAGGAATGGTGATTTGTGGGGGAATGATGACAAGAGGTGAATTTTTGTTGCAAATCAGAGGAAAAAAATGTCTTAAAGATAATAGCTGTCAAAAATGTTGAATGGACTGTTTGGGGTGTGGGGTAAGAGGTTCTTTCTAAGTCAAAGTTTTCAAGCAGAACTTTGATACCCTTTTTTCCAGGGTGTTGTAAAAGTGTTTATTGCATTAAGTAAATTTATATGAATTGTGTTCCCACCAACCTAGTCTACAATTCCATGATTTGAATGTATTTAATTAAACGAAATCTTACAAAAGACGACTATGGCAAGATTACATGAGTGTGCAACTCAGCGTGAGTCATGTCTATATGCATAAATCAGACTGACAGATTAATACTAATATTAATTACAATGCATATGGTATGGAACATACATGACTTACAAATATATTATGATGTTATCAGTATCAGAGATAACTGGACACCGTTGTTTAGGCCTCTACAACTAGGAAGAAGTTCAGTTCAAATGTTAAGCTCAAAGTGTCTGGGATGTGGGACAGAACCTATATACGTAGTATGAGTATATGTTATTGATCCTGTTTTGATACTTTAGTGGATCTGTGGTCTCCTCAAGGTGGGTATTTTCTTTAATGATTCAGTTCATAATCCATCCCACCCCTGTTGTCCTCTGTGAATCTTATCTATTAACTCTCATAAATTCTGCACAGGGAGGTCATTCAAGAGGTCATTTAATATTCTGGCATCTTCTTAAAAGTCTCCTGCCTTTGCATAGGTACCAATGTAGCACACAAACTCTATGCTGCCTGTAACACAGTGAGCGTTGGACTCAGTGTCAGAAAGATCTGGGTTCAAATTTGACCTCTGTCAATTAATAGCTCACTGACATTCAATTACTAGATCACCCACAATCAGGTAGACTTTTTAAATCTCACTTATCTTCAGAGGTAGAATAGGGATGACTATACCTATAAAATGTCATTTCTCATTATATTGTTTTTGGTGGTGTTATGCCTTGTTTCATTTTCTGCCTCATTTTTGAACTGGCTTTAATCACTGAATGGGTGTTGCCTCAAAGTGAGACTTGTTAAACAACTTGGCTTAAAACAGCTAAGTTCTCCCATGGCATCCAGGGCCATCTCCTGTCATTCTGACCTATATCTTGCCAATGGACCCAGATGACTTTGGAGGAGAAAGTGAGGCTGATGATTTTGCATAGTCCTCCCTCACTTAAATACAATTTGCTTTCATGTTATGGCATCACCTCCCTGATGTCATGGTACTTTTTGAAAACAAAGGACAAATAGCATTTAATGATAGCACATTCTCCCTAGTCCTGTATTTCTCTAATAACTTCATTTATACTACCACTTTTCCTATGCAATGCCTCACTTACAATGTATTACAGTCTGCTTATGTCCAGAATTGTCCTCTCCATTGACTTTGGGCAATCTTTGTAATGGTAATGGAATTTAAAGATCCACCTGTATTGCCTTGGTTTTCAGGTTGAGTGCTGAAACCCAGAGCTTGTGAATCCCACTTGTGGGATAGACTTGTTGACATGAAGAGAGAGGGCTGAACTGGGAGGAGCTGGTGCCCTGGATTTAGAGAGAAGCCCAAGCAGAGAGAAGGCCCAAGCAGACAGAGGCCAGAAGGACTTTTGAGGAGCAGTATCATAGAGGCAGAGAGAGAGAATTAACAGAGGCCAGAGTTGCTGAGAGATTGCTGAGGGCCAGTTGGAGCCGCCCAGGACTTTTGAGAACTGCCACCCACAAGCTGCCCAGGACAGAGGAGGCATGACAATGATGCTAGTATTTTGTCTGTCTGTTTTGATGTTGTTTTGCCAGATTTATCTGCTGATGAAGGACAGAGCTATTGTTGCAGAGGTCCTGGAACCTTGTTGTTGGTTCAGAAGCCCTGAGGAAGGATTTTCTTGTTGTATGTATACAGAAATCCTGTAAGAGGGTCTTGCTGATGTTTTCAGGGGTTCTGGGACTGTTTTGCAGGAAGAGAGTGAATTAATGAGGATAATGGCAATGTATATTGTGGCTTTATTAAGCTTTGTCTCCCCAGGAACAGAGATTGCTTATAATTTGCCTCCTGTCAAGATGAAGAAAAGACTTCTCCTTGGATATTCAATGCTGTGATGATATCTTAACCTTGTTGTAGCTTAAAGGTAGATAGCTTTTTGTTTTCTCTTGCCCCTTTTGAGAAAGTGCTTGACATTAATGGATGGTATTATAATTCAGTTGTGATCCAGGTGTGGGAAACTTTTGACTTTTTTGTGCTCTGTGACTGATCAAATGAATGTACTTTGTTTATGATTGGAAACTAATCTCCATTTGAGAAGAAGGACTTTGTAACTGACTAAATGGATGTACTGCCCAGGGATGAGCTACTTGGACCTTGGTACTTTGCAATGGAATTGAGGACATACTACATTATTGAGTTATGCTATACTTTGATCTTCTGTGAATGTTTTGCCTGTCACTATCTGTCACTGAATAAATGGAGTTTGCTATGCTCATAATCTGAACTTGGAGGTTGCTTTTGCTTGGCATTATAATGTTCTTCATTAATTTTTTGGAGAGTCTAGGATATCATGATTTTCTTTCATTACCAATATCCTTCTAGTGATGTTCTTGACCATAAAGGGATAGACTATTGGAAAGAGCTACGAAATATAGATTTTGAATCACCACCTGTCATGGCTAGACTAGACATTCCTTTCCTTTATGGCAGGAAGCTGGGTTGAGATGCATGCTCAGAATACTTGAACTGCTTGGAACTAAAAATTTTATAAAAGTGAATATTGATACCTATCTTTACATGTAATTGGAAAATTAAAATAAAATACTATTAAGTGGGGAAAAATAATAACCAAAAAAAAAAAGAAAAAAGAAAAGCATTGAGGCAGGGTGGGGGGAAGGGAAAAAATCCTCAAGCTGCAAACGCTCTTAAGATTTTGTTCTATGTTTTCTTGTCACATTTCTATGATTCTAAGAGCTAGTCTTTTGATCAGTTTCCCTGATGTTGTTTAGGTGCTATGTTCTGTTACTACAACAATGTATAGAGTGAATGGCACAGGTTGAAATAAAATAGATAAATGTGATAGATGAAAAAGCAGGATTTGCCCAAAATCTCTATCCATACTACCATTCAGTTTTTAAGTGCAGTAATGGCAAAAGCTGTTACACTGAAGCCACAGACCTTTTAAATGAGGAGTTAAAGAAGGAAGTATTTAAACAGGAACAAAAAGTTTCCTCCTCCTCACCCTTGTTCTTGCTTTTGCAGTGAATCATTTCTAGCTACCTCAACCAAAGCAAGCAAGATTAGAAAATTATGTTATGTTGTATGGTGATGAATCAATTACTAAATATGTTAAAATCAATTGCACGATTTTGTAGAACTGAACATTGTACTTAATGTCACTGTCTGAGCTGTTTTAAAAATAGATTAAATCCCTATAAATGATAGCAGGGAACAATTACACAGATTACAGAGTATATCATAACTATTTGCTGCAGAGACTTTTCTCTGAAATGGTTGTTCCAGGGTACACACATGAATGCAATAGAGATGCATTTTAATGAAAGTCCATCTATCTTTGCTGCCCCTGGTTCTAACTACTTTGATGATATGGGAAGATAACCCCTACCATTCTGAAGCCAACATCCACAGGGAAGTCCCAAGTATGTTTCTTACTATTTCATTTTTTCTTTTCTTCCTTGCCCTGGACAATGTGTGGGGTCTACAACTTCACCCATATAGAAAGGCACCTCCAGACTTGATATTATCCAATGTTCTGAAAAGTAAATTTGCAGTTCCAGGTGCTGTAGGGCATATTTAATGTCCTAAGATATATGGCTAAAGATACACACTGGGATAAGTTATGAAATGTTAACTTAGGTTTCCCTCCAAGATAGTTTATTAATAAATGCTGTGGTCTATGAGATCAGTATTATAAATCAGATTATATTTGACTCAGTTTAAATTGTGCTTCTATGCCTGATCTTATCTTGGGTATAGTTTTTATATCTGCTGAGAAACTTCCTGAAAATATATGGAAAATGAAATTCCTGTGGCATTATAATTTGTTTTACCCCTTAAAAAATCTATAAAAGAAATAAAAAAACATGCCCCAGCTTTTCTTTTGTTCATCTCCTTTCCCAGAGTGGAGTATCCCATTCAGATAAAACTATTGAAGGGTGATATGTAAGTTAAAAATCTCTCTCAATAAATGAATGGAATGTATTTTAGAGTTGATTGCAGATTTTTAAATAGCAATTTTCTCCTGGTGATAATTTGGGCTAAAAATTATAGAAGACCAGGATTTTAGAAGGATCAATAATTACCAGGGACTAAAACAACAGAAAGAAGTCTGGTGGGTATGAACACCCTGAAAAATTAAAGTGATGAAATGAGCCTTCAAAGTTGAACAAAACAGACACCATTAAAGATGAGGAAAGGAAGGGAACAAATATTTCTATTATACCCCTTATGTGCCAGGCACTGTGCTAAGCACTTTACAAATATTGTTTCATTTAATTGTCACAACAGCTCTGTGAGGTATTATCCCTTTACTATTGGGGAAATTGAAGCAAATGTAGGTAAAGTGACTTGCCCAGGGTCACATAACTAGCAAGTGTCTGAGGTCAGATTTGAAATTAAATTTTCCTGAATCTAGACCCAGAATTTTAGCCACCATGCCACCTATCTGAGTATTTCAAATAGCAAAAGGAAAGAGATACAAAATCCTAGTAACTGATCTAATATCCACAACTTATTAATCAGTACATTGTAAAGACAAAGAAGAATTTTAACCTGCATTAGTAAAGAAAGTACCCCACCAATGGGAACCTGGATGTACTAACAAATTAAAGCCTTTTTTATGATATAGTGCCTCCAGAGAGAGGCAGTATTACATAGTGGATAGAGATTAAACCTAGGATTCAAGAAGACCTAGGTTTAAACCCTGTCTCTAAACATTTGCTGTTGACCATGGGCAAAACACTTAACCTTTCTGTGCTATAGCCAACTCTCTTTTGGCTATAAGTTGTAGAGCAGTAGCCAATATGCTCTGGCGGAATTAATTTCCACAAGAGTTCCCCACATCACTGAAATCACAGGTCCAGATATCAATTTACATATAGAGACACATTTGTTATATGTTTATATTCTATATTGTGACATATATAATACTTTAGAGCTACTAATTCCATAATTACTGATTTAATACCTCTATAGAACAATCCACTTAACTAGGTTTCATAGTAAATCATTCAACTCAATCCAGCTACCTCACCAAATTGTAACCTTATCCCAAAGTGATCCATGGAAGGTAGTGGGGAGAGATCAATGCAAAACCATCCCCATTACTGAAGAAAACAGCCAAAAATAGTGTTAGCTAATGTTCTGAGGAGTAGCAAGCATCTTTTCCATTGAAATCTTGAACATTAACAAGATTACTGATAAATAAATAAGCAAATAAATAGCACCACCCACTTCCAGCTTCATGTCTATACACACTTATACATACACATGCATATGTGTATATATATGTATATATGTATGTATATGTATATGTATACAGCTCGAATATATGCATGTCATAGAGATCTGCATTTGTAAGTACAAAACAAAGTTTTAAATACATTTATAAAACCAGAAACAAAAAACAATAAATTCCATCAGACAGTGCTGTCCACTTCAATTGGTGATAGTGGAAAGGAAGAAGGTAGCTTAGTAGTTTTCCTTTCTTTTGCTTTGTGGTGTCATATAAATTATCCAAAGCAACATTCACCTTTCCCCAGGAATAGTCCGTCTCTGTTGGTTTGTCTGGTTTGTATCTGGATTGAATTAAAGCCTGCCGGAAGAGCTCAGGAAACATCCTTGATAGGAGAAACTATGATGCTCCTGACTCCTTAAATCATGCTTGCTAGGGTCTCCTGCCATGGGAGAGAACTAGCTGTTATGGGGGAAAGGAAGGAGAGTATTGCTACTCTACCCCACCCCACCCCCACACATTGTCATTCTCTGGAGCTCTGCTCTCATGATTCAACCTTACATGTCCTATAATGGCAATCTGTTTTGCTCACTTGGCTCAGGATAAGAAGTTCTTCCTAAGCTAGGTGAGGCATCATGTTATCTCATTCATCATTAAATCAGGGTAAAACTCATGCAGAAATGTGCAGATTGAGGACATGCTGATTAATGGATTGATAACAACCTGGAAGAAGGTTTCTAGTGGCATAGCATAGGCCTCTGACCTCAGTCAAATTTTTACCAATGATTTGGATGAAGATATAGCATATTTAGAGCATTTACAGATGAAATAATATTTGTAAAGAACTTAGCCTAGAGGCTGGCACTAATACCAGTCACTAATAAATGCTTGTTCCCTACCTGGGGTATAGTTAATGATACTTAATATCTTGTATGATAGGCACTACCCATTTTTTCCATGTGTTGGATTTTTTTTTCAAATTTTTACTATAACAAAATGAGATTTAGGAGAGATGAAGGGAAAATAGAATACTAGAGTTCAAAAATTCGCTTCTTCAGTAGGAGTTATAGTGAAGGGGCTGACTTACCATTTAGTGATATAGGAAAGAGCTGGGAGCACAGCACATCTAACATGTCAGTGGTGTAATGTGCCAAGGGAAACAATGTATGTAATCTTGCACTCTTTCTGTGAATCTAACTATATAAGTTAAGGGGAGGGTGGTTGATAATATACTCCTAACTAGTCAGACCTAGGGCGACTAGGAGGTACAGTGAATACTGTTGAGTCTGGAGTGAGAAAGACTTGAGTTCAAATATGACCTCAGACACTTTACTGTGTGATCCTGGGCAAGTCACTTAACCCTGTTTGACTCAGTTTGTCATCTATGAAATGATCTGGAGAAGGAAATGCAAACCACACCAATATTTTAAATAAGAAATCCCCAAATGAGGTCACAATGAGTCAGGCATAAGTAAAAAACAACAGAGGAACAACAAAAATTGGTCAGACCTCTTTTATGGTGCTAAAAATCTATCTTGGTTGTCATATTTTCAGAGGGACATAGTCAAGATGAAATATCTTCAGAGGAGAATGAGAGGGAAGATGAGAGAATTTATATTTATTTCATTTGAAGAAAACTTAAAGAACATTGGTATATTTGTCTAGAGGAACAACTAATAAAAAAAAAACATTGAAAATATATATAACAAGCATTATACCAGGGCTAGGAGAAAGTAATTAAAAAAAAGTTTTTGTCCTCAAGTATCTTCTCTTAGACCAGGGTGAAACAGAGACATACAAATAGATATAAGATATATACAAAGGAAATGTGAATGAGTGGGAAGGAAGATGCTCTAGTACCTAGAGGATCAGGAAAAGTCTCGTGTAGAAGGTGACATTTGAGCTGAGCTTTGAAGGAAGCCAGGGATGCTAATAGATGGAGGTGAGAAGGAGTGCAATCTGAATATGGAACAATCTGTACACATGGGACATAGAGTGTGTGAAGAAAGTAATATGAAATAAACTTGAAAATGTAGGTTGGAGCCAAATTGTGAAAGGTTTTACATGTCAAACCAAATAGTCTGTATTTCATTTTAGGGGTCATAGGAGCCACTAGACTTTTATGAGCAGACAAGGAATATCACCTTCTTTGGTAGTGATGTTGGACATGGATTGGAAAGGGGATTGGGTGGATACAGGGAGCCCAATTAGGAGACCTGCAATAATTCAAGATCTAGGAGATGAGAACCTGAATTAAAGAAATATGATTGTGGAGAAAGGGATATAGATGAGGGAGGTAGAATTAAGAAGAACTGACAACTGATCAGATATGGATGGGAGGAGGTGTCTCTGAGGTGAACATGGATGTTTGGAAAGATAGTAGTATGTCTTTGACAGAAATAAGGGTATTAGGAAAAGGAGTCAGTTGTGGGCTAATGGTAAATAGTTTTCTTTTGGATCTATTGAATTGGTGGGGCCTATGGAACAAGCAGTTGGATATACCTAATAAGCAGTTAAAGATAGAGTATTAGCCTTCAGGGGAAAGACTATGACTGGATAAATAGATTTAGAAATCATTTGCACAGAGATAATCATTGAAGCCATGGTAACTGATCAGATTACTGAATGGGTATTAAAAGAGGAGAGAACCCAAGATAGGGCCTAGAGGCATAATTCCAGTAAGGAGTCAAGACGTTCCTGGTGAGCAGGCAAAGGGAAACTTAGAAGAAGCAGCTAGATATGTAGGAAGAAAACCAGGAGAAAGCGAGATAAAAAAAATAGAAAGTATGCATAGAAAAAGTGGTTGACAGTGTCACGTTGTGCGGAAAGGAGAAGAATGAGAACCAAGAAAAGGCCATTGGATTTAGCAACCTTTTAAGGTCATGGGTACCTTTGGAGAGAGCAATTCCTGGGGAGTGGTGAGGTTAGAAGGTAGATTTTCGGGGACTGAGAAGTGAAAATGGGAGCAGAGACTGAAGAGACAATTTTTGTTTGTTTTGGTTACTTGGTTTTATTTGTTTTTTGTTCCCCTAGGAGTTTGGCTATGAAAAGAAGTAGATATATAAAACTCATTTGAGAAGATGATGGGATTAAGCGAAAGTTTTAGACAAGAGGGAATTTAGTAGTGTCTTCAAATATCTGAAGGATTTCATGTGGAAGAGTATTAAATTTTGCAAGTGTTTGTGCCTCCAGAAAGCAGAGGCAGGGCAGATTTGTGCAAGCTGAACAGAGGTATCTTTAATCAAAGCAAGGGGAAGAACTTTCTAACAATTATATCTGTACAACAGTGGAATAGAATTTTTTTTTTGAGATAGTGAACCATTACTGGAACTTTTCAAGTAGAAGCTGAATAGCCACCCATGAAAGGTGTTAGAGTGGGGTCCCTGTACTAGATAAGAGGTTGGTCCAATGACCTGTAAGCTCTCTTGCAATTCTAGAATTCTAAAATGGTGGGTTTTCTTTTCAGAGTGAATCTTCTTCCCATCCTACCCACTGCATAAACACAATGTTAACACTCCCTGACTAACAGCCCTAGACCTTTCCCCCTGAAAAGACAGGGAAGCATGCAGCCTCAAGTTTTCAGGTTACCTAATCCCATTTCCAAATCATTAAATTTTATCACTCTGATCTAAAATTTATCACCCTGCTCTTTGCTTCTCAATTTATTGTTAACTTATCTGAAGAAAGGGTGGAAAATCAGTTCATAGAATCATAGAGATAGAGAAGGAAGGGACCCTAAAGACAGTCTAGTTTACTCCATCTTCATTTTGCAGATGAGGAAACAGAGGATTACAGTAGTGAAGTGACTTTCCCAAGGCTATACTATGGATGTCAGTGCATTGTATTAGATTATAACATCACTTCTTGTAATATATTGACCTTTTTTTTCAGGGTTCTTTTGGAAATACAATGCCTTAATCTGTAGGAGGATATAGGTGCTGCTGCTTTCAACCACCGTAGAAGAATGTTTGGGATGACATCTTAAACCACAGATTGTCTATCACTATCATGTGAATATCACTACATCAGCATCTATTTATTCCAACTTTTCATAGTGCTTACCTTGGTTCATGATTCTGTAACATTCACCTCATGTAAGCTCAGAGTGTTATATAACTAATATTCTGGATGTACCAAGGGTTTTGTTCAGAAGCCCAGCATAGGCTAAACCAGCATTGATTTGTGTATGCCTCACTGCTTCAGAAAATGGGAGCAAGGAAATAAGGTAGGAGAGAAAGGGGAAAGCTTCCCCACACTGCTATGCTCAGGCAAAAAAATGGCCACTGGCACTTCTTGCAAATAAAGGATGAAAAGTTTTGTGCTTTAGGTTGCTTATGCATGCAGTGAGTAAAGCTTTTCATGGAAATTCATGACCCATACTGGGTTCTCAGGATTGTGTTAGGAACTATCCGAGTGTAGAGTTCTATCCAAGTCCAAGCCCAGTAAGTCACTAAGCAACTATGGGATCTGAAGGACAAAATAATCACCAAGCATTACATAAAAATTCAGTTTGGGAACAAACCACAGAAGCAGCCAGCTGTGTCTCCTATACTATCTCTCAAAAGATTATGTTCTTTTTTTCCCCTAGTTTAGTAGTTAGATTGCAAATTGTCACTGAAGTTTCAACTATTCAGTTCAAGATAAACATTTGCAAGTCAAGATTACCATTTTCCACCCAATAGCAATCCCCTTCTCCTGACTGTGGGGAAGAGGAGGAACAGTAAAGAAAATCATAAGTTGCTAGGTCAAATGGTCCAGAACTGAAAACATGTCTGTAGTGCACAAACATGGAAATTTTGGAGGGTATTATAGTAGGGAGCAAAAAGTACCCAAGGTTAGAATATGGGGTAGTTAGTGCAATTCCTTAATCTAGTAAGAACCTGCCTCTGACAAAAGATCTCCCATTAGAAAGATACCATGGGAAATTTATGGCAATATTGTGCTTAACTCTTTGCAGGCCTGTGACAATCTCTTCTCAATTTAGAATGATGCCTGGGTGATCTGACGTCTGAAATTCCAGCCAACAAAAAAGTGATTTTGGAGCTCTGAAACTTTCTGATTTAGTGGTATTCTCTGGATAAGATCTGGACCTAGGATTTCATTCCTGAGAACTCCTGGGTAAGGACATTTCTATAAATCAAGCACTGCATCTTTTTTGAAAAGTATAGTCTTAAGGAGTTGCCTAAAACCCTGGGTAGTTAAGTGACTTGTCCATCATGATATAGCCAGTATGTATCAGAGGTGAGATTTGAGGACTGCTCTCTATTCACAACACAATGATGCCTCTCAGGAGCATTCTGTGAAACTTTTAGGTAAAAGTAGAAAGCCACGCTAAATTTGATCTTTGACATGCTCTGCAGACTTGGTTTGATTAAAATCAAAGAAAGATAGAAATTATGGCTCCACAAACCCAGTGAGGCTGGAATTATTGTAAACTGTTGATTGATGGCATTGAGAGAGAACCAGTTCTTAAGGTGTTCAAATGAGGACCTGAAACAAACCAAAAAGAGCACTTAGTTCAAAAACAAATTTGCTGGAGGGGAAGATGGGAAGGTCATTGATGGGTACCACTTGAACCTTACTCTCATCAGTATTGGTTCAAAGAGGGAATAATATACTCTCAGTTGAATATTGAAATCTATCTTACCTGACAGGTAAGTAGGAGGGGGAGGAGATCAAGTATAGGGGGGGGGGACTGAAAGAAGGAAGGGCAGATCAGGGGAGGTAGTAGATAGAAGCAAAACTCTGGTGAGGAGGGAAAGGTTTAAAGGAGAGAAGAGAAACAGGAGGAAGAAGAGGAGAGGGAAATGGAGGGAAATATACAAATATTAATCATAACTGTGAATGCAAATGGGATAAACTTTCCTCTAAAACAGAAATGGACTGCAGAATGGATCAAAACCCAGAATCCTCCAATGTGTTGTTTACGAGAAACACACTTGAAGCAGAGACACACACAGAGTACAAGTAAAGGGTTGAAGCAGAATTTATTATGCTTCAGTTAAAGAAAAAAAATGCAGATGTAGCAATCCTGATCTCAGACAAAGTAAAAGCAAAAGGAAACTATATCTTGCTAAAATGTACCATAGACAATGAAGCAATATTAATACTAAACATATATATACTGAGTACAATAGCATCAAAATTCTTTTTTTTTTTGCTTTTTTTTTGGGAGGAGCAATTGGGGTTAAGTGACTTGCACAAGGTCACACAGCTAGTTTTGTGTTAAGTGTCTGAGGCTGGATTTGAACTCAGGTCCTCCTGGCTCCAGGGTGGGTGCTCTATTCACTGTACCACCTAGCCACCACTAACATCCAAATTATTAAAGAAGTTAAGTGAGTTACAGGAATAAACAGACAGCAAAACTATACTAGTGGGGGACCTCAAATGTCCCCTCTCAGAACTTGATAAATCCAAACAAAAATAAATAAGAAACTTAGGAGGTAAATAGAATATTAGAAAAGTTAGATATGATAGACCATTGGAGAAAACTGAATGGGAAATAGAGCTAGAAAAAAATAACAACAAAATTCATCTCCAAGAACAAAAGGCCAAGATCAAGGGAATTAATGGGGAAGAAAAATGCAAAGAAAGGTGATAACAAATCTCAAACTATATTATAAAGCAGTAATCACCAAAACTATCTAGTATTAACTAAGAAATATAGTGGTGGATCAGTAGAATAAGGTACACAAGACACAATAGTCAATGACCATAGGAAACTAGTGTTTAATCAACCCAAAGATCCCAGCTTTTAGGATAAGAACTCAGTATTTGATAAAAAGTGCTGGGAAAACTGGAAAACAATAGACACAAACTAGGTATAGACCAGCATCTTACACCATATGCCAAGATAAGGTCAAAATGGGTACATGATTTATACATAAAAGGTGACACTCTAAGCAAATTTAAGGAGAAAGTAATAGTCTACCTGTCAGATTTATGGGGAGAGGAAGAATTCATGATCAAAGAAGAGATGGAGTACATTAAGAAATATAAAATAGATCGTTTTGATTATACTAAATTGAAACCAATGCAACCAAGACTAGAAGGAAAGCAGAAAGCAGGGGAATAATCTTTACAGCAAGTGTCTATGATTTCTAAAATATATGAACTGAGTCAAATTTATAAGCTGCCTACCATTTTCAGAACAAGGGAGTGAAGGGAGGGAGGGAGAAAATTTGGAACTCAGAATCTTGTAAAAATAAATGCTATTTTTTCTTGACATGTAACTGGGAAAAATAAGTACTATGTTGTTTCAAAAATAAATTTGCTGCATTTAGAAAGCTAGACAAAATCTTTAAGACTTTGAATGGCTCAAAAGGAGGAAGATTGCTCTATATTAAGTAATATCAGGAAGGTAACTGTGGACGAAATGGGACAAAACATCAGAAAATAATTTTCTTTTCTTTGTTAATTTTGCTAATTTGATGAGAATGAGGTGGAACTACAGAGTTGCTTTAATTTGCATTTCCCTAATTATTGGTGCATGTTTAAGAAAATTTAAGTTATTTTTTTTTAATCTCTGTGGAGCTCTGCTTCCAGAGGGGAAAGCTCTGTCCCAAATCGCTGGGGTCCTCCCAGCTGCTGGAGCTCTCAGGAAGTTGCTGGGTCCCTCTCCCACTTCTGGCTCACTGAAGGAAAAAGGACCACAAGACCAAAGCCCAAGACCACAATCTGGATCCAGGCCACTCAATGTGAGAGCACTTGGCCTCTGAATGATCGCTTGGTCCCCCTGCAGTTTGCAGGCTGAGAGCGCTGAAGCCACGATGTGGAGGCGGGTGCAGGTCCTACACCTTTTGCTTCTCAGCCCTGGAGGCGTTTCAGCTGCACCGCTTTTCTCCCACGACCTCGCAAGTCCCACTGACCTAGTTCTTGACAGTGCCACAGCTGCTGCCAATCTGCTCACCCAAAGCTCCCACCAGGGCTTGGCTTCCCTAGTCCAGTCACCCCCAGGGCACAGCCAGGGCTTCAGGCCAGGCTGGTTTCGGTTCTCAGTGCTGATATGGTTCCTTGTAACCAAGCTGACTTTAGTGGAAAGTATATTTGTGTGCGTTTTGGAGTTCTAGAATTAGTTTAGAGTCATATTTTATGGGTATTTTGGGGGTGGCTATGTGAGAGCTGCAATATGTTGCTGCTCCTATGCTGCCATCTTGGCTCTGCCCCTCAAAAATTTAAGTTATTAATGGTTCAAATTTCTTCCTTTGAAAACTGTCTGCTCATACCTTTGAACATTTATCATTTGTGGAATCAGAACCACATCTTAAAGAGAAAGAAATCACGTGGATAGGGAAAATAAAGGAAGATTTTTACATTCCAGATAGAAATGATTAACTGAACGGTTGAGGGAACGGTACTTCATGTTTGGGTAAGAGTTAGGAAACCACTTGTGGAGAACAGAGTATATAAAAGAAACTTATACGGAAATAACTATAATATAGGATGGAGGGAGATTGCAGAGGCACTTAAATGCTAATCTTGTGATTTTTCATTTTATCCTACAGGAAATAGTAAGCAACTGGAAGCTTTTGAGCTAAACAATGGAAGGGTTAGATCAATGAATTAGGAATATTATTTTGACCTTTTTAAGTAGGACAGATTAGAAAGTATAGGGGCTGATGATATTTAATGAATAATTGGTAGTAAAGACATTGTTGTTGTTCAGTCATTTTCAGTCATGTCTGACTCTTCACAACCCCTTTTCAGGTTTGTTTAGTAAAGATACCAGAGTGGTTTGCTATTTCACTCTCCAGCTCACTTTACAGATGAGGAAACTCAGGCAAAAGGGGTTAAGTGACTTGCCCAAGGTCACACATCCAGTAAGTATCTGAGGCCAGATTTGAACACAGGAAGATGAGCACTAGGTCTGGCACTTCATCAACTCTATTACTATCAGAAAAGACATTTTGTGCCAATTTCGACAGCCTCTCTTTTGCCAGCTTTCTTGATTTTGTTTTTGTTTGTTTGATTGTTTGTTTTGCCTAGTTTTCAAAAAGACAAAGAAAGAAGCTCCAAGTCAATCTTTCTAGACATGTCTTTTATGGAGTAGAGACCATTCTAAACCAGAAATCAACTCACTGTTTCCTCCCTATCTTGAAAGCCCAGACAAATGCCACCACCTCAATGAAACTTTCCATGACCTTTTCCAATAGTAAGAAATTGAAATGTCCAAAGTCACTTTGTTTTGTAGCTCTCTGATCTTACGTTATTTTGAATCATAATCATCCATGTTATTTGCCCTCATGAAGGCAAAAAACCTGAACCTTATTTAAATTTTATATCTTCTTCAGCACTTAGCAAACTTTCTGTACATAGTAGGTACCTTTTAGTTGTAGAATTAAACTTAATTTTGTCAGGTAAGGAGGTTAGGAAGAAGGCCATACCCATCTACTACCCAATAAACATTTAAGTGCCGGGCACTTTGCTCAGTACTGGGGATATGATGAATATAAAGAAAGACAGTCCCTTCTCTCAAGGAGTTTATAATCTAAAGGAGGAAGACAATGCACAAAAGTTGGCAGTAAAGGGAGAGGATGACAGGGGGATACCTGAGGCAGGGACATCTTGTTCTGCGGAGTTGAAACCAGGCAGAGAAGAAGATGCAAAGTGAAATGAGCCCAAAAGTTCAATTACTTCCCTATATAAAGGAAGGAATTAGGATAACATTGATATTCCACCCTCCAGCCCTCCAATCAGAGGCTGAGGGAGGTCAAGTTAAGACTTAAGTTAATAGTATGTCATGTGATTGGAGGTGATGAGCTTAACCTGGGAGGGATATCTTTTTCCAAGGGGTTGAGACCAAGCAGAGAAGCCAGTGCATGGTAGAACATAAGCTGATTGACCAAAGTAGTGTTATAAGATGAGGTAGGGTATTTAATCCCTCTCCTTCCCCATTAGTCACTACTTTGACTTATACACAATTTGAGGTATTGATTACAAAATATTACTGTTAAAATGCTAATGGATTATGTAGGAAAGAATGGAAGATCCTGGAATGTTTCTTCATTCAATTCATTCCCATTACTAAGATAGATTCATTTTTTCAGATCAAATGCTATATTGTCCACCTTTGAGGGGACAAGATATATATATATATATATATATATATATATATATATATATATATAGAGAGAGAGAGAGAGAGAGAGAGAGAGAGAGAGAGAGAGAGAGAGAGAGAGCTATAACTTTCCCGGATCTTTCCCTTTCACTTCTTTCTCCCCCTGCTTCTTTCTTGCCCTTTTAGGCTCCCTCTCATCCCTGCTGAATTGAAATTGTTTAAGAACTCTGGATGGCTTGGAGGAGTGCATAGAGAGCTAGGTAGAGACAACAGGTCAGGGTGATGGTCCATAGGAGTAAAGTTTCTGCTAAGGTACAGTAGCATGGCACTAGGCCAAAGAAGACAGAGTTTGACCAATGAGAAGAAAAGTAAAAGGAGGTTGAGTTAAACAGAATTATAATCCATATTCCCAAAACACAGGTCTGACCAGGTCAGTCCCTTAATCAAAAGTTTTCAATGCTTTCTTAATATCTTTGGTATAAAAGAAAGATTCATTAGCCTGGACTTGAAATACCTACAAGTCTCATACCTATCTATGTTTCCAGTCTTATTTCAAATTCTTCTCTTCCGTACGTTTTCTGTTCCAGTCATACTGGTCTATTGGGGAAAGAATGCTGGCAAAATGGTAGAGAACAGGCAGCGGCTCAGCTGAACTCACCCAATATTCCCCTCCAAACAACTTTAAATTAACACCTCAAACTGAATTTTGGAGAAACAGAGCCACAAAAGGTAAGGGTGAAATATTTTTCTAGTCCAAGACAACTTATGAAATTGACAGGAGGGGTCTGTGACAGTGGGATAGGGGGTTGATTCAGAGCATACCATGACAACACCAGCAGCAGGCCTTGAAGGCAGCTACAACAGCAACAGAAGCAGCTTCAGAAGCTCTCAGCCCAGAGACAGTAAGAGGGTCAGACAGAGATTATAAGGGACTGTTTGCTGACACTGGGTATAAGACCTCGTTGCATTATCTATGAAAAGTTCCATGTCACAGTTCTAAGGTGAAGAGGAACACTAGTGGTTGTGAAGTCAGAGCAGGGGTCCTGGTTACAGTTCCAGGGTAGAGAAGAATGTTGGTTGTGACCCACAAGGGATTAGGGTTTCTATTCTTATTTCAAAGACTGAAAAGAAAACTAGCACTTATAGCTACCACAGTCAGGTACACAAGTCAGAAGCACACAAGACTTAGTAGCTTCCAAATTAAAGCATCAAAACACTTGGAATATGATATTCTAGAAGGCAAAGGAGCTAGGATTGTAATTAAGAATAACTCAACAAAACAGTACAATCCTTCGGGTGTGGGTAGGTGTGGATATTTTATGAAATAGGGGACTTTCAAGTATTCCTAATGAAAAGACAGAGTTAAATGCAAAATCTGACATTCAAGCAGAAGATATAAGTATAAAAAGGTAAATAATTATAAGGAAATCAATAAGCTTAGCTTCTTTGCATTTTTATATGGGAAGGTTATTTCTAACTCCTAAAAATTATTATTAATGTGGCAGTTAGAAGGAGTATTCATTGACAGAGGACACAGGTGAGAGTTGACTATAATGGAATGATCTAAAAAAAAATAAGGGGCAAGAAAGAGGAATCTACTGGGAGCAGGGGAAAAGGTGATCAAGAACAAGGAAAATTATCTCACATAAAAGAGGTTCACAAGGAAGAGCTTTGATGTGAAGGGGATAGGGAAGGGTGATCTTGGGCAATGTTTGAATCTCAGTCTTATCAGAATTGTTTCAAGCAGGGAATACAATATACACTCAGTAGGGTAAAGAAAACGATCTTATCCAAGAGAGAAATAGTAAGGGAAGGGAATAAAAGAAGGGGAGTGAGCTGATAGAAGGGAGGGCAGATTAAGGGAGGCAGTAATCAGAAACAAAACAGACTTTTGAGAAGGAATAGGAGAAAGAGAGAGAGAGAGAGAGAGAGAGAGAGAGAGAGAGAAAGAGAGACAGAGACAGAGACAGAGAGACAGAGAGGCAGATCGACAGAGACAGGGAGAGGACAGAAAGTGTAAAGTGTAGGAGGGAACAAGGGAAAAATAGGGTGGAAGGAAATTCACAGATAGTAATCATTACTGTGAATATGAATGAGATAAACTCACCCATAAAATGGAAATGAAAAGCAGAGTTGATTAGAAATCATAATCCAACAATATGTTGTTCAAAAGAAATATTCTTGAAATAGAGACACACAGGGTAAAAATAAGGAGTTGGAGCAGAATCTGTTCTGCTTCAACAGAGGTAAAAAAAATAAGTAGTGTAACCATCATGATCTCAGATTAAGCAAAAGTAAATATAGAACTATTAAAAGAGATAAGCAGGGAAACTACATTTTGCTGAAAGGTACCATAGCCAATGAAGTAATATCAACATTTAACATATACACACCAAATGGCAAAGTATCCAAATTCTTAAAGGAGAAGTTCAGTGAGTTACAGGAGGGAATAGATAGCAAAACTATACTAGTGAGAGACCTCAACTTTCCCTTGGCAGAGTTAGATAAATATAATGATAAAACAAATAAGATCGAAGTTAAGGAGATGGATAGAACTGTAGAAATCTTAAATATGATAGACATCTGGAGAAATTTAATGGAAATAGAAAGACTTACACTTTTTTTCTCAGCTGTACATGTCACTTTCAGAAAAGCTGACCATGCTTTAAGGCATATAACCCTCACAACCAAATGCAGAAAGACAGAAATATTAAATTCATCCCTCTCAGATGATAATGCAACAAAATTCCAATCAATAGAAGGCTGTGGGGACATATTAATAATTAATTGAAAATTAAATAACTTAATACTAAAGAATAAGTGGGTCTAAGAACAAATCATTGTAATACCAAGCAAAGGCAACTTCCAAGGTTTGGAATACCAGCATAGTAACTCTATTTTATTCAGTGACAAATTAAAAAAAAATCATTCACAGAACAGAGTAAGTAAGTTTTCAATTCAGTTCAAGTATTTCTCCACCCCTGGACAGTACATTCATTTAGTCAGTCAAAGTCTTTCTTCTCAAATGGAGATTAGTTTCCAATCATAAACAAAGCACATTCATTTGATCAGTCACAGAGCACAAAAAGTCAAAAGTTTCCCACCCCTGGATCATGACTGAATTACAATACCATCCATTAAGGCCAAACACTTTCTCAAAAGGAGCAGGAGAGCACAAAAGGCCATCTACCCTTAAGCTACAACAAGGTAAAGGTAGCATCACAGCATTGAAAACCCAAAGAGAGGTCCCTCCTTCATCTTGACACAGGCAAGTTCTCAGCAATCTCTGTTCCTGGAGAGACAGAGCTTAACAAAGCCACAATATACATTGCCAGTGTCCTCATTAATTCACTTTCTGCCTGAAGAGCTGTCCCAGAACCCCTGAAAACATCAGCAAGACCCTCTTACAAGATTTCTGTAAACATACAACAAGAAAATCCTCCTTCAGGGCTTCTAAACCAACAGCAAGGTTCCAGGACCTCTGCAACAGCAGCACTGTCCTTCATTGGCAGACAAATCTGGCAAAACAACATCAAAACAGACAGACAAAATACCAGTATGATAGCCATGCCTCCTCAGTCCTGGGCAGCTTGTGGGTGGCAGTTCTCAAAAGTCCTGGGCAGCTCCAGTTGGCCCTCAGCAGTCTCTCAGCAACTCTGGCCCTTGGTAATTCTCCTCTCCTTCTGTCTCCATGATACTACTCCCCAAAAGTTCTTCTGGCCTCTCTGTGCTTGGGCCTTCTCTCTACTTGGGCTTCTCTCTAAATCCAGGGCACCAGCTCCTCCCAGTTCAGCCCTCTCTCTTCATGTCAACAAGTCCATTCCACAAGTGGGATTCACAAGCTCTGGGTTTTAACACTCAACCTGAAAACCAAGCCAATAGAGGGGGATCTTTAAATTCCATTGCCATTACAATCATAAAAATAATCAATAATATCATTAAAGAGAATGACAACAATGGGACAACATACCAAAATGTGTGGAATGCAGCCAAGATAGTATTTAGGGGAATATTTGTATCTCTAAATGTTGAAGAAATTTCACAATTGGTGAATTGATCTTCACAATTGGTGAAATATTAATTGCCTTTGGGTAGACCAAGCCAATACAATAAAAAAGTTACATTTCTACCTAAATTAAGTTACTTATTCAGCACTATACCAAACTACCAAAAATTATTTTATAGAGCTAGAACAAAATAGCAAAATTCATCTAGAAGTATATAAAGTCAAGAATATCAAGGGAATCAATGAAAAAAATCTGAAGGAAGGTGGCTTAGCTTTACCAGATCTAAAACTGTATTACAAAACAAAACAAAAACAACAACCAAAAAAACCATTCTGGAACTGGCTAAGGAATGAGTGGTAGATCAGTAGTCTAGATTAGGTACGTAATATACAGTAGTAAATGACTACAGTAGTAGTTCAGTGTTTGATAAATGCAAAGATCCAAATTTTTGGGACAAGAACTCACTATTTGATAAAAATTGCTGGGAAAATTAGGAAGCAACTTTCCAGAAACTAGATTTAGATCAATATCTCACACTGTACATCAAGATAAGGTCAAAATGAGTAAATGATTTACATACAAATGGAGATATAAACAAAGTAGGGAATTATGGGGGAAAAAATGACCTGTCACATATACAGATTAGGGAAGATGATTCCAGGAAATAAAATAGATAATTTTGATTACACTAAATCAAAAGGTTTTCTACAAATAAAACTAATGCAATCAAAATTAAAAGAAAAGTAGGACACTGGTGGTGTGGTGGGCTGGAGGTAGGTGTCAGGGTTTGCCATAAGTTTCTCTGAAAAAACCTCATTGCTCAAATATAGAGAAAACTGAGTCAAATTTATATGAATTATATCAGAAAGGCTAATATCACAGAAAATTAAAGTGATAAATGTTGGAAGGGATATGGGAAAATTGGGACACTGATATATTGCTGATGGAGTTGTGACCTAGTTCAACCATTCTGGAGATTTGGAAATTTGCCCAAATGACTATCAAACTGTGTATACCCTTTGACCCAGCAATACTACCACTAGGTCTGTATTCCAAAGAGAAAAAAGAAAAAGGGTTCATATGTACAAAACTACTTATAGCAGCTTTTTGTGATGCTAAAGGGGATGCCTATCAGTTGGGGAATGGTGGAATAAGTTGATTGTATGTATATGATTGTGAAAGAATACTACTGTAGTATAAGAATTAATGAGCGGATTGATGTCAGAACAATCTGAAAAAACTCATATGGACTTATATAAAATGAAGTGAATAGAACCAGGCAAACATTATATACAATAACAGCAATATTCTATGTTATCAACTAGGAATGACTTAGCTATTCTCAGAAATACAATGATCAAAGAAATAATCAAAGATTCTGAAGGACTTAGGATGAGAAAGTCTCTCCATATCTAGAGAGAGAAGTGGATTCAGTGCAACTGAAGAATATTTTTTTTTTTAGTTTATTTTTCTTGATTTTTTTTTCAACATGGCTAAAAATGGAAGTATGTTTTGCATGGTTTCACATGTATACTGCTGGAATTACAAGCATTCTCCCTCTCAGTTCTGCTTGGTCCCAGCTCTGCTCCAGCTTTTCTCTGCTCTACTCCTTCCTGTTCCACTCTCGGCAAACTCCTCCCACCTTGGGCTCCGTGTGATGACTTTAAGCCTTTTAAGGGCAGGGCAGGTCTTCAAATTGCTTTAGGTTTAGTAAGGGCAGGGAAGCTCTCTAAACTCCTGCAGGCCTATTAAGGGCAACATAATATATCCTGTTTCCAACAAAGACTTTTGATACAAAGGCTAGGCTCAAAGACACTTGAATAGCTGAGACAAACCATAAAGTACTACTTAGCTTGCCATCAGTCTCCTACCTCCATGATTTTACACAGGTGGTTCCACCCCCACCTCTCAAATGTGAAATGCATTCTCCTTATATCTAACTCCAAGAATCTCTTATTATCTTGTGAACACAAATCAGGTGCCACCTCCTATATGTAGCTTTCCTTGATTCCCCAGTTGTTAGAGATTTCTACATCCTGAAATTTCTTTTCCTTACTTCTTACTATCCATGTAATGTTGGGCAACTCATTCAAGCTCACTACAATACAATAAAATGAGCTGGTTGTACTAGACATCTTCTGACTCCCCTTTCAACTCCATCTCTATGATCCAATGTCACTCTCACCTCCCCCTTTCCTTACAGAATATAAGTTTCCTGAAGGCAGGGATTATTTTAATTTTATTTTCACACATAGTCTAGTGCCTGGTACATACTAGGGGCTTAATAAATGTTTATGAAATTGAATGAAATTTCTGCTCTGAAGTGTCTGCTTCACTTTGTAACTTCTCCTTCATGTGAAGTTAAATTTACACAAATTTCCCCCAGAGTATAAAAGTAGTAATTTTTTAGGTACCTTTTAGTTTGCATATTGTTCCTAACCTCAACTTCCTTCTCCCCAAAGGGATCCTCCTTGAAAGTCATGAATCTTACCTCCTGTTCATCTCATTTTTTCTTCCTTCACACACATCTGCAAATAAATAAGTTATACTCCCTTCAGCATCTGAACATATAGATCAGCCCCAAGGTGGCTCATTTAGCTCCAGGGCTTGGACTGCTATGATTTCCTACAGATTTGTTGAGGAGGAATTTTCAATCTCTGTGCAGACATTCATCCTCCTGCAGGAATTGGGATAAGCATCACAGAACAAGTAGGGTATATCTTCTCAGCTGAATAGCACCACTAATATAAAGATAAAATTCAAGTAGCCAAAAAGTAAAAAGAGTTCTTATAGGTGCTGAACACTGTTGCTTGGTTTATTTAATGATAACTCATCCTAGCTGCTAGCTCTTTATCAGCATCACCCAGATACTTGATCTAGGTGATAATGAGAAAAATCCAGACTAAAAATATTCATATAAAAGACCCTTCAAGGTGTTTGCATATACTGATGTGATCTGAGATAAATTCAATGGCCTGTTTTTATTCCTAGGTGTTAATTGCATATAAATTGTTTCTGAAGTTGACCACCTAAAAACTTTAAGGCTCCGCAAATGAGTCACTTCTATGTCTGTATAAAAACATCTGTTCCCAATAAGCCTAGACTCATGTCTATCTATCTTGGCACAAAAAAGGTGTTAGTTTTATAAAGAAATAGGTTGGTGTGCACATGTCCAAAATAGGGGAGATATGGTTAAAAATCTCTTGTCTAAAAAAGATGCGAGGGCTTTAGTGGATTGTAAGCTCACTCAGTATGAATCAGGAATATGGTGGTAGTCAAAAAAAGATAATGAGATGTTGGGCTGCATCAAGAAAGAGACAGATGATACTTTTGCTCAGGTCATTCCTGATCTAGAACATTAAACTCAGATCTGGGTACCACAGTTTAGAGAGGATACTGATAAGCTCAAAGGTAGCCTAAGGAAGATAACCATAATGGTGAAAGGCCCCTAGTTCAAGCCATGTGAGGATCTATTAAAGAAAATGAATGAAGTAAACTTGAGGAGAAGGCATGAAAGGATCTAATGATAATTATTATAAAATATTTGGAGGTCTTTTCCTAAGAAGAAAGATTAGGTTTGTTTATTACTTATAGTTGAAAAGACCTGAGTTCAAATCTTGATTCAGACACTCTATGTGTTACTGAGTGAAGGTTGTAGTTTCAAAGGAAAAAATAAGATTTGTTGTAAGGAAAAAAATCCTAAGAATTAAAACTATCCAAAAGTGAAATGGGTAATTCTTGCCTTGGAAGGCTATGGGTTTTCCCTCAAGGACAGTTGCTCATTCTTCGATAAATGGGACAATATATGTAAAGTTCTCCGCAAACCCAAAATTGCTACAGAAATGTTAGCAGCGATTATGATGATAAACACGACATCAATACTTTTTCAACAATGATACAGTTGTTGCTTTTGAGGGGCGATGGTTGTTTTTGTTGCTATTTTTTATTACGGGGAGTCATTTTCCAGGATGATTTGAACTAGAAACCGCTAAGATTACTTCCAAGACTATAGTTTTTTAGTTCTGTGATTATTCATGACTTCCCATCACCGCCTAGATCTCATCAACCAGATGTTGAATACGTATCTTAAGCCAACCTGAAATTCCCAACTGGGGAAGGTTTGTTGTTGTTGCTGTTGTTGTTTTAAATTTTAACTGAAGAGTCAAGAAGATAGAGAAATGATTTTTATTTGCCAGATGGTGATACATCAAATTTTGTGAACTGATTGTAGGGAGTTTCTGAAATCTCAACATTACATCTGTTGCTTTTCATTCCCTCCCTTCCTGGGTGGCTGCAGACTGGGAGATGCTCACCTTTGTTTACAATGCCAAATGGTCCTTATTTAAAGGCCACATCTCCACGCTTGTCCTCCCTACTGTCATGTATAATATAACACAACCTATTCAAATTCCATTTGGTTGTTGTCAGGTTTGCCATGTCATGTGGAACTAGGAGTTGGCTGGACTTGAGAACTCTGTGCAGTGATCCTAGATCCCATGAGAGTGGCCCAGCATGCTTCCTAAATATGCTTTGTGTCTCTGCTAGCTAGAAGACTTGGATTATGTTGCAGCCCATAAGCCCAGGGGCTTTGTGAAATGTAAAATTAGAACTAATTCATATCTGCAAGATTTGTGGGGAAAAAAAGGTAATGCAAGAGTCTGCAGAATTCAAAACAGATGGGTGTTGAGTTGCCATCCAAACATCTTTATAGGATTATTAATAGGGAAAAATTATGTACATATATATTCATATATATATATGCTTATGTTTTTCTTCGTGTCCATAATAACACGTCTGTATTAACAACTGCATTGCAACACATCCCCTAGAAAGGAGGCAGGCAATGAGGGCCAAATAAAGTCATTTTTTAATCTTCTGTGTTTCTTAGGATATTGCCCCTAATACAAAATGCTTTAATTTTTCATGAAGGTAAACATAAAAAATTTAAATTAAATCTATTAGGAGTGACCTCCTGATAAACAAATGCTAAGTCCTGCCAGTCCCCATGCCAGGGGCACATCTGTCACTCACACCAACTTCCCCCCAATCAAGGGAGTGAAGCAAGGCTCATCTTCAATTACGAATGGAGGAGCTTTGGGGTAGGGGGGAATTTATGGAATAATGTTTGTTTGAGAGGCAGATTGTCAAGGCTAGAGCTGTATTCAGGCCCTCACATTGGTTTGCATTGGCTTGAATTTTTTATGTGTGCCCTCATGAAAAATTAAACCGGAACGTTCTTATCCTTTAGCAACATGCTTTATCATCAGGATTGATAAAGAAACTCAGAACCAAGCAGTCAAGAAGAGAGCCTAGTATACCTACCACACTTCAGATGCTGAAAGCTAAGAGGGGTCCTGACTTGTGCTGTCAGGCTTCAGCCTCAATTCAAGCCTGGCAGTTTGTGTTATCATGCCTAGGATCTCTCTATTATTAACATTATTTTAACTAAAATTAGTAGATGACCAACTGAAACTCATTAAGTGCTTCTGGTGCCACAAGCTAATTAACCCTTGGCCTCAGAAAGGGCAACTGGTCAGGAGTGTTGGGAGAGTCTGGGCCCTTTTCAAATATGAACTCTGCAGTCAGTGCATTCCAGGCAAGGCAGTTTTAGGAAAGGGATGAAAGTCACCACATCAAAACTAAGTCAGCTTTAATAGAGCATTTTAATAAATAGACCCTAGGGCACAACGAGCATGATGGACTGAACAGAAATCTGTCTTTATGACAATGAATATAAATGATTTTTTGGCAAGCTACAAATCTACCATGTTTATTTCTGGACTGATTTGATGAACAGGCCTTTCTTATTGAAAATAGTTAACACAACGTTATCACATGAAGCCTGTATTCACTGGGGAAAAAAATACACATTCCAGGTGGGGGGAATGTTAATAAACAAATACCAGTATATTTCCTTTTCATCTTCACTGTCACCCTATTAATTCAAGACCATGTCACTTCTAAAGTAGATAATCATGAGAATCTCCTAACAGAACTGCCTGGCTCTAGTCCAGGAGTGGGAAACCTGCCACCTCAAAGCCACATGTAGCCCTCTAGGCCTGCCTAAAGGGTAAAATATGCCCTTGAGGTGATAGGTTCCCCATTCCTGCTTGTCTCTTACTTCTTTGATCCATCTTATCCACATTAATGAATTAATCTCTACTAGTTATTAGCTACCACCCATGCACGTTGCCCTTTCCTGGGTCCCTGTCTTCTTGCTTGTCATTGTTCCCTTCCTTCCTCCCCCTCCAATTCCCTTTCTATATATTATCACCTATTGAAATACGACCCAAACTTCAAGCTCCCCTCAGATGCTAGAATATTCATCATATTTTCTCATATTCTTCCAACCAGAAACGATTTCTTCTGGGTTCTAGTAGCACGTTAGTACCTGTTTCCAAGAATCACATATGTGTGCGTACATGTTCATGCATGCATGTACATATGTGTACATGGGTGTGGTTGCATGTCTTATTTATTCCACTGGATTAGAACTGCCTCAAGGCCTAGAACTAATCTTTGTGTTCTTCTTTAGTACCTTCCTCATAATGGATACTCAATAACTATTTGGCCTAATCAGTATTCCCAAATATATATCCTTCATTCATTGTTTTATTCATTCAGTAGTCTAGTTGGAACAGAAGGTTCGTGTAGGAGAATTGTGGGAGCTAAGATTGGAAATGTAGGTTGGTAACAAAATACAAGTTGAAGAATTTAGACTTTCTGAGACTGTCCCAATATGCAATCATTTTAGGATATAGAAGTTTTTACAGAAGAGTCAGACTAGCCAATGAAGCAAAATGTAAAGTGTTTTAACTATGCATACATTTTAACTCACTTAAGGGAAGACTTGAAACTTGAGGAGTGAGAGCACAAAGTGGAGAGAGATAAGTAGTAGAAGGTAGAAAAGCAACAGTTACTAGCCTTTAGGCATGATGCTCCTTAGGTTGTGATGGGAGCAAAAGAGTTCAAAGGGAGTGAAAGGGTTTAAACAGATAAAATTCCTCAGACTCTTTGGGCTGTCATATTCAGGGCTGAGGTCACTTTTAATTTGTTTGGGAGTTAGTTTTGGTGTGGTCTCCAGGGCAGCACAACAACTCTAAGCACACCAAAACTAGGAGTCAACTCTGCTAAAATCGAGGCAGTAGACTCATGCTATTTCTATACCCAGACATTCTACACACTTTGACAGTTTACCCCAACCCTTGGGGTAACCACAAAACAGACAACCTCCATGGATTTTATAGGGAGAGGTGAAGTCTCTTCCTTGATTGGTTTGTCTTCTCTCTTGTCCCAGGAAGGTCAATTACACAGCTGAGTAGTGACACTCTCCCCTAAGCCACCAATCCCTCTTACCATAAGGTCAAAGATGTTTCTAACATGAATGATTCCAATAATTTCTGGTGAAAAAAATTCAGGATGGAGCAAAAGAGAGTAGGAAGGGGTAGAGTCTACAGCAAAAGTGATATGCTACAAGAAAAGCCAGATCCCCCAAAGAAAAGAAATTATTTTGTACAACGAAAAAAATGCTATAATAAGAGACAAAATGTTGTACTTATTCCTCAGGGTATGCAATCCATAATCTTATCCCTACTTGTCCCAGAACAGGAGTAACATTTTGTGCAAGAAGTGTTTGAACATGAAGGTTTGATGGTGGTATATCAGATCTGATGATGGAACTTATCTTGATACATTAAAGAGATTTGTCACGAAAATAGTTAGAGTTGAGATTAAGTTCATTCTTTTCTGAAAATGACTGAAGATCTCCAAGGCATTAAAAATATATTAGAAAATTGAAAGAAGAGTCTCCAGGAATTCTTGTGAGGAGGAAAGGGGGAGGTAAGGAATGAAATAACCATTAATGAATAAAATAGAGTGAAGTCTAATTAATTCATAGAATCCAGGAAACTGATGTTTTTAAGAGAGTTTAGAGGTCCAACACGAACATGAACAGGAATCCTCTTGGTAGCATCACTGAAAATTGGCCATCCAGTCTTTCCTTGAAGACCTCCAGTGGGGGTGATGCAGATCATCACATTTTTGGACAGTTCTGATGATTAGATTTTCTTTTATGTTGAGTCAAAATCTGCCCTAAAACTTTGTGCTACTGCCTAGTTTCTGTCCTCTGGGGGAAAGGAAGACAAGTCTAATTTCACTTCAATATACCCTTCCCCCACACTCAAAAGAAACTTGCCCAATGCTCCCTAAAATTTATTTATAAGTGACTTATACCTGGTCACTTAGCTAGTATGTATAAGAGAAAGAACTTGAAACCAGAGGTTACTTATACTGGGGTTAGCCAGCTAGCCCCTTCACCATGATGCCCAGGCTTTTCCTAAAATAGGAGGTTCATTTTAGAGGAAGCTTTCACCCATTTGGAAGAAGTGGACATCTCAGTTTCATTTTATCTAAGTTATCATAATTTATGAAAATAGTTCCTGTGTAAAGAAATTCAAAATTTGGTGATGGAAGCAGCCAGAAACATAACCTATTTGGGAGGAAAAAAATACTTAAAAAGCTATAATTAGTCTGTGTTGTAAATGGTTATTAAAAATCAGTGGAATTCTGATAAATGTTTAACAACTGGCTCTCTGGGGGGAAATGCAGGCATGAAACACTTAAGAATAATCTGCATCATTTGTTAACATTTTCTTCTTCACTTTCTTAAATCAAGATAATCAACAAAATAATAAATGAAATCCTGATTTATAATATTTGCTGATTTCTGAGATATAAACATTCACACAAAATTCAATAATTGGTTTTCATGATCTGCTTACAACTGGCTTCAGCACTTCCTGGTTGTCATATAGATCAGTGGTGCTCAACCTTCCTAATGCCGCAACCCTTTAACACTTGTATGTGGGCGTATCTGCATGTGGGCGGACCCACCTGGAGAGAGATAGAAGAGCGGTGTCTCAGTTCCTAAGACCATGGGAAATATGTGTTTTCTGATGGTCTTAGGTGACCCCTGTGACCCCTGTGAAAGGGTCATTTAACTCCCAAAGGGGTTGCAACCCAAAGGTTGAAAACCACTGATATAGATTGTTGCGCTTTACAAATTAATCCATTCTTTATAGCAGTGCAAAAGGACAGCATCCTTCATTGGAATCTTTTTTGTCACCTTTTTTTTTTAATATATACATACTCAAAACTTAGATAATTGCACACTCTAATGCTCAGATGGATCCCTGATCCCATTAATGTGGATATTCCATCTAATATTACAGTTTACAGCTGACTCATTCCTACCTATCTTCTCTGACTGCAATCAATGTCATCAGTTCACCATATGCTGTACATTCAATATGCTGAGGGCTTTCATATACTCTTAAATCCATCAGATGAAGCAAATAGGTTGCCTCTCACTCATGCTAAATGAATAGCTGTCTGTGTGTGCATATTTATACGTTTCTTTGATAACATCCATTGCAGCATTTCTTCCATGACCCGTAATGATAGTCCCAAACCATGTCCTTTTAAAAACATTCTTTATTCTGACTTCACATTAATTTTGTTAATTTTTTTTGAAATTCTTCTGCATTAAACTTTTCTTAACTAAGGACACCATGATTGTTTCTACCCACTTGTTGGCAAAGTGGTTCAGAGAATAGTTCCTGCTGTCTCCACAGATCACACTGATCAGACTGACTAGAAGTTACAAAAAAGGGCTGAAAGTTTGTCTGCCTGAAAATTATCGTTGGCGCAGTTCTGTCACAGACAGACATGCCCTCAAATGGCCATTTGCATAGTCCCTTTACCTGTGCTAGATTCTATTTCTTTTCATTTTTAAGTGATTTTACAAAAATCCCTTTAGTAATAGTAACTCACATTTAGGTGCCTTAGGGCTTGCTCTCTTAGGAAAACCTTATGAGGTAGGTGGTGCAATTTTACTTTAATTTTACCAATACGGAAATTGAAGCTCATATAGTTTAGGTAAATTTTATAAGTTAATGGAGAACCTTGACTCTCTATCCATCCCTCATTTCCTCATTCCATTATTTTTGGGGGACGGGTAGAATTGGAGAATGGGCAATTCTTTTTTTTTTTCTTTTTAAAGAATTCTATCAATACAGATAGACAACTTATCTGCAACATACTTTTGGAGAGTTGCCATCATAAATGACTTGGCCAAGGTAACTTATCACGTATGTTTTAGAGAGAGTATTTCTTGATTCCAAGGCCATTTCTCTATCCACTTTAGCAGGCTACCTCTCAGGAAGGGTATGTTATTCAACTGTTAATAAAGATGAATAATTTTATTTTGAGGATGTGAATTCTCTTGAAGACATAGAAAATGAAGCTTTAGAATCGATCTTGTTATTTATGTAATACGATTAAAATCCATAATGTACACATAGAGACACTTATACAATATGGCACACTGGGCGGAAACCTGACCTTGGAATCTGGAAGACCTTAGTTCAAGTTTGACCTCTACCATATACAGTCTAGGTGACTTTGACTTTAGCCAAGTCACTGAACCTTTAAAAGCCTTAGGCAATTCTTTCAGGCTATAAACTTCAGAGAGAGATGCTAACTTTCATTGGTAGAAGTTTTTCACCAAAAGTACCCTAGTATACAATTGAAATTGAAGATCTTATCTTCCTTCCCTGCTAAAAGAGGGAGAAAAAAAAACCCTACACTTAGCACATAGTATACAACAATATGAGCTGGAGTAGGTATCTTACACTGCATGTAAAATATAAACCACCTAAACGTTCTATGATTTTCTACAAAAGACAAAAATCTCTGAGTCTTGTTTTCAAAACAAAAGACTTTTTCAGTGAATGTTATTTTAGCCTCATTGTGTGCCACATCAACAGCACATACATAATTTAAAAACCCTATATTTTCAATTATTGTGAGTTGCCTAAACAAGAGAATTTTTGTGGCTGCTCAATGTAACCAGGTAATCATTAAAATCTTGCTCGTGTTGACATTTTCCTCAGTTCTGAAGTGAAGTTAAATTTTCTTAGTAGCAAATGAGATCTCATGGGGGAAAAATGGTTTGAAAAAAGATTTAAGCAGATTTTCCAGTAGGCAAAAAAAGAAAGGAAGGGGAAAAAGGAGTGAAATAGTCTTCAATTTTGCTACTTGTTTTGGAATCAAAGTCATGGCCAATATCCCACTGAGTTGAAAATTATTCCAAGCTGGAAGATAGGTACCATGAATCTACATGTCTGTGAAAATGTGCTGACATTATGATCTCACTAATGCATGCTAATATCCAGTGAAAATTGACTGCATAACCAAACCATCGGGCAATGTTGTCTAAAGTTTCAGATCTGTATTCTGATGTGATCTCATTATTACAAAATTAATTCAGACCCTTGTAGGATGTTTTGAAATGCCTTCCAGAAATAACAAAACTGACAGCCTGGTAAATCATATTTCAATGACACCTTAGTGAAAAGTCAGAAGAAATCAACTTGATCTTCCTAGAAGAATAGTTCACTATTCAGACTGCTTCTTACCTTTAGATACTGTGTCTATAAAAATATCACCTAACTATCTCAGATCCAGAGAGTTGTCAAGTTTCATAGTTCTTCCTTGAGAATAACTGATTTCTGATTACATGTCTAGGTATCTAAAATAGCTTTCCTTGCAAATCAAGTGACAGTATTTGTTCTACCAAAATTTCTCTTCCTGGCCTTCAACTTTTTGTTGGACTGGAAACTTAAGAAAATTAATTTCATTCTCAGTTTTTAAAAGTTAGACATTCTAAATTCCATAAATGACCTCTACTATATGAGCATGTTATAGTAGATAATGAGCTGGTTTTGGAGTCAGGAACACCTGAATTCAAGTTCTTCCTTGGTCACATACTAGCTCGGTCACTCTGGACAGGTCATTTATCTTTTTGGCATTCCCAGATAACTCTCTAAGACTATAAATTTTAAAGAAGAAGCTGATTCAGTAGGAACTCCCTATGCCAATCACAGGTCTAATACAAAAACAAAGTATCCCTAATTTTGGGAATCCAAAGAGGTTTTGTAGATCCAAAATCAGATGGTAAAAGATCTAGCTAGCTCATAAATCTTCCCTTGAACCCAATAAATAGCATTCCATTTACTTAAACACTGTGCTAACAATAGTCAGTCAGCTAATCAAACAATTTTTAAGTACCTACTGTGTGCTAGACACCATGAAAAATGATAGGGTTACAAAGAGGCAAAAGAGTCTCTGTTGTCATGGAAATCACCATCTAATGGTTTTTGGGGGCAACAAATAAACAAATAAGCTATATACAAGATATATAGGAGAACATTAAGAGAGAGAAGACACTAGAAGTAAGAGGGGTTATAAAAGGCTTCCTCCAGGGCAGGCCTGCACCACTTAGGGGCTGCGGGCTGCTGGTGGCCCACCAAAGGATTTCAAGCAGCCTGCAAAAAATGTAGGGTTGCCACAGTGCACATGCTCCTGTTTGTCACGTGATCCACAGCAACCAACCATGGTCAGTCTGTCTGTAGTCTAACCCATCTGAAGCCCAAAGAAGTTTACCTTATATTAATTTTGGCTCCTACCTACTATCCAGTCATCCAGGTCTGCTGTAGAGCAATGATATCAAACTCAAATAGAAATGAGGGAGGGCCACTAATCAGTACATAAAGATCCCTGCAGGCTGTATATTTACTTAGTTTTAAAATACAATTTATGTTTTACTGCCTTTTATTTTGTTAACTGTTTCCCAATTTCATTTTAATCTTATTAGAATGGACTCAGGAGGATTGCTGGTCATATGTTTGACATCCTAGAAGATGAAGTTTTGGTGGGTACTTAAAGAAAACTATGGAAGTCAATAGACCGAGGTGAGGTGAGAGAGTATTCCAGGTATGAAATGTGGTAACATCTCACATCCCAAGGTATGACAACAGCCATGTCAAGGAAAAATGCACATGCACATGTGTGTGAGTGCATTTGAGCATGTGTATTCGTCCAAAGGTTTCAAAATATATAAACCAATCCTCCCACCCATACCACACGAAGATAGCCAATTGTTTCCCCCACATTTCATCCAAAAAGGTAAAATTCAACCTAACTTCATCAGTGTAACTTTTTTCTAGGGATGCTTTCTATGCTACTTGGCTTTGCCTCCTTTCTTCTTAATACTGACAAGCACTTTATTCATGGAGTACTATGTTTTGAAATAAGACAATGATTCTACAGTATTTTGGAAGAAAAGCTTAGCATGGCTGTGCCAAAAAGATGCCCAAAGTGGTAGCCAGTTTTCATTTAGTTGCAAATGCAGTGTTGATTTCTGACTCTGAAAGTTTGGGAGCTCATCCTTTTTGAAGTCAAAGGACACAGCATTTGAATCAGAATGCATTTTCTCAGCTCAAGAACTTGTACCTTCACAGTGACCTGTGTCTTCTCAATCCATAATACGGAATAGAAGAGTTAGTGGGTTCCAACCCACCCCCACTCCCGCTATTGAATATGGTTAGTTCCTGATTTTCAGTCTCTGGATATGAAGTTTCAGACTCTTCTTGAAGGAGAATATATTGACAATAAAAGCTAAGATGCATTTGCAAAGAAAAACATGGTAACAGTATATGCATTTAAAAGCATCCCGAAGGGAACAGATGCAGGTGCTTTTTGGTGTGCTAATGCAAAAAGAAGGCTCCTGGTTGGACACAAAACCAAGTAAAAGGAGCGCCACTTTTCCAGGAGATATTTTTCTTTCCATTAAGTAGCTGGGGTCCTCATTTATAACTTCATGAGTTTGTATTAACACCTTTCAGAGACTGCTCCTAATTGTTGTGTCTGTCTCCTTGATTCCTTAGGTGAGTATTGAGAGGGACTGGGACCAGATTCAAGATGCATTCCTAGGCTGTGTGTGTTTGAAAGGGAGAGGCAGAGAAACATTGTGAAGATGGTTTGGGAATACTGTAAACAATCTTCCTCCCTGAAATGAAACAGATATTTTCAAACTACCCCATGGAGGAAACTCTATGTCCTCTTCATCTTTTTAACGCTAGTACCTAGCCTAAGGGCAGACTTTACAGCCTTCCTTATCATCCATCTCCTTTTCTAAGGAAACTTTTTTTTTCTTCAACCATACAGGCTTTCTTAACCATTCCATAGAGTGAATTCTATCATCCTAATTCTCTTAAACAATACTGGATTTTCAGCATGAATAATGTCTTGCTTTCTCATTCTTCTTCTCATAGTCAAAAGCAATTTGAAGGATAATAATTGCTCACATTTTTACATAGCTTTAAGGTTTATAAAATTCTTTATATATGCTATCTCACAACATCCCTCTGAGAAAATGCTATTATCACCTCCATTTTATAGATGAGGAAACCAAGGGTCATAGAGTTAAATATCTTGGCTAAAGATAAAAAACTCATAAGTTTGAAAGGCAATATTTGACCCCAGTTCCTCCTGACTCTAGATGTAATATTCTTAATTAACTTTTGTTTATTTTTAGCTTACATCATTCATTTCCACGAGCTTTTGAGTTACAAATTTTCTCCCCATCTTTCCCCACCCACCACCCAAAACCAGCTATCCCACTGTATACCCTCTCACCCAATCTGTTCTCTCCTAAGTCCTCCCCATTCACCCGTCTGACTTTCCGGTACGGCAAGATGGATCTCCCTACCACAGTACTTGTATATCTTAATTCCCAGTTGCATGAATTCAATAATATGAATGATATATATATATATATATATATATATATATATATATATATATATATATATATATATATATATATATATAATTTGATTATAGAACCTTAAATTCTACATTCTTTCCCTTCCTCCCTCATCATCCACCCCCACTGGAAAGACAAGCAATTCAATACAGGTCATATATGTGTAGCTACACAGAACATCTCCACAATGGACATATTGTGAAAGACTGACTATATTTCCCTCCTTCGTATCCTGCCCTCCGCCCCGTTCTATTCTCTACTTTGTCCCTGACCTATTACATAAGTGTGTGCTTCTAATGACCCTCCTGCCCACCATCCCC
>CM053581.1:206410782-206434742 GCA_028627135.1 Pseudochirops cupreus | reverse complement strand
TGGCTTTTTGGGTCTCTTTTGCCATTTGAGTTAATTTATTTTTAAGGTGTTATTTTCTTCAGTCAGGCTGTTGACTCTTTTTTCATGATTTTCTTGCATCATTCTCATTTTTCTTCCCATTTTCTTCCTCCACTTTTCTTATTTGATTTTCAAAATCCTTCTTAAGCTCCTCTATGACTTGTAACCAGTTTACATTTTTCTTGGAAGCTTTCGGTGTGGGAGTTCTGACTGTGTTGTCTTTCTCCTGTTCCATGCTTTGATCCTTTTTGTCCCCAAAAAAGGAATCTAAAGTTGAATTGCTCAGCTTGGTTTGCTTCCTTTGCCTGCTCATGTTGCCAGTCAATTAACTTGATTTTTGAGCCACAGTAGATCTCTGCTTCCCGGGGCAGAGCTTTGTCCCAAATTGCTGGGGGTTTTGCAGCTGCTGGAGCTATTAGGAGGCTGCTGTCTCTGCAGCTCCCTCCAGGTTTGGCTTATGAGTCACACACCTCAGGACCACCACCCAAGACCACAATCCCTATCCAGGCAGGCTAAAGCAAGAATACTTAGCCTATGAATGATCAGTTGGCCCCCCCTGCAATCTGTTGGCCGGCAGAGCTCTGAAGTAGCCATGTGGAGGCAGCTGCATGGTGGCCACTTTTATTGCTTTCTTTCCCTCGGGGCAGGCACCTGGACCTGCTTTTCTCCCCCACATTTAGCCTAGTTCCACTAACCTTTCATTTTGTCCTTGGTTCTTATGGGTTGATAATTCTGGAAACTGCCACAATTGCCAGTGATCCACTCTCCCGAATGCTCCATCTGAGGCTTGTCCTGACCGCCCTGGGGCTACAGCTGCAACTTCACTTGACTCCCAGCATACTCTGGTGAGCCCTTGCCGATTGCCTCTCAGGCTGCCTTCAGGGGGAGCTTTGTTTCTCTGCACTTTTATGGGTTCTGGAGCTCTATAATTTTTTTTAGAGTCGTATTTTATAGGTATTTGAGATGATTATGAGGGGAGCTGTGGAGTTTTCCTGCTTCTACACAGCCATCTTGACTCTGCCTCCTGGATCCAATACTCTTGCCATTATATCATATTTGACTCTGTGAGAAATGTAGAAATGATGCCATATAGCCTAACGAATTTTGGATTTGAAATCAGGAGAGATCTGTACTCAAATTCTGCCTCTTCTAATTACTGGCTGTATAGCATGGGGAAATCACTTAACCACTGAGCCTCAGTTTCCTTCTCTGTAAAATGGAAATATATTAATACCCATATTATTGACCTCACAGAGTTGTGAGGAGCAAAAGAGATGAATATGAAAAGCTTTGAAAACTAAAAAATAGAAAAATTATCTACTTGTCTAATATTAAAGAAGTAAAAGCCATTGTTGACTAATGTTAAGAACAAGCTACACTCAGTTCTTCTGCTGCGAAGTTTGTTTTTTCTACTTTGCTTTACATCTTTGAAAGGTATCTTTAATAAGTTTCTAATATCATAAAATGGAAAAAATTGAAGTTACCTTTATAGGAGGACAATTTGACATCATACTCAGGATAGTGATATTTTTAGAAACTAACTCTGAGATCACAATATCCTAAGATCATAGATGTGGAAGTTATTTCAGACGTCATGTAAATCAACATCCTTATTATACAGATGATCTCAAATACTAATGCTTTATAATAAGTTGTCATTGGAATTACTTTATATAACTAGCCAAAGTTACTTTTATCATGTGTGAATTGGTCTCTTATTGCTCTTTCATTTTGTGAAAGTAGTAGAAAGGGTTTATGAGGTGTTCAGGGAGGAGAAGCACCTCAGGTATGAGGGCTTGTTGAGCACTTTTCAAGAATGCTTATCTACCTTTGGTGTCTTCCTGTCACCCAACTCTGACCTGTGGCTCTAAAAAAACTGTAGCACATGCAATGGTTACACCCTGATAAATCACATTTAGGGTAACCAACAGGCCTTAAACCCATCAAAGAGTTAGGGGGATGGCTACCAAAAACATGTGAAGGCTTCCCCAGCAGAATGAGCTGTTGAGAACAATATTAGAGAGAATTAGAATTGGTCAGATATTGAAGAAACCAAGGTCATACCTTGCATCCTGGACCATTGCCAGTAATCTTTACTTTTGTCTTGCTGCTAGACTTCAATGACTCTGGAAGATAAAGTGAGAGTGATAGCTTTGCCCCACTCTGTGTTATTCAAATCGAATTTACAAGCAAGTCAAGACATCACCCATAATGTCTTCAGAAAAAAAAAAGAAAAAAGAAAACAGTAACCATAAATAAAATGCCATATGATCCTCATCTCAGATAGCATCCTTAGGTAATCTCAATGCTATTAGTAATAGGTTAATACTATATCACCTTGGAATTAGAATTTGAGGTAGAGTATATGATTGTTATGGTTAATTCACATTACAATCATTTATTCATTCAATATTTACTGAACGTCCATCTGGTACAAGGCTCCATGCTAGACACTTTGAGGGAAAGCAAGGTAAATTGGACATGCTTTTTGTCTTCATGGAGCTTATATTCTTACTGGAGCCTGGAGGAAACTTTGCAGACTAGAACTCTAAGCAGCCCATGGGGAAAAAGTAATTTGTATGTCTTCAATAATTGTATGTCACCTCTCATTTTTCACTGAGCCTCTTTCTTTTCTGTTTATGTTTGGATTCTTTCTGCTTCTTGCCTTACTTTTAGGTTTGTATCCTTTGTTCTTTGACCAAAGGCTTTGGCTTTTGGGCTTTGCATAAAGTTATGACAAATTCAGCAGTGTGGCTAACCTGAAGCCAGCCCAATTTGGCTCTCCTAGGAAACATTTGTGTATTTACTTCACATCTTCACAAACTTGCTCTTTTCTACAAGTTATTTATGTAGTCAACTCTTCCAATTTAAAAAAAATGTGCTAAGAAAGAATAATTCATTGTGGGTAAACATGGAAGAAGTTAACACCAAAGATCAAACGAGTCTTATGAAGATTTAGAGAACCAATTAACATCTGCTAATGAATTCTTAGATGGCACTCAACTAGTCTGAATATTAAAAAAAAAAACATTATGAAAAGTAGACCCTTCCCTCAAGAAGCTTGCTTCAGGTTAGAACATTTTGGATAAGCAGAAGAAGGGAGAAAAATCATTTCAGGGAGGAGTATGGTAGGGGTAAGACCACTGTGACTAAAAGCTTAGTGTCAGTAAAAAGACTGATATGTTCAGTGGGTAAGAGGAAGGGTTGTTTGACTTGAATGGATGATTCCTTCATCTCTTCATCTTTTAAATAGATATGATGATACTAAAGAGTTAGGCTATGACTGTTTCTCTTGCATCGTCTTGTTTATTTAAAAGTTGAAGAAACTGAGCCTTCATGTGGTGAAATGAATTACTTATAATCAAATAACCAGTAAGTACCAAGCTAAAATCCAAATGCAGGATTCTTGGACTCTCAGCCCAGCTGTTCTTTCTATGTTGCTCATTCTAATACATACTACATAAAACTACACTTTTGTAAAAATCTGGAGGTCTCATAAAATGGAATGTACATAAAGGCATTCTTCATCAAATGCAAGGGAGGGTTTGAGTTTCCAGATAAAATATTTTTTTTGTTCTTTTTATAATATGAGTTTTTAAAATGATGTCCTATGATTTGTTGTTTAGACAGACTACCTTATTCCCTCTTATTCCTGAGAGTTCTTTGGGACGATGAAGATCTTCAACTCAGAAAGCAGAATAAGTCACTTCCAAAAATTCTTAAAGGGACTTTTCTTTTCATTTTCCTTGCTCTATAATTGTCCATTAATATACTCTCATCACTTTTTTTTTAAACAGATGTTTCCTCTTTCCTGATTTGGGCACAGACATAAACAGGACAGGTTTTCTGGGGACAGATAAATTTTAAATTAGAACAGAGAGCCAACCTCCATCTGCATATTAAGAATTTCCTAACTAGAGTTTCTAAGTTATTTGGTGGGACTCATAACTAGCCATTTTAGATAAACTCACTAGAACAGCAATGAAAAGGACCAAATGTGCCTGAAGGACATCCTCTTGTCCTTGGCCTAAAGGTAAACTAGCTGTAGTAACTGGGGTTTGGCTAATTAAATCGCCTGCCTCTGATATCAGAAAGGGAAAGGACAAAGGTGGAAGTCATTGTGACCTGAGTGAGATCAATAAAGCCTAGAGTAGATTTAACTGTACATCTTTAAGGAGGGGAGAGAGCAGAAAGCATCAGGTATAAACGTATGCTGCTAAATGTTTAAATATTGACTTTCCAAATTTTTTAAAAAATATGAATTATACACTTTTGAGTTAATTCTTTATTATTAACATCCTATATTTCATTTTCTTAAGTCTACACAGTCCATAAAACAATAAATCAAGCTCTGATTTAAAATATTTACTAATTTCCTGAAGTGTAAATGCTCACATTGAAAATTGAACAATCTATTCTAAAGTGCCAGTACAAGCTGACTGTGGTACACTCCTAACCAAATACCTTCTACAATACAGCTTACCAATGGATATCACATATGAGCTTGTCTCTTCAGTGAATCTTGAGAACAAGAACCATCTCATATATTGATTTTTCAAAAAATCATCCCCCAGCAAACCAAGAACAAAGATTGGCACCTGGAAGGTATTTATTGAAAATTCACTTAAGATATTAAATTTAACTTGGCAAGATGAGAAGTCACTCCACATTTTCTTAGGATTTATGAGTCTAGCAGGGTGGATGCTATTTCTTCTGATGCCAGAGAACAACCCATCTCCACCTTTATAGATGTTCTTCACAAATTTCTGACACGGGGTGGTGGGAGAGAAACCAATACCTAGAGGCCAATCTCAGGTCATGCACCTATAGGGATTCAATAATACAGACTCGTTGCATCACTGACCCTGTTTCCAAAGCCTTTCTAGCTTCAGAGGACCTTCTAGATAGAACTTGTGCTTTTGAAAATCAAGGTCAACTTCACACCACAAGGAGGTATTTGAAGAGGATACCAGTGGAAGCACCCTACATATAATTCTTTATCACCCACTTAGGCTGACTTCCAAATGGAGGCATTGTAGAAAGTGCCTCTGGCAGAGGAAGGGCATTGAAATCTCTTACAATAATATGACAATAAAGAATGATGCTTAAGAGAAAGGTGATAGATGTATGTTTTCAAAGATGCATCCATATATACATATTAGGACATAATTTCACAGGATAAACATCCTACTGGGGGCAATGCACAAAAGAATATTGCCAGAGATTTTTAGCAGTGTAGAATTTTCAGCATTCTGTAAAGTTACACTATAATGTCATAGCTAGAGAATTCAAAGGGATCTCATATGGAATCTTCATTTTACAGATGAAGAAACTGAGGCCTTGGCCTGTGTGACTTATTCAAATCTATACAGCTAAGTGAGTGCTATGATGCTACATTTTAGTAATCAATCTTGAAGCATTCTACGTAGTTGATGGCCAATATTAATTTTGGAACTTGAAGGATACTTTTTTGTGTGTCCTCAGTACCTTGAAGAGAAAATAAAGGAAAAATCAAAACCAATCCCTAACACAAATAACATGCTCTTTATCCACATGTATGTAAAATAAGCATAAGTTTATTCAAAATGTAATTTTATTTATGTGGTTTTGCTTATACAAAGTATAGTTAGGCTTATACAGATTAGAAAGAATTAAATACTGAGACAGTTTCCAAGTAGTATTGCTCTGTTATGAACCAATTGTGAGGCAAGGTCCCTGAGGGCCATAGAGTTCATTTGTCCAACCTTGCTTTTTTTCTGGTGGGCTCACAGCATCCTTGTCTCCAAGTGGGGATGTTTCTATGAACAAATCGTCCCAGTCTAAGTGCTGTGTTTTATGCATAAATTTAAAACAACACACACATGAAGGTCCTAAATAATAAGACCCATTTGGGTCAGGACAAACAAGCCCAGTTCATTGGATACTCCCCAGGACATATCACATTGACAGCAATAAGGCAGTAATGCATCTATCACATTCTTATAAGGCACCAGGAGTACAAAAGCAGATGGCACAAGGACAGTGAGGAGAATGAGTGGGAAAGGGAAGTAAATGGTATGGGGAAGAAATGGGGTGAGGGGAGGAAGGGAAACATAGAGTCACTTGTGTCACTAAGAATTGGAGTTGAGAACACTTGGGTGCCTCACTGGAGGTGAAGGAGTGCTAGAGAGATAGGGTTTTGGATTCCCGTTCTCATAGGGTTCTGGTGAGAGAGGTGCTGACTGTACCACTCTGGGGGTCACTTATTAACATATAAACACCAGTGATAGTTTAGGGTTCCTTAATTTGTATAACATTTCTCTGGCTTTACCGCACATGTGATAAACTTATCAGCAGACCGAGGAGTCCTTATTAGCTCTAAGAGGCTATGATACTGGGGGCTACCTGGCTTCTGCTAATTTAACACATAGTCTCTGGATATTGCCTTAATTAATTTATAGGGCAGTTTTTTTTTCAAGGGGCTTCTATGTTTTCCTTTACACTTCTAATTCCTATTTATTGTTACCTTACACTGGTTACTTGTATACCTACTTATAATACTAACTGGTGAATGTTTGGGGGTGCCAACCATAACAAGGCACAATTTCAACTCACGTCCTATTAAGAGTAATAATGATTGTACCACATATATAAACACAAGATGAACCATCTTTAGGCCTATCGAGCCTCTCATTCAGTGTCACTCTGCCAGTAATGTACCAATTATTCAAAAGCCACTGTAATTTGAATGTTGATGATTCTTTATCTCTGGGTACCAGGATCACCACAGAGGCTATTTTCATTCTTCTCTAGGCCACACTTTATGCTTTCTTTCTTCCAAGATATAAATCAGAAAGAATCTCCAGCCACTAGTATTACCAGGATTTGGAACAATAAATGCATCCTGGGCAAGAAAAACTGAACAAACTAAAAGTTGGAGCTTGTCATGTTCCACTACTTCACTCAAATAAATAAAACCTTAAAATAATAGAATTTCATAGTTATGAGGAAGCTCCAGGATCATCTATAACATAATTGTGTAGCTTTAGGTGTTATTATGGAGTTTCAGGGTCTCTGTGCTCTTTAGTCTGGTCACTGAGTCGCATGAAAAAAATGACAGGTCGTCTCCATAATCTGATGGACCAGACTGAAAATGAAAGGTCCAGATTAATATTAATTCTGCCTTTGTGATTTTAGTTCTGAAATATATGAGTGACTCATGATTGTGCCCCTAGTGAGGAAGAGAGAAGAGACAGAGAGAGAGACAGACAGACAGAGGCATACAGACAGACATAGGGAGAGAGACAGATAGAAAGACATACACAACACAGATTCTCTTCACATTCATAATATAAACTAATGGACATAAAGAAATATACATACATTGGTTGGACACTGGACTGTATGAGGAGTAAAATTAATTTTGTAAAACAGAATTCATGGAATAAAAGAACCTGCTTACAAATAGGTACCACTCTCATCTGTCTGGATGGATAGTAGATAGGAATCCTTCAATGTGCAATCTGCCATCATCAATCAGAAAAATCTATACCTTTTGTCAGTCCCCCTTCTTTGTCCCCAACTCCAAGTCTGAATCCTTAGTTTCCCCTTTGCCTTACAAAGAGAAAATTGCAATGTTTTTCAAACTGCTGCATCATTTATCCTCCATATTTCTTCCTTACTCCCACCCACTTCAGCTTCAGTCATGTACTGGGTGCAGACTTTCTCAATTTTTTCCTTTCCAGATTTCTTGTATCTAAAGGATCCAAGAACCACTATAAGAAATCATAAGCATGAAATGAAATATAAAAGTATAGCTACACATGTTAGCAATAGTTAACATCCTGCAATATAATAATAATTAAGGAATTTGACACCAGATTCACAGAGAATAGCTGGGTTTAAGTTTCTGCACTTCAACTTAGAAGTTATATCACTTGGGGCAAGGCAAAGGATCACTGAATAACAGAATTTAAAACGGCAAGAAGAAAGAAACAAACATTCATTAAATACCTACCATATGCCAGACACTATGCTAAGCATATTGTAGTAAATATCTCATCCTGACAAGAACTCTGTGAAGCAAATCTTACTACGAGGTTCATTCTATACTTGGGAGACTGCAGTCAGATTTGAACTCAGCTCTTCTCTTCTTGATTCCAAGCCCAATGACATATCCACTATATCATCTAGATGCCTATTATTTATCACTTAAATCAATCACCTGATTTCACAGATAAAGAAACCAAGACCTAGACAATTCCAACTATGTAGGGTACCTGAAGACTGATTACTGAACAGAGCATCATGACACTCACCAGTTGTGTAACCTTGGACAAGCCACACACTTCCCCTAGCCCTCCACTGCCTCATTGTTCATCGTCACCTATTCTTACATGTAAGTAGCCAGGATTTAAAGCCAGTTCTGGAGAGCCCCAAACCCAGGGTTCTCTCCACTCTGCTATGCTTTCCATTTATGTACATGCCATTACATTACCTTTAGGAGAATTTCAATTCCTTTAGTATAGAGATTGTTTTTGTTTGTTTTGATTTTGTAATACCAATACTTAGCGCTATGCCTGGCATGTAACAAGTGCTTGCTGATGTGTACTGTCCTATTGATATTTATAAATAGAAACATAAAACTATTCTTTGGATCTCTGCATAGATAAACCTGCTTGATTGATTAGCTTACTGACACATTAGTGAGACATCCTCATTAATTTCTTGTATTTTCTCAAGTATTCCTCTTAACTTCTCAAGTATTCATTCCTTTAAATTTCATGCACATTTATTAAACTCCTACTATGCCCAAGGCATTGTAGTAGGCCCTGAGGAGTGATAGATATGGAAAAAAAGACATTTCTGACAGTCGTATGAAATTTAAGTGGGCTAGGTAAAAGAAAACAAAAATTCAAAAGAAGTTCATTCTTTGCCTTAGTAAATTTTTGTTTATGTATTTTACCAGTCTGGATCTACATGATTTAAAACAAATAAACAAAAGGGGAAAAATGTGGGGGGAGGATGACATAGGAGAGGAAACATAATTTCAATGTGATGTAATCCAGAGGTACAGCCATGGTGTGGAATTAGAAGAAAGCAATAAAGCCCAACTTGTCCCCCAAACTCCTCCAAACATTTAGAAAATGCACCAGAAGAAATCCTGATGTGAAATGCACTGGGGTCATTTCTTCAGCCCAGGTTTTTATTGGAGGTCATTGAGTAGGAGAACACTGGGGACTGGATTGAGTTGGTCTTGCTCCAGCATCCACGGAAAGTCTGTACCCTTAGGCAAGAAGAGTCCCAGACTTCTTTCCTGGACATAGGCTCTCACAGACCCAAATAGGGATACCAGGACAGGAATAGGAAAAAAGAAAAAAGAAAAAAAAAAAGAAACACCCAAAACCAAAAAACAAGACCTGGAAGATTTGTTGCTTAGTCGCATGTCCAGGTCAGAGATCCAGGGTCAAATGGGAATTGCACCTGAGCATAACAATCCAGATTCAGTAGTACAACAGGTCCTGGGCTGGGTACTCAAAGAGGAGCAAGGTCAGAAGAATCAGATCAGACACAGTGGAACAAATCCCAGGAGCAGAGCTGGATCTCCGTTCATTTCTAGCCCAGACTGTAGCCTATGAAGGAAGAATCAGGGTAAGAATCCCAGACCAAAGAAGAGATTACTTCTATCACCCTAAACCAGCAGAATTTTCCAGATAGCTAACAGTATTAGAGTCCAGCAGTCATCAACTGTTCCTTAAATAAACCCAAATCAGGAACTTCCAGAGCTCAGACAAGGAGGACGACAATCAAACTCTGCCCTATATCTGACCACTTTAGGGCCACTGAAAGCTTGTATGTACCTAGTTTCAACTCAGCTTGAGAACCAGGCTAACCTGGAAAAACACAATAATCAGTACTGCCTCCTCTACCCCCACCGCACCACCCAAAGCAACTGCAGGACCAGATCAAACTGTTGCTCCAGAAGCGTGCAGAATTTAGCACTAATATCAAGTCTGAAGTACAGAAAGGAGACTGGAAGAATAAGTAAATAAAAGTGAGATGATAAGATACAGTCAAAAGGAGTCTAGATATGGAGTTAGAGGCCCTAGAATTCTGGCTCAGCCTCAACTTCCTCTTTTGTAAAACTAAGGTATTGCTCTAGATCTTGGGCCCATAAACTATGACCCACAGGACAAATTTTAAAATGTAAAAATCCTTTTTAGCTTTGGGATGTACAAATACAAGTGGTGAACAGTATTTGACTCAACTGCGTTAGTTTTCCAGCCCCTGTTCTAAATAGCCTAAGGTTTTAGGATCTTCTCATCTAGGACAAAAAATAACTTGTCTGTCATGCTTTTAAAGCCCTTCACAATCTGGGCCCAATCTATCTTTCTAGAACTGGTGGACATTATTCTCCCTTCCTTCCTCAGTCTGTGATCCAGACAGACTGACCTTTTCTCTCTTCCTCACAAGCAACACTCCACGTTTAATCTCCACACCTTTGCAATGGCCATTCCTCAAGCCTACAAGACATTCTTTCCTTATCTTTGCCTTTTAGAGTCCCTCTCTTGCTCCACAAAGCATCACCATCTTTTCATGATTCCCCTCCATCCAACAAGTTTGAATGTCTTCTCTCCTCGTTTCCTATTTCATTATTTATTTATTTTAAATATTTCTGCTGCGTGTACTTAGGCATGTGCTTCTTGTCTTCTGCTTAAGAATGTAAGCTTGTTGCAAGTAGAGATTGCTTCATACTTTGTATCCCTGGCATAACGCATTACACATAGGCATAAATAATATGCGACAATTGTTTGATTGCTTTATTCTTCCAGCTCTACTTTTACTTTATCAAATGGGTATTTGGCACATGGATTGTAAGCACCATTAGGCAAAAGTGGATGTCTTACATACCACTCAAAAATCTCCAAAGCAGGTAGCTTGATATGTCACAGGGAAAATTCTCCAAGGAATTAAATATATTTATGTAAATGAACTACAACATAGCTTGAGTTCAACTAGCTTTAAACATTAAAAAAAAAATAGCCAAGATATATTATTGTAGGTGTCAATGCTACTAGGTCACCTCTGTAACATTGAGATCCTCATCTTTAGGAGTGGCAACTCTAATAAGGAAGCAAGCTCCGTGATATTGATTTTTCTACTTGGGGACACAGGCAGGCAAACAAATACTTGCACACACTTCCTCAGAAATTTCTGTGTCAGGTGAAATGATCACTGAAAACACAGTGCTAGAAGCAGTTGTGTACAGGAAGATGAGGGGAATATCAAAGTCAGCTTTTTTCTTCCGTCTAGGGGCCTGTTGCTCTATTATGAATGTCATTCATCTTTTATCAAGGGGAATTCTACAGAAAGTGAGATCCTAAACAGACAGATTAATTTGCTGCATTAAAACTCCAAAAAAGCTTCATCTTAGCACACAATGGCATAGATTCTTGATTGCTTCAGGTTACATATTTTCAGAATGACAACTGACACACAACTGATATCAGTATTTCTCCACATGTGAAGTACTGTGTTCCATTTTGGGTACCACAATTTAGAGAGGACATTGACAAAGTGGAACAGGTCCAGGGGAAGTGACCAGGATGGTTCATCAGTCAATCAAAAATCATTTATTAAATGCCTAAGAGTTTCCAGGTGCCGTGCCAGGCACTAAAGATACAGAGACAAAAATGAAACAATCCTTGCTCTCTGGGAGCTTAATGGTGACAGAGTAGACACTATTATTAAAGGTACAGGTGATGTTTAGCCTAAAGAAGAGAAAAACTGAGAGGACCCATAATCTCTGTCTTCAAATATTTGAAAGGCTGTTTGGTAAAAGAGAAATTACACTTCTTTTGTTTGGCCCCAGGGAAAAGAATTAGGTTCAGTGGGTAGCAGTTAAATAGTGTCGGGTTTTAGCTTAAAATAAGGAAATACCTCCTAAGAAATTAGAGTTATTCCAAAGCAGCATAACTTGTTCTTGGAAGTAGGAATGTCTCTGTTACAGATATTCAAATGGTTTTAGGATGATTGTTTGCTGGAGTCATAGATACAATTGATGATGGCTCCACGAATTCTGGAGTACCTTCCAAATCTGAGAATTTATAATTCTGTCTTCATAGTGGGAGAAATAGCAGCATGGCATAATGGATATAATGTTGGACTTAAAGAGATCTGGGTTCAAATCCTATCTTAAACAGTTATATTTTATGTGCCCACAGACAAATCACCTAGCCTCTTTCATTCTCAATTTCTCATCTACACTATTGATGATGGTACCTGTAACACTGATCTATCTCACAAAATGTTATGCCTTCCAGATGAGATAATATATGTAGGTATTTCATGCATCATATCTTTATATAAATGCCAGTTAATACTTCTATTAAAAATATTTATCAAGGAATTTAATGACATAATAAATGATCAGGGTGAGAGAGAACACCATTCTGTGCTCAATGAGTTCAATGTACCCAGCCAAGAAAAGCTATACTTCAGGGAAAAAGAACTGTAGCTATTTAATCATTTTTGAGGAAATGGGAAAAGGAGGGGAGAAGTATCACAGCATGGGGAACGACCAAATATTTATACAATTTCCTTAAAAGTCAAAAGAATACACGTTATTATAAACTTATCAGCTAGATGGCAATTGCTGGCAAAATTTTATGTGGATTATTAAGGGTACAGTGTATGACTCTGAGAAATGGAAAAGGTGATCATTATGAACTAGCCTGGATTTTTTAACATGCAGGAAGTTTATGAATATTTGTTAGAGGTTATTGCACTGAATTAAGAACTAGTTATGCCACAAGAACTTTATTTTCTTCTCTGATAAAGCTACTAACCTAGCTGATCAGAGATAATTGATAGCATACAATATATATAGACTTGGAGTTAGAAAGACCTGAGTTTAAAACCAGCTTCAGATACTTACTGACTATGGGACCATGCACAAGTCACTTAATATCTACCTGTCTCAATTTCCTCAGTAACCTCAACAACACCTTACTAAGGAGGGTTGTTGTAAAGATTAAATTAAATAATATCTATAAAAGTTCTTAGTACAGTGCCTGACAAATAGTAGGTATTATATTCATGCTTATTCCCTTCCCTTGCTTATCAAGAGAATACTATGGGAAGAGTAGGCAGGATGGCTGGGTAAATACAGGGACTTGCCTGATCTCTCCCCCAAGCTTCTCAAAATACCTTCAAAATGACTCTAAACAAATTCCAGAGTGGTGAAACTCACAAAAAGATGGAGTAGAGCAATTTTTAGCCTGAGACAACTTAGAAGACTGACAGGGGAGCCAGGATGTTAATCACAGTTCCAGGGCTGAAAAGAGAACTTGTAGTTTCTTACAAACCAGTACAGGAGAGTAGTAAACACATCTTTCCCTAGATCATACTACCTTGGAAGAACTGAAAACTTACAGGTCCCCAAAATTACCCCTGAAAAAAGCTGCACAAAAAACCTGAAGTCTGGGACAGTGCCCCCTCAACTTAAAAAAACAAAACCCCACTTTAGCATAAAGTTAAAAGTCAAGGAATAGGATGGAAAATGAGGGAAAAAGACAGAAAAAATTTCTAACCATAGACAGTTACTATGGTGACTAAGAAGCTCAAAACACACACTCAAAAGAAGACAAGTAAAACAAGTAAAAATTCCTCCATCCAAAGTCTCAAAGCAAAATAAGAATTGGTCTCAGGCTATGGAAGAGCCCAAAAAGTATTTTGAAACTCAAGCAAGAGAGGTAGGGGAAAAATTGGGAAGAGAAATAAGAGTGATGCAAGAAAATCATGAAAAAATAGCTTAGTAAAGGAGGCACAAAAAATAATAAAGAGAATAACACCTTAAAAAACATAATAGGTCAAATGGTAAAAGGAGCACAAATATCCAATGAAGAGATGAGTATCTTGAAAAGAAGAACTGGCCAAATGGAAAAGGAGATACAAAAGCTCACTGAAGAAATAATTCTGTATAAGTTAAAATTAGGCAAGTGGAAGTTGATGACCTCATGAGACATCAAGAAACAATCACATAAAATCAAAAGAATGAAAAATAAAAGAAAACATAAAATATCTCATCAGAAAAATAACTTACCTGGAAAATAGATACAGGAGAGATAATGTAAGAATCATTGGACTACCTGAAAATCATGCTAAAAAAGGAGTTTAGGCATCATGTTTCAAGAAATTCTTTAGAAAAATCACCCTGATACTTTATAAAGAGGGTAAAATAGAAATGAAAAGAATCCACTGATCACCTTATAAAAATAATTTCAAAATGAAAAATCCTAAGAATATTATAGCCAAATTCCAGACCTCCTAGATCAAGGAGAAAATACTGCAAGCAGCCAAAAAGAAACAATTCAAATACAGTGGGGTCACAGTCCAGATAACACAAGATTTAGGAGCAAAAGACTTGGAATACAATATTCCAGAGGGCAAAGGAACTAAGATTACAACCAAGAATCACCTGTCTAGCAAAACTGAGTATAATCCTTGGGGGTGGGGGTGGGGGAATGGACATTCAATGAAATAAAAGATTTTTGGATGTTCTTGATGAAAAGACCAGAGCTGAATAGAAAATTTGACTTTCAGATACAAGATTCAAGGAAAGCATGAAAAGTTAAACAGGAAAGAGAAATCATAAGGGGTTTGACAAGGTTAAACTCTTTGTTTTCCTCCATGGGAAAATAGTTATAACTCCTAAAATCTTTCTCATTTTTAAGACTGTTAGCAGGAGCATACACAGAGAGAAAGCAAGGGGGTAAGTTTAATGTATTAGTATGATTATCTAAAAAAAATAAAATTAAGGGATAAGAAAGAAGAATGTGAGAAGGGTAAAAAGAGAAGTAGAATGAGATAAATTGCTTGACATAAAAGAGGCCTGAAAGAGATTTTACAGTGGAAGGGAAAATGGGAGAAGTAGGGAGGAAGCACAGGAACCTTACCCTCATTGGAAGTGGCTCAAAATGGGAATAATATACACACTCACTTGGTTGTAGAATTCTGTCTTACAATACAGGAAAATAGGAAAGGGAGGGGATAAGAGAGGGGCATGGGAGCTGATATAAGGGAGGACAGTTTGGAGAAGCTGTAAGTCAGAAGCAAAACACTTGGGAATGGACAGAGTGAAAGAGAGTAGGATAAATGGGTAAAATTGGATAGAGGGAAATACTTAATTGGTAATAATTACTGTGAAAAAAAATTGCAGTGAGTTTCTTTGATAATGACTTCATTTCTCAAACATATAGAAAACTGAGTAAAATTCATGGAAATAAGAGCCATTCCTCAATTGATAAATGGTTAAAGGATATGAATAGGCAGTTTTCAGACAAAGTAATCAAAGCTATCTATAGTCATATAAAAATATTCTAAATCACTATTCTTGTATGAAATACAAATTAAAACAACTCTGAGCTACCACCTTAAACATTTTAGATTGAATAATATGACAGAAAAAGAAAGTGATGGATGGCAAATGTTGGAGGGAATGTGAGAAATTTGAAACATTAATGTACTATTGGTAAAGTTATATACTGATTCAATCATTCTGGATAGCAATTTGGAACTATGCCCAAAGGGCTATAACCCTTTTACTAAGCAATACCATTGCTAGGTTTATATCACAAAGAGGTTTAAAAAAAAGAAAAAGAAAATGACTGATTTGTACGAATATATTTATAGCAGCTCTTGTAGCGGTGGCAAAGGATTAGAAATTGAGGGGATGTCTGTCAACTGGGGAATGACTGAACAAGTCATTTTATGTGATTGTGATGTAATGCTATTCTGCTATAAGAAATAATAAGCAGGATATTCTCAGAAAGAAAAAAAAAACCTAGAAAGACTTACATGAAATGATGCAAAGTAAAATGAACTGAACCAAGGGAACATTGTACACAGTAACAGGAATATTGTATGATATCTACTTTGAATAGCTTAGCTATTCTCAGCATTACAATGAACCAAGATGATTCTATAGGACTTTTGATAAAAGGTTGATATTCATGTTCATCTTCAGAGAAAAAAACCTGGTAGAATCTGAATGCCAATCAAAGATACTTTTTCTTTACTTTCTTCATTTTTCTTGGATTTTTTTGTCTGTGTTTTCTTTCAGAGGATGACCTACACAGAAATCTCTTTTGTGTGATTACACATGCCAATTTTTTTTTTACTTCCTACTGGAAGGAAGACATAGGGAGAGAATTTAAAATTCAAAATTTGAAAAAAAATAAATGTTAAAATTGTTTTTACATGTAATTGGGAAAAACAAATATTAAATAATGGTGGTGGGGGGGAGAGGAAGAAGGGGAAAAAAAGACAATACTCTGTAACATCTGGGTTTCAACCAGAGATTTCATAGGATGATAGGATTGTAGATTTAGAACTGAAAGGGACATAAAAAACCATCAAGTCCAACCTCTTCATTTTATAAGTAAGGAACTGAGCCCCAAATAGCTTAAGTAAATTGCCTGAATTCACATAGTTAAATGTTTGAGACAATATTTGAACTTAGGTCTTTGTGACTTCAAATTCAGCATTCAATCTACTACAAATTGTAGTGTAGTGTTTTTAGGGGCAAGGTATAAAGTGTATGACAGTATATTTAACTGGCTTCTGTAATGGTAATGTAATTTGAATTTGAAGATCCCTTTGTATTGGCAAAGGTAGCAGGTGCTAAGTACTTAGTAATTAATCAAGAAGGTATGAATCCCTGTTGCTGAAGTAACAGGAAGGGGTTGGTTGAAACAGGAAGCTAATGCAATACTGTATATAAGGAAAAGCCCAGAGAGATTCAGAATTTCTTGGGACAAGGATCTGGAGGCAGAAGCTGCTACTGCTAGAGAAAGAGGGAATTTCTCTCAGCAGCATCTGGAGACTGGGCTGCTACTGCTGGACTGAGAATTGAGGAGAAAAATGAGAACTGGTAACTGAGACAGATCTTCTTGAAGCAAACTCCATGAGGACTGAAGCTACTGCCACCTGGGAGGCTGAAGAGGAAAGCCCCTCCCAGGCCAGAGAGAATTATTTTGATTTTGAAAACCTGGATGGAGTGATCTTGATTCTAGGAACCAGCTGATGAGTCCAAAGGCCAGCTGGAGCTGCCAAAAGACTGAGGAAGCACGACTGTGAGGAATTTAAGACTTGTCTGTGGCTTTGTGGAGATTTGTTTTCCCAGGAACAGAGACTGTGAAGGATTTGAGATGGACTAGACACTGTGAGCTCCAGTGTGGAACAGGAACTGCACAGAGAGCTGGACAAGAACCTGGGAGTTGTCTGCCTTTGAACCCAAGTGACAGTTCAGCGAATCCAGGTAGCATCTGGGACCATGAAAGGTGATCCAGGGAATCTGAGAAACCACCCAAGTCAAGCTGAAAGACGACTTTACTCGGATACTGTGTACTGACCAACAAATTGTAAATTTACTAGAGACCTAGGAGTGGAGGGTCTATGTATTTTCTGATGATTGAATAGTGAATGATGAAGGATGATTGATTGACTAAATGGTTGTACTTAGTGATTGATGACTGAATAAGTGGCTGATTGAGTGAACTTAGTGTGCCCTATGGGTGGAGAATTTTGACTATTGCACTTTGTGTCCCTTAAGGAGGAAAACCTCCCTAAGGATGATTGAATGATTAAGATGATTGAATTATTGAGTTACTAAATGATTGTTCTTTGTTCAAAACTTTGTGACCACTGTAGTGGAAACTATGTGGTTGTTTTCTGTGATAAGTTGTAACATTGTGAATGCTATACTTTGATTTACTCTGAATGTTTTGCTTTGATTTGTTATGGAATAGAGTGTTCACTATACTGTGTAATCAGAACCTTAGAAGCTGTTCCCGCTAGCGTTCTCCTGAAAAGCTGCTAATGCTTGGCTTTACAGCTTCAGAACTAACTGAATAATTAAACTCCCTATCTTTCTCTTGCTCCCAAACTCCATTCTTTCACTTTATGAAACTCCACGCTCATAGGAACCATCTCAAAGTTTTACCCAATATTTCTAATCAGTTGTAAAATGTGGGATCAGGATTCTGTGTCTTTTAATTGTGTTGTGCTCCTAGAGAACTTTGTATTACCATAAAAGCTTATGCATGCCATCCTGAACCACTATGAGAAATATTTTTAAAGGGAACCTTTGTACTTGCCCAACCTGCTATAACTATATCCTATTCCTACGTGACTTTTCATCTCTGTTTTTTAATGTCCCCAACCCCATTCAAAAGACTATAAAATGTTCAGATTTTTAAAAATATTCAGCTTTTATTTGGGTCAGTAAAGGGATTGGCTATGGCAATTGTTAATGTATATGTAATTTGGTTGTTCCCTTACAGCTCTAAGGAATAAAGAAAACAATGCCTAAATAAGAAAATATAGAGTCCTGTATCAATCCATTAACATAATTACTATTATTTCTACCACTAAAATAACACTTGTATCCTGCTCCTTCTTTCTACTTCCATGCTAACCAATCCCAGCTAAGCCTTCATAACTTATTGCTTAGATTATTTTAATTATTTTAACTTTAATAATAATTTTACAACTGTATGGTCATATTTTAAATTATTGTACTTAAAGTATGCAATATCAAGAAGATACCTTTTCCTCTTTGAATCAATAGCTTCTATTCTCCTCTCCAAATCTGGGGGACTTTCTTTACCCTAATATTTATAGAGTTGCTTTTAAGTTAAGCCAGAAAGCCAAAATTTTCAAATAACTTGAAACCTTTACTTGATTAGGAGATTTTTGAGACTTGAATCATGGTACTTGGTTAGTAAATGCTAGTTTTGATTCATATTCTTTTCCCTTATCTCCTTAATTGTAGATTTCTAGATTTTATTTTACTTTATTATTTTAATTGCCTCAGTCTGGTTTTTTTGCCTCTAGTTTATGCCATTTGTAATGAATCCATCACATCCACATCTGAGTCTTCTTCCTAATTGACTTTTAAAATCATGTCACTCCTCTAAGACCTTCAGTGGGTAGCCATTATTTTTTCAATTATTTTTATTTTTTATTTTGCTTTTTGGAAGGGGGAGGGTAGAGCAATTGAGGATAAGTGACTTGCCCAAGGTCACATGGCTAGTTTTTGTATTAAGTATCTGAGGCCAAAATTGAACTCAGGTCCTGCTGACTCCAGGGCCAGTGCTCTATTCACTCTGCCACCTAGCCACCCCCAGTACCCATTCTGTACAGAATAAAATGTAAATTACTAGCTCAGGTACTTAAGATCTTCTATGTTCTGCCTCCAAGCTACAGCAAGAATCCAATCTTATCTAATATGTTTCCTTTTGATGTATTACATATTCCAACCAGACTAGACTACTCTTTGTGCCTATTCTCATCCTACCCACTCCCATGCCTATGAAATGATTTTGGCTGTTCCTCATTTTTGGAAGAGATTTCCTTCATATCCATTTTTACTTAAGTACTTTCCTTTCTTCAGAGCCCAACTCACATGGCATTACTTCCACAAAGTATTCCATGAAATTATCTCAGGTAAAACTGACCTATTTCTTTCTACTTTTTTTTCATAGTACATTGCTTTTCTCCTTCCACAGGTGTTTTTTTTTCCCTTATAACATTGATAATGGTATACTTTACTACTCCCTCACTTTAGATTTCATATTCCCAGCAGCAAGCACAGGACCTTTTATATGTTTGGGTAATTAATGTTTATTGAAATGAATTTGACTCAACTGGAACTACTCAAAAGGTGAAAGTTAATGGAAAGGGGTTACTCTAATAACAACTATTGAGATCTATCTTTTGCTGTGTTTCATTCAAGCTTTTTAATAGTGAACTGGATAAAAATATGACTGACACATTTATACAAATTTCAGATGGTGAAAAGCTGAGGAGGTTAGCTAATATATCGGATGATAGTTTAGGACACAAAAATAAACCAAGTTGGAATGTCAGGTAGGAGTTTAAAAGATCAAACTTAATAGGAAGAAATGTAATATCCTGAATTTGGGCTAAAAAAAAATCAATTTTATAAGTACAACATAAAAGGGGCTCCATAACTAGAAAGGAGTTCATATGGAAAAATCTAGCAGTTGTAGAAGAGAGCCAACTCAATAAGAATCTATAGTATGATATGGAAAACAGACATATTAATGTGATCTTAGATCATATTAATAGATAACAGAGTATCCAGGAAAAGGGAAATGATGATTCAATTCAATACCACCTGCTATATGAACCCTTACCTAATCTCTTTTAATGGTAGTGCTTTGTCTCTATTGCATGTAAAAACAACTTTTAACATTCATTTTTAAAACTTTGGGTTCCACATTCTTTCTCTTCCTCCCTCCCCACCCACCCTCAATAAGAAAGCAAATAACTTGATATAGGTTATACATGTGTAGTCATGCAAAATACTTCCATAACAGTCATGTTGTGAAAGACTAACTATATTTCCCTCAATCCTATCCCACCCCCATATTCTATTCTCTCCTTTGACTCTATCCTTCCTCAAAAGTGTTTGTTTCTGATTATCCCCTCCTCCCATTTTTCCTCCCTTCTATCATCACCTCCCTCTTATTCCCTTCCCTCCTACTTTTCTATGGGGTAAGCTATATTTTCATAACCAGTTGAGTTGGTATGTTATTCCCTCCTTAAGCCAAATCCAATGACAGTAAGGTTTACTCATTCCCTCTCTCACCAACCCGCCCTTCCCCTCTGTTGTAAAAGCTTTTCCTTACCTCTTTTAGGTGAGAAAATTTATCCCATTTGAACTCTCCCTCTCCCTTTCTCCTTCTCCCAGTATAATCCTTTCTCACAGCTTAATTTAAATTTATTTTTTTTTAGATAAGAGAATGCTGCCTCAGTGCCAGCTAAGTGATCCCTGCAATCCCTCTCTGATCAGCTGCTTGATCCTCCCAATGTCTGTGGACAATGACCTCCAGAAGCATCCACTGCCAAGGCTTTCTCTGCCCTGGGGCTCAGGCAGGACCACTCTCCTCTTTTACCCAGATCCAACAGATCTTTCCTATTGACCAGAAAATTGTCTTTGGTGTTTGGGGATTGAGAAGTCTGGAAACTACCTAGCTGCCATTGATTCATTGCCCTGAGACCTGCTCTAGGTTTGCTAGGGCTTTATCTGTGCCATCATGGTGCATGCTGGACTATGCTCTTCTCTCAGACTCAAAAGATCTTTCCTGTTGACCTTCCACATAGCTATGGTCTAGAAATTTGTTTCTCTTTGTCATTTTGTGGGTTCTGTTGCTCTAGAATTTGTTTAGAGTCATTTTTACAGATATTTGGAGAGATTTGTTGGATAGCTCAAGGAAGTCCCTATGTTTACTCTGCCATCTTGACACTGCCCCCCCCCCAATACTCTTTTTAAATACTTTCTTTCTAGCTGCTTTCAATATTTTTTCCCCTTTACCTTAGAGTTCTGGAATTTGTGAATACCATTCTAGGAGTTTTCATGTTGGGATCTCTTTCAGGAGGTGGTTAATGGATACTTTCAATATCTATTTTACCCTCTGGATCTATAATCAGGGCTGGTTTCCTCAATAATTCCTTTTTTAAAGATGAGTTCTAAGCTCTTTTTTTTAAAAAAATCATGCCTTTCAGGTACTGCAATAATTCTTAAAATATATCTTTCCTTGATCTCTTTTCCAGATCAGTTTTTTTTTCAATGAGATATTTTACATTTTTAAAATTCTTTTGATTTTATTTTATTGTTTCTTGATGTCTCAAGGAGTCATTAGCTTCCTATTGCCCAATTCTAATTTTGAAGAAATTATTTCCTTCAACGAACATTTTGCATCCTTTTCCATTTAACTAATTCTACTTTTCTTCAGTGAATTTTTATACATTTTTCAATTCTGCTTTTTAAGGTGTTCTCTTCATTGGATTTTCATGTCTCTTTTTATCATTTGGCCTAACTTGCTTTTTAAGGTGTTATTCCTTTTGTGCCTGATTCATATTTCTTAAGGCTTTGGATATAGCAACTTTGACTTTATCATCTTCTGAGTTTGTATTTTGACCTTTTCTGACCCCGCAGTAATTTTCTTGTTGTTTGTTCATTTTTGCAGTCTATTTCTTTTTTCATTATTAAAACTTAAATTATTATTATTATTAAAACTTAAATTCACAACAAGAAAAAAGAAACATATAAATTTAAATACTGAGACTGAAATACAAAATAAGAAAATAAAACATGTCATATGCAGAGCAGAATGTGACAGGATTCAAAATATATAGCAATAAATTTCTATTTCAAGAAAGTCTATATAACAAATACTATGCATCATGTTGAGAGCTGTCCATCTTTGCTTCCTTGTAAGTTTTCTTTTGTTCTCTGCTGCACACTTTTTAGTTTGTTCATTTCCCCACTTCACCCTGCTGAGAAGTGTACAATTAATTGATGATATATCTACATATGTGTATATATGTACATATGTATAACACATAAATGCACATTATATATTATATGTGTATACATACATACATACATACAAAAATACATGTATATTTTTCCCTGACAAATTCTGCTCCTGATCTTTGTTTTTATGTTTGTGCATATCTCTTATTTCCTATCCTTCCTGACTCTTCTACTTTTCTTCCATGTTCTACCTTACCCTCCTATAATTAAACTATTCCCCCTCCAAGGATCCCTTTCTTATCCTACCATTGTCATTAATTTAAGCACCCTTCTATATACAACCTTTAAACTATTCCCTTACCCTCTCCTCTAGATATCCCTCTTATCATCTCCCCCCTCCCTTTCCCCTTAGTGTTTTATTTCTTTCTGGATTTAGAAGACTTTTATACTCTTCTAGATATAAATGTATTGTTTCCTTTTGGACCCATTCCCAATGAACATAGATTTCCAGGACAGTCCTCCTACCCCATCTAATTCCTCTGTCTTGATTCTTTCTCTCCCACCTTATTTATATAAGATAATTACTCTTTTTAGCTCTTCCTAAATGGAGTTGCTTTTTAAAGTCATATCATACTCAGGTCTACCCTCAATCTGTCTTACAAACTATCCAATTAATAATAACAATTTTAGACATACATTTTACATTTTAGTTAAATTTACATTTATTGTTTTCTTCAATTAGATTTTGTACATCCTTTTCCACTTGGCAAATTCTACATTTTAAAGAGTTGTTTTCTTCAGTGTACTTTTGGCCAGTTGTATTTTTCAATGACTTGTTTTCTACAGTCAATTTTTGTCCTTTCCTTTGCAAGCTTTTGACTCCCTCTCATATACCTCTCATTTCTTTTCCCAATTTTTCTTTTACCTCTCTTTTTTTACTTTTTTTTTTAATGTGGAAACACTTTTATTTTATATTTTTTTTAATTTTTTTTATTTACTCATTTACTTTTAATTTACAAGATTCAGTTCCACAATCACTTGAGTTTCAGATTTTCTCCCCTCCCTTCCCCCCACCCCCGGCATGATGGCATGCAGTCATGTATAGGATCTGCAAATACTTTCACATTGTACAATAGTTTGGTCATATAGAAGGATTGTAAGCAATGAGTGACCACTGGGAAAAGAAAAAAAAAGCAAAACCAGACATGAAAGAGAACAATAACGTGTTTTGCTTCAGTCTCCATTTAAACTATAGTCTTTCTAAATCTTTCTCTGAGTTTAGGTATCTCCTTTCATCCTGAGGCTTGTAGAGTTGTCTTTAGTTGTGCGTTGTTGAGGATAGTCCAGGCTATCAAGGTTGGTCATCATATGTATGATGTGTCTGTGATTGTGTACAGGTTTTGCCTGGTTCTGCTCTTCTCACTTAGCATCAGTTCATATAAGGCTCTCCAGGTAATTATGAAGTCCATCTCTTTCCCATTTCTTATAGCACAATAGTATTCCATTACATTCATATACCATAGTTTGTTCAGCCATTCCCCAATTGATGGGCATCCCCTATATTTCCAGTTTTTTTGCAACCACAAAGAGAGCTGCAATAAATATTTTTGCACAT
>CM053581.1:206393472-206410282 GCA_028627135.1 Pseudochirops cupreus | reverse complement strand
ATTGAGTCTTTTGTATCCAATCTATTCCATTGATCCACTACTCTATCCCTTAGCCAGTACCAAGCAGTTTTGATGACTGCTGCTTTGTAATACAGATTAAAATCTGGTAAGGCTAGGCCACCTTCCATAGCATTTTTTTCATTAATTGCGTTGATATTCTGGACTTTTTGTTCTTCCAAATGAATTTTGTTACTATTTTTTCTAGTTCTATAAAATAATTTTTGGGTAGATTGATTGGTATAACGCTAAATACATAATTTAATTTTGGTAAAATTGTCATTTTTATTATGTTAGCTTGACCCAGCCACGAGCAGTTAATGTTTTTCCATTTAGTTAGATCTGACTTTATTTGTGAGAAAAGTGTTTTGTAGTTGTGTTCATAAAGGTATTGGGTTTGTTTTGGCAGGTAGATTCCCAAATATTTATAATGTCTACAGTAACTTTAAATGGGGTTTCTCTTATGATCTCTTGCTGTTGGACTTCGTTGGATATATATATAGGAATGCTGAGGATTTATGTGGGTTTATTTTATATCCTGCAACTTTGCTAAATGTATTTATTGTATCAAGAAGTTTTTTACTTGATTCTCTGGGATTCTCCAAGTATATCATGATATCGTCTGCAAAGAGTGATAGCTTAGTCTCTTCTTTACCTAATTTGATTCCTCTTTTTTTTTTACTTTTAAAATCCTTCCTGAGCTCTTCCAAGAAGGCTTTTTGAACTAGAGATCAGTACATATTCTTCTTCGAGGTTTCAGATGTGTATATAGTGACAATGCTGTCCTCTTCTGAATTTGTGCCTTGTTCTATCTTGTCCCCATAATAAGAATCTGTGCTTATTTTCCATTTCTGCTTTTTGTTCATGGTGTTTGCCTATTTCCTGGATTTTAAAGTTGAACTCTCTTGCTGGATCAAAGGCGGGTACTGATCCAAGCTTATTTTGCTGGGAGACCTGGGCCTGGTCCCTGGCTTTTTGTGCTGGGGTCTCAGGTGCTGAAAACTGGAGGATTTAGGGGTCTGTCAGTTTACCTGGTGCTGGGCTACAGTCAGTATCACTGAAGTTCTCTGGTTTGGAGGTAGGAATTCTGGTCCTTGGAGGATGCCTGCTTACCCAGGCTTCTTCTTTTTTAAATTAATTAATTTAGTTTTTAGTTTTCAGCATTCATTTCCACTAGGTTTTGAGTTACAACTTTTCTCCCAGTCTCTCCTCTACCCCTCAAGATGGCAAGCATACCAAATATCATTTCCTCCAATCTTCTCTCTCCTATATCCTTTCCCATCTCCCCCCTTACTTCCTTGTAGGGCAAGATGCTCTATTGTTTGTATATCTTATTTCCCAGTTGCATGTAGAAACAATTTTTAACATTTATTCTTAAAACTTTGAGTTCCAGATTCTCTACCTACTTCCCTCCTCGTCGACCCCCCACTGGGAAGACAAACAATTCAGTATAGGTTGTACATGTATAGTTATGCAAAACATTTCCATAGTAGTCATATTGTGAAAGACTAACTATATTTCCCTCCATTCTATCCCACCCCCAACACATTTATCCTATTTTCTCCTTTTACCCTGTCCCTTTTCAAAAGTGTTTCCTTCTAACCACCATCTTCCCCAGTCTAGCATTTCCCCCTCTTATCCCCTTCCCCCCTACTTTCCTGTAGGATAAGATACTCAGTTGAGCATGTATGTTGTTCCCTTCTTAAGCCAAATCCAATTAGAGTAAGGTTGACTCATCCTTTTTCACCTTCATGCTCTTCCCTTCCATTGTAACAGGTTTCTATTGCATCTTTTATGTGCAATAATTTACCCTGTTCTACCTCTCCCTTACTCCTTCACCCAATATATTCCTCTCTCGCCTCTTAATTTTATTTTTTTGATATCATACCTTCATATTCAACTCATCCTTTGCCTTCTGTCTATGTACACATGTACACACATATACACACACAAAGATTATATACGTATATACCCACTTATACATACATATATGTTCCTTTCAACTATCCTCATATTGAGAAAAGTCTGATGAGTTAAAATTATTGTCTTTCCATGTAGGAATATAAATAGTTCAAATTTAATAAGTTCTGTATGATTTCTTTTTCCTGCTTACCTTTTTGTGCTTCACTGTTCCTTGTATTTGGAAGTCAAATTTTCTGTTCAGCTCTGTTATTTTTATCAAAAATGTTTGAAAGCCCTCTATTTCATTAAATGTGCATATTTTCCCCTGAAGCATAATACTCAGTTTTACTGGGTAGGTGATTCTTGGTTTTAGTCCTAGCTCCTTTGACCTCCAGAATATCATTTTCTAAGCCCTTTAATCCTTTAATGTAGAAGCTGCTAGGTCTTGTGTTTTCCTGATTGTGTTTCCACAATACTCAAATTGTTTCTTCTTGACTGCTTGCAGTATTTTCTCCTTCACCTGGAACTCTGGAATTTGGCCATAATATTCCTAGGAGTTTTCTTTTTGGGACATTTTTCAAGATTTGATCAGTAAATTCTTTCAATTTCTATCTTACCCTCTGGTTCTAGAATATCAGGGCAATTTTGCTTGACAATTTCTTGAAAGAAGGTGTCTAGCATCTTTTTTTGATCATGGTTTTCAGGTAGTCAAATAATTTTTAAATTATCTCTCCTGGATCTGTTTTCCAGGTCAGTGGTTTTTCCAATGAGGTATTTCACATTGCCTTCTATTTTTTCATTTGCTTGTATCTGTTTTATAGCATCTTGATTTCTCATAAAATTATTAGCTTCCATTTGCTCCAATCTAACCTTGAAGGAATTATTCTCTTTAGTGAGTTTTTAAAATTTCTTTTCCATCTGGAAAATTCAGCTTTTTAAGGCCTTCTTCTCCTCATTGGCTTTTTGGGGCTCCTTTGCCATTTGAGTCAGTCTATTTTTTAAAGTGTTATTTTCTTCAGTATTTTTGGGTCTTCTTTAGCAGGCTATTGATGCACTTTTCATGATTTTCTTGCATTATTCTCATTTCTCTTCCCAATTTTCCTCTACTACTCTTGATTTTCAAAATCTTTCTTGAGCTCCTCCATGCCCTGTTACCAATTCATATTTTTCTTGGAGGCTTTTGATGCAGGAGTTCTGACTATGCTGTCTTCTTCTAGTTCTATATTTTAATTGTCTTTGTCACCAAAAAGTGATTCTATAGTTTGATTGCACTTCTTCTGTTTGCTTACCTTGCCAAACAATTACTTGAATTTTGAACTCTTTGCCACAGTAGAACTCCCCTTCTAGAATGGGGAGTGCTGTGTCCCAAATTTCTGGCATTTTATGCATCTGTTGTCAAAGTTTATTTGGGTACCTGCCTCAGAAATATGAAGAGGACTGCCTCTGCACAGTCTCAATAATCTCTACCAGCACTCCTTACCCCAGGACTCCTATCCAAGACTGCAACCCAGATCAAAGCAGGCCAAAGCAAGAGCAAGTATCCTCCGAATCATCACTTGGTCCCCTCATTACCTGTAGACCTAGGGCTCAGGAGGCAGCCACAGGGCAGCAACTACAGCTGCCACCACCTCTCCCACCCTGGGGCAGGAGCCAGGCTGCAATCTTCTCTCACCCAGTTCCAACAGAGTTCCCCACTGACCTTTTACTTTCTCTTTGGTGTTTATAGGTTAAAAAACTGCCACAGCTGCCAATGAATCAGTCCCCTGACATCTGCTTTGACAAGTCTGTGCTGCTGGTCTGGGCTAGCATAGCTCACACAGAACTGTGCTCCATTCCCAGCTCAATGTGATAGACCCTTCCTGTAGTTCTGCCAGGCTGCCTTAAGAGGGAGATTTGTTTCTCTCTGTCACTTCGTGGGTTCTATAGCACTAAAATTTGTTTGGCATCATTTTTACAGGTATTGGAGATGGTTGGAGCAAGAACTCATGCATGTTCCTGTTTTTACTCCATCTTCTTGGCTCTGCCCTCCCTCCCCCCTGCCCAGGCTTCCTTAAATTATTAGACGTTTTGGTTACTGGAGGATGCCTGGCATCCTGAAGCTGGGTCTCCTGAAAATGTGTTTCCTGGTGTCATGCTGAAGCAGCAGGAGATTTAGCTGCTGGGAGATACCTGCCCACTAGTGCACATGATTTTCTGAGCTCGTGTCTATTGGTTCCCTTGCCTGTTCTGAAGCATTCAGGCAATTCTGGTGTTGGCACTTGCCTGCTCCACTGCCTTGGCGCTCAGAATCTCCCTCTGGTTTGCTGAGGTGGGGCTTGTTGCTGGCTTGCTGGGATGCCTCTTGTCCTGTAATGTTGCCCCCTCCACCAGAGTGAGAGAGACCTTTCTTGTTAATTCCCCAAGCTTCCCAGGCTACAATACTGTTAAATCTCATATTTCTGCTGGTGAGGCTACTCCAGAATTTTTCCTGGGGTAATATTTTCTGTTTTTTCAGAGGTAAATAAGGGAGAGTGAGAGTAACTTATTTTTTACTCCACCATCTTCGATCCTGGAAGTGTAAAATAATTTCTTAAAAATTATAATTGGCAAGTGGAGCCTAATAGCTTCATGGGACATAAAGGACACCAAAACAGAGTCAAAAGAATAAAAAATGGAAGAAAATGTGAAGTATCTTATTGGAAAAACAACTGAACTAGAAAATAGATTGAAGAGAGATAATTTAAGAGTTATTAGATTATTAATTTCAGAATTATTAGACTCCATCTGGTGTGCAGTGGAAAGAACAGAGATTCAGTAACAGAGATGCCGAAGTGCCAAAAAGTACCTACAACTCTATTGGCTACTAAAGTAGATTGCAGCTCTTTATCTTGGTTATATATGATTTTTATCCATGTTGTTGTATAAATTCTTCAAAGAAAATTCTTTCAATTCACCAGGAACTTCCTTGAATTCTTTTAATATCTTGAGGTTATAACACAGCATTCATATTGTCTATCTGTTGTTTCTTGTTTTTGATGAATGAGCTTTCTTTCTTTCCTTCCTTTTCTTTCTTTTTCTCTTCCTTTTCTCTCTTTCTTCCTTCCTTCCTTTCTTTCTCCCTTGTTTCCTTCCTTCCTTCCATTCTTTCTTTCATTCTTTTGTTCTTTCATTCTTTCTTTTATTTCTTCCTTACATGTCCTTGAGCACATAGTTTATGTCAGGTGCAGATTATATTAAGTAGTGTTAGTATAATGATGAGGATGAGGAGGATGATATTTCATATTTACAAAGATTTTTAGTTTAAAAAGTCCTTTACTAAAGATAATGTGATCAAATAAGTAGAGAAAGCATATTATCCCTATTTTAAAGAAAAGAAAACAACTTAGAGCCATTGGGGCGTGGGAGGGGGAGATGGATTTGGAGTTAGGAGTTCAAACCAACCTCATAAATTTATTAGATGTGTGACCTTGATCAAGTCACTTAATTCAGCCTATAATTTCCTCAAGTGTTAAATTGAGATAATAATAACTCCTACATCAAAGTGTAGATGCGAGAGTCAAATGATATGATATATGCATGGTCCTTTGCACAACTTAAAGTTTTATAAAATATACATATGCATATATTAATCAAGGACTTCTCTAAGCATCTCTCCACCTCAGTTAAAATGCAAATAATAAGATAGGGGACTAAAGACAACTGATAGCAATGAAAGATTTTTCCTTATTCAATTATTGTTAAACTATTTGTACAATCTTAGATACCCATTCCATGTGACTAAGATTACCTAGCATGGCTATTCAGTGTTTTCTTCCATTTTAGTCAATGTTAATAATCCCAGTTCACAGAAAACTTTGAAAATTTGCTTGATAATAACATTAATGGGGTTATATAAACTCACGATTTCTTGGTGCTCTCTGCATGTTATAGGAAACTGTTTGATCAAATTGTTGGCCTGTTGAGAAAATGTTTCTGCTCTCACCAGGTCACTAATATTCTGTGGGTTGATTTCTTTCTTATTCTCTCCATGCATCAAAGACCTGACACCACATTCCCCATTTTACTGAATAAAGTCCAAACCCCTCAAGTTCAAGTCCTATCCATCAGAGAAAACCACAACAAAGAAATGAGATTCTCCCTGTGCTGGATATCAAGATTTTTGTAGCAGGACTAGCAAAAAGAAGAAAAATTTTAAGAGTAGATTAATTACCTATGCTCATTTTGGTTATAGGAATTTTTGAATCTTGATGGTGACATGGGAGTGCTATTCAATTAAATTTACACTAAGTGTTCATTAAAACACCATTTAGTACATTACTCTTCTAATTCAAAAGGAAGCAATAACAATGGAAAGAACACTGACTCTGAGTTCAAATATCAGCTCAAAGTCTACCTATTTCCATGACTTTGGACAAGTCACACTTAACCCCTTTTGACTTCAGTTTCCTTATCTATAAAATGAAGAAATTGTACAAGATGACTTCTGAGGTCATTTCTAACTATAAATGTATAATTGCATGATCCTAAGATAAGAAGATACAGAAAAGAATAAGATGTAATCTTTCCTATCAACTTCCTATCAACTTGGTGAGCGATATAATACAGAGGTTGACATTCTAATACCTCCATGAATCTGTGGCTTCAACAGTACACTTCCTCTTCCAACAATACAGATCAAAGATCAGTGATGCCTTAATAGAACATTCCATGAGCTTTTGTGACCCAAAATGTCATTACACGGTGACCAGTTTTCTGCTAAAATGAAGCTTTCAGACTGTTTTCCAAGATGGCCTGTAAGGTTTGTTCCTATTCTAAAACTGTCAATCTACATTCCAATTATTCTGTGATTAACCAAATGAAATTTCTATCCCTGAGTTCACGAATCAAGAATTTCTAATATGGTTGGATCTGTGAAAGTTTACACTGTTAATACAGTCTCAGAAAACTTAAGCTTACTTCCATGTCAACATGCGGTAGGCAATGAGGTAGTATAGTGGATACAGTGCTGGCTCAGGATTTAGGAAGACCTGAGTTCAAATTCAGCCTCAGACACTTACTAAGTGACCCTGGTCAAGTCACTTAATCCTGTTTGTCTCAGTTTCCTCAACTGTAAAGTGACCCAGAGAAGGAAATGACAAATCACCCCACTAACTTTGCCAAGAAAACTCCAAAAGGGGTCACACAGAATTGGACATGACTTAAAAAGTGACTAAATTACAGCAGGATGAGGCATCAGAGCAGGACTTTAGTAGACAGCAGTAGAAGAATTAATGTAAGAGAAGCATGAAAAGAGGTATAAGTTAACATGGAGGAGAGTAAAGCCTATTTGGATTCTGTGTCAGCTCTCTCCTGTGTCTCTTTGTATGTCTAATTACCTCTTCCTGTATCATCCTGTATCATCATCCATAGTCTACTCCCTTAATTACAGGTGTATCACCCACAATGTTCTGTCCTGAGTCATCTTCCCTTATCTTTCTCTACCATCTTTCTTGGTGATCCCATTAACTCCTGATACTTCAACTATCATTTCCATACAAATGAATCCCAAACATACACATCTCAAATCAAATCAAATCTATCTATCTATATCTAAATGCACATACATATAATCATTAAAATGACACAAATTTGCTTTAAAAAGGAAAGAAAAGAGAACAAAAGGAAATAAAAAGAGAAAATCACTAAAGGAAGTAAAAATGCTGAGAAATGGCAATGCTCAATCTTGGTAGCAGAAAATAAATGAAAAATTATCTCCCTTGGGTACAATGGGTGTAGCAGGTTTCATTCAGTAACATATTGTGTTTCATTCAGTAATTCATAGTGTCTCTTAGTTTGGATTTAATTGTTTTAATTTGTAATAGAGGAGGCCTCCTTGGGTGGTAGTGGGAGAAGTGGTGGTAGCAGAAGGGATTAATGTCAAGAAATGATCATGATGCAAGAAAAAAGTCAATAAAATGTTTTAAAAATAATTTTAATAATATATTTCATAAAAAGAAAAATTATGGGACAAAATGGTACATATGAGTATACACAGGAAAAAGATATACTATGAGATTTCATAACAAAAAAGAATCACAACTGGTTATGGGAATTAGAGAAGGCTTCAGGGAAGAGATTACTCCTTCCCTGAATCTTCCAGAATAGGAAGAATTTCAACAGGTAAAGATGAAAGAAGAGTAACTCTAAGCATAAGGACCAGAACTAAGGCACAGAGGTCACAGTTAAAGATTTTTGCATTCTCAAATAACTTTTTATGCTTTTTTTTGGTCTATGTGCTATTTGCCACAAATCTATATTGTTTCCAAGAATTAGATTTCAATAAGTATATAAAAGTCAGTGTTAAACCACATACACAAACACAAAGGCAAAAGACTAAAAATGTAGAGTTATTTTTCTTCTTTCAACGTGCTTCCTACCTTAATGATAACTACAGTTCTTCACTGGATTGGATACTTATTAAATCTTCTTGAATCAAATGCTAAGAGCAAAGATACGTATTCATTAAAATGATCCAGACTACAATAGAGAAATAACTGTTCCTAAGAAACAGGATTTGCTGTAGAATTCTAATGACTCAAACAGGTTGGTGTTTTGTTGGAGAAAATGCAAACCATTAGAAGTGATTGATCAGATGGATATTTAGACAGCTGCTCCCCCCCCCCATTTCCCCTCACCTCCCCCTGACTTATTATCTCCTAATACTGAAGCTATTATTGGGAGCCATGCTATTTATATAGACACAGAGTACTGACTGGTCCAAGAGAAAAAAGAGGCCACAACTTAGGTATGCTAATTTTGGATTTGTTTTTATCCCCCACATCACAGTGAATTCAGAGGACTCCAGGAAGTGTCTGAATGCTATTATAATTACTATCATTGATGACTTATCTTCTCCAGTTCTGCTTACTTGCTGCTACTGTTAATAATCCTCTTTGAGAAAGATTACAACTTTCATTAGGTTGGAACAAAACAAAGCCGACCTTGATGATGCTCCCCAGCCCAGATCCCCCCAGCAAGTATTATGTGAGGATCTGTCTGGAGAGGGGCTGTCTGCATGGGAAGAAGGGCAGACACTGTGAGAGAAGTGTGCAGAAGGATGCAGAGTACAAAGGAAGCAGAGCAGACTAGGGTTTTGTCAGGATTTGGTCCTAAGCTTCTCTCTCCTCTCTTCTCCTCTCATCTTCTCCTCTCCTCTCATCTTCTCTTCTCCTCTCCTCTCCTCTCCTTTCATCTCCTCTCCTCTCCTTTCTCTCCTCTCCTTTCTTTTTGGGATCTTTTTCAAGAAGTGATAGGTGAATTCTTTCCATTTCTATTCTCCTCTCTGGTTCTATAATATCAGGGCAATTTTCCTTGAGAATTTCTTGAAGGGTGATTTCTACGTTCTTTTTTTTTATCATGGCTTTCATGTAGTCCAACAATTTTTAAACTATCTCTCCTGTCTCTATTTTTCCAGGTCAGTAGTTTTTCCAACGAGGTATTTCACATTGCCTTTTATTTTTTCATTTGTTTCTATCCGTTTTGTAGTATTTTGATTTCTCATAAAGTCATTAGCTTCCATTTGTTCTTATGTAATTTTGAAGGAATTATTCTTTTCAGTGAGTTTTAGAAATTCCTTTTGAATCTGGCAAATTTGGCTTTTTATGGCATTCTTCTCCTCACTGGCTTTTTGTGCCTCTTCTGTCATTTGATTTAGTCTATTTTTTTAAAGGTGTTATTTTCTTGAATTTTGGGGGGGATCTCTTTTAGCAAACTATTGATTCTCTTTTCATGGTTTTCTTGTATCATTCTCATTTCTATTCCCAATTTTTCCTCAGCTTCTCTTATTTGATTTTCAAGATCCTTCTTGAGCTCCTCCATGACCTATAACCAGTGTATATTTTTCTTATAGGCTTTTGATGCAGGAGTTTTGCCTTTGTTTACTTCTTCTCATTCTGTATTTTGATCCTTTTTGTCCCCAGAAAAGGATCCTATGGTCTGATTGTGCTTCCTCTGCTTGCTCATCTTGCTAGCCAACTACTTGATTTTTGAGCTATTTGCCACAGTAGAGCTCTGCTTCCAGAGTGGAGAGCTTTGTCCCAAATTCCTGGGGTTTTCTCAAATGTTGTCAGAGGTCTGAGGAGGGTGGCCTCTCTACAGGCACTACAAGCTCTGGCACACTGGCCACATACTCCAAGACCACCACCCAAGACCACAATCCAAATCCAAGCAGGTCAAAACAAGAGCAATTACCCTCTGAATGGTTGCTTGTTCCTCCTAAGATCTGCAGGTCAGGTGCTGTTGAGTCAGCCATGCAGCAGCAGCTGTAGACACTGAGCCTCCACCACCTCTTACTCTGGGTATAGGGGTCGGACCATGCTCTTCTGTCACCCAGTTCCAACAGAGTTCCCCACTGACCTTTTACTTTCTCTTTGGCATTTATGGGTTGAGAAATCTGGAAACTGCCACAACTGCCAATGATGACCTCTCTTTCAGTCTGCTCTGGCTGGTCTGGGCCACCGTTAAGGGCCACCTAGGGCTTGGTGTGGCTCATGCAGGCCTGCATGTGGCTCCCAGCCTGGTTTGATAGACCCTTCTTGTCGGCTTTCCAGGCTGCCTTCAGTGGGAGATTCTCTCTGCCACTTTGTGGGTTCTGTAGCTCTAAAATTTGTTTAGGTATATTTTTGGTTGTTTAGGCATATTTTACAGGTATTGGATATAATTGTGGCAATAACTCATGGACTTTCTTTCACCGTCTTGGCTCCATCTCCCATGAATTAAGGCTATATTTCAACTCAGGAAAATGAGTCTTCCTGACTGAAGACCCAGAACTCTATTCAAAGACCCAGAACTCTATTCATTTTGTCACCTAACTGACCATTTAAGATATACAGGTACATACAAAATAGATACAAAAAAAGGCAGTCAAAACACATTTATTAAGTGTAAACTATGTGCTAGACATTGGCTTAAGTTCTCAAAAAACAAGAAAAGGCACCTGAATGGCAGAGGAGAACCTGTACTGAACTTAGAGTCAGGAAAGGATTACTTCAAATCCTGGCTCAAACACTTAAAGTTTTGTGACCCTCCTTACGCCACTCAATCTCTTTCAGATTCAGTTTCTTTATCTGTAAAATGGAAATAATAATAACACTCTCTTAGCAAAGTTTTTACAGAGGATCAAATGAGAAAACTTATGGAAATTACTTGGCCAACCTTATACTGCTATGTATTATCATTATTAAATAGATACAAGGTGAAAGAACTGAACAAACTAATATAATAAAAATGACAATTTTACCTAAATTAATTTACATATTTAGTGCCATACCAATCTATCTACCAGAAAAATATTTTATAGATCTAGAAAAAATAGTAACTAAATTCATCTGGAAGAACAAAAGGTCCAGAGTATCAAAGGAATTAATGAAAAGAAATGCTAGGGAAAGAGGCCTAGCAATAACAGATTTCAATCTGTATTATAAAGCAGCAGTCATCAAAACTACTTGGTACTGGCTGAGGAGTAGTGTAGTGGATCAGTGGAATTGATTAAGTACATAAGACACGGAAGTCAATGACTATAGTAATCTATTATTTGATAAACCCAAAGACCCTAGCTTCTGGAATAAGAACTCACTATTTGACAAAAACAGCTGGGAAAATTGGAAAATAGTGTGGAAGAAATTATATAGATTGGTATCTTACAATGTATACACAATCAAGTCTAAATGGGTGCATGATCTAGGTATAAAGGCTGATACTGTAAGCAATCAGGTAGAGCAAGGAATAGTTTACCTGTCAGATTTATGGAGAAGGGGAGATTTTATGACCAAATAATAGTTAGAGAGCATTATGAAATGCAAAATGAATAATTTTGATTACATTAAATTGCTAAGGTTTTGTACAAAAAAGCCAATGTAACCAAGATTAGGAAGGAAGTGGGAAGTTGGGAAAGAATTTTTACAACCAGTGTTTCTGATAAAAGCCTCATTTCTTAAATATACAGAGAATTGGGTTAAATATATAAGAATACAAGTCATTCCCCAATTGATAAATGGTCAAAGGATATGGACAGACAGTTTTCAGAGGAAGAAATTAAAGATATTTATAAGTACGTTAAAATGCTCTAAATCACTGTTGATTAGAGAAATGCAAATCAAAACAACTCTGAGATATCACATCTCACCTGTCAGATTGACTGAGATGACAAAACAGGAAAATGATAAATGCTGGAGATGTGGAAAAATTAAAGCACTAATGCATTATTGGTGGAGTTGTGAACTGATCCAACCATTCTGAAGAGCAATTTGGAACTATGCTCAAAGGGCTACCAAAAAAAAAATACATACCCTTTGACCCAGCAATACCACTTCTGGGGCTGTATCGCAAAGAAATCACAGAAGTGGGAAAAAGACCCGTAAGTACAAAAATATTTATAGCAGCTCTATTTGTGGTGGCAAAAAACTGGAAGTCAAGGGGATGCCCATCAGTTGGGGAATGGTGAAACCAATTGTGGCATGTGACTGTAATAGAATGAAATAGAATACTATTGTGCTATAAGAAATGAGGAGAAGATGGACTTCATAATAACTTGGGGAGACTTCTATAAACTGATGCTGAGTGAGGAGAGCAGAACCAGGAGAAATTTGTACACAATTACAGACACATGGTATGTGTGACAACTAACTTTGATAGACTGGGCTCCTCTCAGCAATGCAAGACTATAAGACAAGTAAAAAAGATTCGTGATGGAAAGGGATATCCACATTCAGAGAAAGAACTACAGAATCTTCAGGTTGAAGCAAACTATTTGCTCTCTTTCATTTGTGTTTTGTTTTGTTTCATCCCTTCTTACTCATTGTTCAGCCCATTGGGTATAATCCTTTACAACATGACTGATGTTCAACATGAAGGTATTTGTAGAACCTACATTTGATTACATGCCACTATGGAGAGGAGAGGGAAAGGGAGAAAATTTGAAACTTAAGAGATTATGGAACTGAATGCTGTAAACTAAAAGTAAATAAATAATTTTTTTAAAAAAGAAAGGACTGGATTCAGTGGGATAAAAGTGCTACTTTCAAGATTTTCTTCAATCAAATCACTTAAGATTCCTTGAGAGATATAAGATCAATCAATCAGTAAACATTTGTTAAATATCTATTATGGAATAGATACCCCATGAGGCACTGGGAAATAGACCTCTTCAGTGTCCCTTTATTCATGAACATCAGGGGAGGCATGAAATGAAGAGATGTGTGTGTCCCAAAGGCGTCTGTCACTGGAATGGAGACTGAGCGAGAGGCCAAGTTAAAGCAGAATTCTCTACAGGTAGGGAGGTTCTCCAGTTATTCTTGTTTGCAGCTGGCATTCTGGAATAATGTAGAGCCTCCTGAAAGAGATCTGTATTTACTCTTGACTATGCAGGGAAGAAAGAATAAGTGAATGAAGAAGTCTATCCCACAGATTAACCAAATTGTACATTTGAGATAGATGGTTGTGCTGGGGTACAGGCTTGGGGAAACCCCTTGAGCTCTGTTTGAGTCTTCCGACTTGATGAGGCATTTGCCTGAGACCATAGGATTTCATTATAGCTTGGCCCAAATCTCTTACTCTAACTAGCCTAGCCTTCAATTTTCCAGCTACTTCCACCCTTGATCCTATCAAAATATCTATACCCAAATCTGTTACCCTTAAACTTACCTAGCCCTTCAACGTCTGTCATCTCCAGGTAACCTTCAGATATTTCCCACTCTTAATCTCATTACTGGAGTCTGACCTCAGTTCCATGAAAGATCCTCCTTGGACTCCTCCTCTAGACCCTCCCCAAACTCCTTCTCTAGATCACCCCTAGATCCCTCCTACAATCTTTCTCTATATAAGATGTATTTTGCCTCCATGAAGGTGCTGAAAATTCAATCTAGCACAGACCCATTCTGTGTCAGAATCTTCTGGCCTGCTTGTGTTGACAAGCATCACAAATACTTAGGCTCCTTAAGAGCCTACCCATTATGGCGAATCTAAAGTTTGCTTTCTTTGGCTGAGAGAAGACTTGAGGCAAATTCATTCAGCAGGACCCAGTGTGTTGGTATTTTGAGGTCTCGAGCACAACTAAACCTCAACATTTTATGGTTCCCTGAACCTCAACAGTTGGACCCAAAGATATATAGTAGGAGAAGAGTAGGCCAGGTTAGCTTTAGGAAAATACCAGGCTCCTTGAATGACCTTAAAATTCCCACAGGGAAAAATAAAAAGGCCCTTCATTTTAATCTTTTAACATATAAATTCTCTCTCTTTGTCTTTCTCCCCTGCCCTTCCCCCTTTCCTTTTCCCTTTCTCCCCCCACCCCAGCTACAGAGTATAGAACACAGAACAGGCTGAAGATCACACAGTGACTGATGAAGGGTGCATGATGGGTGTAAAAAGACAGCCTATTGTACTTTTGGATTTTGGATTGATGCTATTAGGAATCTTATCTAAGGGTTTAGAAAAAGATGTTTATGCTGCTTGATCTGGAAATTCTATTGCTAAGCATAACACAGCAATGAAGTAAAAGATGTAAAAACAGTCCTAGGTATATAAAATTTTTGCCCTTTAGGTTGTAACAAAGAGTTGGGAGCAAAATAGATACTTATCAATAGGGGAAGGGGTAAACAAACTGTGATACTTGAATGCAATGGTTTGGGGGGATGGAGAAAAAAATCTTGATTTTAAAGTTTCAGAGAGGCATACAGAGCCCTATAAAGGTCAATGCAGGGTAAAGTAAGCAGGAACATAAAAACCTATATCTCTGTCTAGAATTACAACAACAACATTATGTATAACTTCTTAACAGCATGTGACTTTAGTGACCAGACTTGGGAGAGAAGAGTTGAAAAAATGCACCTCCTTCCCCTCAAAGTAGGAAGAAGGAGCCTATGGATACAAAACAGTGCATTTATTGTCAGAAGCAGTTAATATTTTGGGTGGTTTTGCTGAACTGTTTTTCTTTCTCTTTCTTTTAAAATGTGTGTTATCAAAGGTAGCTCCCCGGGTTAAGAGGCATGAAGCATTTGCTTCGAAATTAATGTGATATAATGATTTTAAGTAACATAAAAAAATAGTTTAAACGTATGAAGTGAATGTTACCATTGATTTACTGAAAAATCTATCACTCACAGAATAACAGAATTTCATAATTGAAAGTGAACTCAGCTGCCATCTGCTCCCCCTCACCCCAAAAGGAATCTGATAAAAATCTACCTGTCAAGTGGTCAGTCTCTATTCAAAGACTTTCAATGCTGAGAAAGTCATCACTTCCTGAAACAACCTGTTACACATTTGAATATTTCCTGACATGAAGCCAAGCCTAAATTTGCCTCCACAACTTTTACCTGTTGCTCCTATTTCAGCCATCTTGGCCCAAACATAAGTCCATTAAAAGCATCCTTTTAGGCTTGTCTTCTTCCATTAGAATGCAAGCTCCTCGAGGACAAGGATTTGTCTGTTTCTGCTTGTATTTGTTTTCTCAGTACTTACTTAGCACAGTGCCTGGCACAGTCATCTTTAGTAAATGTTTTATCAGATGTAATTCCTCCTCTATATGGCTCTTCAAATGCTTGAAGGCAGCTCTCTTACCTTCCCCAGTCTCCCAGATTTTACTTTTTCACATCCTTAGATCCTCAACCAGATCAATCAGTCAAGTAACAAACATTTTGTCAGTGTCTACTATATGCCTGTCTGTGTTAGGGGCTACAGTTAGAGATACAAAGAATAAAACAACCTCTTCTCTCAGGAAGCTTATATTCTAACAAAGGAGACAACTAAGTATGTAGAGAATAAAAAGAAAGAAAGTTAATGCCAATAAATGAAATGTAATTAAATACAAAGGAGTTAGAGAGTGAGGGCACTGGCCTCTGGGGCACCAGTAAAGGCTTCCTATAGGATGGTGATTAAGCTATAGCTTTATTATTAAGCTTCTAGGACTTAGCATATTATCTGGCATGCAGGAAGAACTTAATAAATGCTTGCTGAGTGACTGACTTACTGATTGTCTTGAAGGAAGAGAAGAGTGATCCAGATATTGATTATTATGAGTTTAATGTTAATACTTCCTGGTCTGCAGCTTCAAATTCTTCTGTAGACATCGGTGATATGTCACAAGAACCTCATACTTCAACCCTGGACCCCAGGACACTAACAGATGAACTTTTAATCTTTATATTGCCCCAAGCCAGGCTTTCACCTTACTTTCTGCACACTGATTTCAAACCATGCTGTGTGGTAAGTAACCTATCAACCCTCTATCACTCTCTTTCTAACTTCTCTTTATGTGTCTTTTTCTCCCATCAGAATATAAACTCCTTAAGAGACATTCTCTTGCTTCTTTTATTTTTTTGTCCCCGAAGCTTAGTACAGGGCCCAACACATAGTAAACATTTAATAAATGCTTTATCTATGTAGCTGTATAATTACAACTCTTTATCCTCTGCTAGACTGTAAATTCCTTGAGGACCAAAAGCATATCATATTCATCTTTATAATACCCAAGAGTGCCAACATGATATCCTGAACACAGCGCAATGAATGTTTGTTGGATGAATAATTGAATACAGGCAAGTATAAGGGTTTTATTTATGTTTCTAATTTTAATAATATTAAAGAAAAAGTCAGACCTGGAAATGCATGGAATATACTAAATTGGGGCATTCTCGCTCTATTTCCTATAGAGCTCAAGTCCCTTTAGTAAAGAAAACTAGGGACTCAGATGAATATGATTGAATTTCTTCCATCTAGCCAAGCTGCGTATTACATTTTTATTCAGAAGAATTGTGGGGGGCGGAGCTAAGATGGCGGAGAGTAAGCAGTGACTTCTCCAAGCTCCCCAAGAATTTCGTCCTTGGGAACTCAAAAGTAAATTTGAGCGGATTTAAGAGTGACAGAACCCATTGGGAGACAGAGAGTGACAGATTCCCAG
>CM053581.1:206369158-206392972 GCA_028627135.1 Pseudochirops cupreus | reverse complement strand
CCAGTGGGGGTGGGTGACAAGGGAGGAAGAGAAAGAATCAAGAATTTAAAGTTCTATAATCAAATGTTAAAAATATATATGTGTGTGTGTATATATATATATATATATATATTTATATATACACACACACAATTATTATTAACTATATCCAACTAGAACTTGAGATACACAGGCACTGTGTTTGGGAGATCCATCCTGCCCTACCAGAAAGCCAGAGGGGTGAGGGGGGAAGACATAGGAGAGAATAGATTGGGGGAGGGAGGTTACACTGGGATGACGGTTTTGGGGTGGTGGGTAGGGAAAAGATGGGGAGAAAATTTGTAACTCAAAATTTCTTGGAAATGAATGGTGTAAATTAAAATAAAATAAAAATAAATAAAAATAAATTTAAAAAAAGATGGTGTCTAGGCTCTTTTTTTATCATGTGTTATGGGAATCTGAAGATCTTCCCTGCCCCTAGGCCCTTTGTTAAAGTGGCTTAAGTGACTCTGAAAACCTTCCTGGTTTGAAAGTATACTCTGCCCCCTAATAGGCTGAATGTGGTCATGTGGAGCCTGTGGTGGGAGGCTTGTTTTTTTTGGGAATGCCCACGCCTTATTACTCTGTGATTGGGCAGTGGATCAAGAGGGCTGTGACATTCTCTGAGCCAGGAGAAGGCTACATATACACCTTGATGTGAGGTTTTGCTTTGGGGCTTAGTTTGGAAAGAGTTGTGTGATTTGGCCAGACGAGACTCTGGGAAGCCGTTGAGCCCCCTGGCTTTGAAAAACCCAAGGTTGGTGCTTCCTTCTCTGGTAACTGAATAGGTATGGATGTAATGGTCAGGTGCTGGAAGCCTGTCTGCTGATCTTTTTCTTTGTTTGCTTGTAACTTGTGTTTGTAACTTGTGTTTGCATTCTCTGAAGTTCAGGGTGCTGACTTTTTCCCCCTGAATTAGGTAAACGCTATATGTTTGATTGATTAAAGTGAGACTGTTAACCCATTTTGAGTTGCTTTCCTTTAGAAAAGCAGATCTAAGAACCTGTGCTAGCAGCCACTCTGGATATGCTAGGGTGCTTGCTGATACATCATGGCTTTCAGGTAATCCAATAATTTTTCAATTATCTCCCCTGGATCTATTTTCCAGGTCAGTAGTTCTTCCAATGAGATATTTCACATTGCCTTTTTTTTTTCTTTTGTTTGGATATGTTTTATAGTATCTTGATTTCTCATAAAGCTTCCAATTGGTCCTATATAATTTTGAAGGAGTTGTTCTTTTCACTGAGTTTTTGAAATTTCTTTTCCATCTGGAAGATTCAGCTTTTTAAGGCATTCTTCTCCTTATTGGCTTTTTGGGCCTCTTTTTGCCACTTGAGTTAGTCAATTTTTTAAGGCATTCTTTTCTTCAGTGTATTTTTGGGTTTCCTTTAGCAGGCTGTTGATTCTTTTTTCATCATTTTCTTGCATCATTCTCATTTCTCTTCCCAATTTTTCCTCCACTTCTCTTACTTGATTCTCAAAATCCTTCTTGAGTTCCTCCATGGCCTGTTACCAATTCATATTTTTCTTGGAGGCTTTTGATACAGGTGTTCTGACTTCTCTGTCTTCCTCCTGCTCCATGCCTTGGTCCTTTTTGTCCTCAAAAAAGGATTCTATAGTCTGTTTGTGCTTCCTCTGCTTGCTCATATTGCCTGCCAATTACTTGACTTTTGAGCTCTTTGCCACAGTAGAATTCTGTCTCCAGGATGGAGAGAGCTTTGTCCCAAATTGCTGGGATTTTGCAGCTGCTGGAGCTATTAGGAGGCTGACATCTCTATAGCCCCCACAAGCTTTGGCTCACTGGCCACATACCCTAGAACCACCACTCAAGTCTCTGATGTTAAATCTAAGTATGTTAAAGCAGGAGAAATTACCCTCTGAATGGTGGCTTGTTCCCCCTACAATCTGCAGGCCAGGATCCCCAGAGGCAGCCATGCAGCAGTAGCTGCAGAGCTGCTTCTCCTCCACCACTTCTTGCCCTGAGGAGAGGGGCTGGAATGAGCTCTTCCATTCCCCCACCCCCCGCCACTTTCCAACTGAGTTCCACACTGACCTTTTACTTTGGCATTTATGGGTTGAGAAGTCTGAAAACTACCACAGCTACCGGTTATTCAGTCTCCTAATATCTGCTCTGGCCACTACTGTTCAGGGCCACCCTGGAGCCAGAACTGCAGGGCTCATGCAGGACTGAGCTCAGCTCCCAGCCCTGTGTGATCGACCTTTCCTGTCCACCTGCCAGGCTTCTTTCAGCAGGAGATTTGTTTCTCCCTTTCTCTTTGTGGATTCTGTAGCTCTAAAGTTTGTTTAGAGTCATTTTTTTTACATGTATTGGAAGTGATTGGAGTGGGAGCTCATGCCAAGTTTGTGCTTCTACTCTGCCATCTTGGCTCTGCCCCATTTCTCTATTCTTGAGATTGTTTTCTTGTAATAGCATTGAAGGGCATTTTCTTCTGCTTCCTCAGATCAATTCCTAAATCAGCCCCGTCTAAACTTTGGTCACCTATGACCTGGGTCAGTTTATCCATTTATTCACCATAGCAATAATATTTTAAACTAAATGAGTCAAGTAAGCAATATACCCTTGGAGGAGAAGGGGGAGAAAAAAAAACTAGATTCATTTTGCAGGCTTAAAAGCTTCTAATCTATTAATATATAAGAAAAGAAAGAAAGTTAATAGTGTAGGGAAAGTAGACATGGGTGTAGATAAAATCACCAATCAGATCTTCCAGACAATGGAAATCCATATCATAAAATTTAAAAAAGTGTTTTTATACATAAAATGCACAATATTTTACTTTATATTTAATATTACTCAATTGTAGTACAATGACTGGAAGCATCTCGAGTAGAGGTAGGAATAATCTTAGCAGGCTGATAAAGGTTTTCAATTTAGTTGTAAATATTCTCTGTGATTTGCTGCTAGAGGAGAGTCTAATGCTAGCACTCTCTTAGTTTAGGTTCAATGATGGGGAGAAAACAAGATACTCACATATCATTGAACTGTTAACAAAAGGAGATTTACTTTGCCTTAACAGAGCAAGTAAATACCCTAACATAATGTCATTTAGCTTCTCTAAACACAGCCCCCTTACTCTATATCCATACAGATGTGGGTTTAGTAAGCAGGGCAGTGTAGAGTAACCTGAGTTGTTTTTAGAAATTCACCAAGTTGGGGGAAACCCCCGTTTAATGGATGGAACTATTTTAAGTTCTTAGATGACCAGGAAGCTGCCTCAAGGGAAGCAAAGGTCAGTCAAGACCAGTGGCAGCTTTATTGGCTTTTAGGGAAAGCTAATTCCTTTCACAAAAGACAAAGAAACATATGCACCTAAGAGTTTTTTTAGGAGGGATCTTTAAGTGGGAGGAGGCATAGTTGATCTTTACCTATGTTGTGGGAAAATTCTGGTAGATATCAGTCCTATCATAGCTGTCTTGAACAAACCTAACATAATGAATTGCTTTTGTTGTTTTGGAAAGCAGTGATTTTTGGGTCTCTATTTTCTTTCTGAAAAGAGAATTTTTTAAAATTTTTCTTAGAAATATTGCTACCATTAAGGCTTCTCTCCCTTGACATTTACATTATTCTGAATTTTTTTACATCATCTTTCTTTTACTTATTAAACAAATTTGTCATACACTTTATAATAAATGAATTTTATAAAGCATCACTTTCAAAAGTGATATCTTTGTGGTATGAAGGTCCCAGTGGAATGTGAACTTTCTCAGGTACTAACAAAGGTGTAAAAACTTCAAGTTCAAGTTAAGTGATGATAAGTGAATTATTTGTCACCTAAGGACCAGCTTTACTAAGTATGGAGAGGCTGACCACCAGATGATTTACTATTATTCCTACCACTATTTGACTTTGTCATCATCATCATCATCATCATCATCATCATCACCATTATCATCAGTAGTTTTATTGTTATTACTAATGATGGAATCCTAATAAAGCTGCCCCTATCCCCAATATTCCAACTTCATTATAGGCCTGGCCCCACTGAAGAGCAGGTCCACTGTACCTACCTCACCCCTAATGCACCCCACCCCCCCGCCAATATCCTAACTTTTTCATATATATGCGTTACTGCTTACTGGAACAACAGATATGTCCCTGAACTCTTAGTTCCCATAGAAACAGCACGTGTGTCCATGTTATGGGAACCTAGCTACTGCCTCTACCTGGTCACTGCCCCTCAGACCCATTCCCACAGAAACAGGTGTGTTCTTGTATTCAATCACAATCACATTATCCATCTAGCCCAAGACAGGACCACAATACCTAACTATCTGTCTTAACCAGAGAGGAACACAATAGCTAGCCAGTTGGAGGGCAGAATGACCAGAATATTTAACCGCCTAACCATAGATGGGACCCCTCCTCCATTACCTAATCCTTTAACAAACTCCTTCTGCCTTTTAAATATTAATGATATTCCTCTATTCTATGTAAATTTCTGTTATGTAATTGCATCTTTACCCTGGAAAAATCCATCTTGCTTTCTCTAAGGTTGCTGGTTCCTCTTGGAACTTAGCCTGCTTCATGAGAGGTGTCAATCTCAATAAATGCCTATACTTGGATTAGAGGTGGTCTGACTCTGAATTCTTTGAGATGGTTCCACCACAACACATCATGAAATCACAACAGTTTTTGGCATCCCTGGGTTTAAACCACAACACTATCACCCATAGCAAGTTATGAGGAATGGGTGAAATTTTGTGTCAGATCAGCTAGGTAAGTCCAGAAAGGTATAGCACAGTTGAAATAAGACTCACAAGAATGAAGATCAGCTCATTTTAGGCTAAATAAAAATAAAAATAATATAATGGCATATTTTATCATACTGTTAAATACATAATTCTATATTGAACATCATGTCATAATATTAGAATATTAGCAAGGTTTTCTTTAATAAGAAAAGGAGAATTGAAAACTTGAGAATGAGTGAAAGGTTGGGTAAAATAACCTTGAATATTCTTGAGAATGGGTGAGAAGTTGGGTTAAAAAACTTTGAATGTTATTTCTCATTGTTCATAATGCTGTACAATGCACTAAGGGGAAGTCAAGGAAATGCAGGTCATGGTCCCCAATTTGGGGGACTTGCCTCTCTCTGTGTTTGATCACATTTAAATCTAAAGAAATGCTACCAGTTTGTAGCCTATAGGTCTCTCTCTCTGTTATAGCAGTATACAAATGGAGGACTGACCATACCAATGTTTTTTCTGAGGTGGAATTACATTCCTATAAGTCCCTTGAAGAGTTCTCTTCAGCTTCAGGATTCATTCATTAAGAATTTATGTGTTACTGTTTGTGTGTGTGTGTGTCTGTGTGTGTGTGTCTGTGTGTGTTTATGTGTGTTTGTGTATATTTAATACAAACCATACACCCAGTCTTGTGGAAATCATTATGTCTATTTCAGAAGAATGTACTTGTTGCAATCAAGGAACCTAAAGTCTAAATGGGAAGAGAAGACTGGTATATGTGTAAGGAACTTCTCTGGAGGTTCTACATGTCTCTATAATTCTTTGGGACCAAAGACACTGCTTGATTAAGGAAAATATATGTGTGGGTTTGTATTGTAGTGATGATAAAAGAGGTATAAAAGGAGCACTGGGGAAGCCAGAAAAGAGGAAGAGGAAATAAGAGAAAGGAAAAAACTGGGGATCTCAAAGATTCCATCTCCCCTTTCATCCCCGTCCCCCATTCCTGCTTTATCCCATGGCAATACTCCTAGGTGGGTTATGGATGTTGAGATTTCCCCTTAGCTTCTTAGGGAGGATTTTGCTCTCCTATTAAACAAAGTCTCACTCTGGAATTTATGTGATTATTCCTTCCGAGTTCTTTAGTTGACTAAACCATTCATAGCTTGAGTTGTGATAATTCATTTATAAAAACTCAGATTTCCTTGTGACAATAGATGATAGTGAGTTTTCTTTTGTTTTTCTCCCTGTAACATGACTCAAACTCTCCCTAATTACTGAAGATAGAAGTGTAACTCACAGGCCATTCCCAGTACTGACCTAGCTTTTAATCCAATCCATTATTCTGATGAAAGCCAATTGCTTCTTCCTTAAGGATCCCAGTAACCTCCTGCTTTTGGGAGCTCAACATTGGTGGCAGACTTAATATAGACACCTGGTTGACTTTGACCAATCACTGCTACACCTGTGATCTCCATAGCTCAAATGATCAACCAATCTCGGCATCCCTAGCACCAGGAACTACAACCATACACCACTACAATGGATTAATGGGCGCATCTTAAATTCTGTGAGATCCTTAGTTCTGTGTTGTACCAATAAATCAGCTCCAAGGTCAGAAGGAGGGACATGGACTTCCAAGGATTGTAGATGTGAGAGATGTTTTCCTGTGAGAGCCTGTAAGACTGAAATACTTCTGTGTGTAAGAGGAGAATTTTTCTTGCAATTTATCTTGCTATTCTGTTTAAATAAAAATCTTTTATTTCAAACCAATAACCCTTTAGTTGTTATAGTAAAAGGAGTCATATTGAAGGCAAGGAACTTGTGATTTGGAGTGGATACTTACCTAAAATATGCCATGAATACAGGGTAGCTTCTGAGGAATCCACAACCAAGAGGGTTCTAGGCTTTACATAAGACAAGTTTTAGGAAACAATGTAATACAGAATACCATCTACTGCTGTAAAATGTGGTATAGGCTCTAAGTGTTGTGGGATGTTTAGAAGGGAAGAAGTCTGTGAGGTTAGAATTGACTTTTGTCAAGAAAGAGTAAGATTTAAATCATAGAATCCTATCAGAGAATCCCAGGATTTAAGATGGAAGGCATCTTAAAAATTATCTCATCCAGCTCCCTCATTTTACACATAAAGAAACTGAGGCTCAAAGAGTTTAAAAGGCTTGTCCAAAATCACACAGGTAGCAAATAGCAAAGCTAGAGTCTGAACAGAGAACTTCTGGTTCTAATGCTGGTATTCTTTCTGTTATACTAATACTTGTAGACATTTAAAAATCACACTTGAGGGAGAAACATTAAATTCATTTTAAAAATATCTACTGAGCCAAGATGGTGGAGTAAAAGCAGGGACTTGCTTTAGTTATCCCACAAACCCCTCCAAATACCTGTAAAAATGACTCTAAACAAATTCTAGAGCAGGAGAACCCACAAAATGACAGAGTGAAACAAATTTCCAGCCCAAGACAACCTGGAAGGTTGACAGGAAAGGTCTGTTGCACCAGTCTGAGAGAAGAGCACAGTCCAGTGCAGGCCACATCGGCACTGACAGGGCTAGAGCAGGCCTCAGGGGACTGAATTACTGGCAGCTGTGGTGGTTTCCAGACCTCCCAACCCACAAACGCCAAAGACAGCTTAGAAGGTCAGTAAGAAAGGTCTGTTGGACCTGGGTGAGAGAGAAGCAAAGTCCGACTGGGCCCCAGCCCCAGGGCTGTGGTGGTGACGGCAGTGCCAGTGGCTGCTTCTGGAGCTCTCAGCCCACAGACAGTGGGGAGGTCCAGTGGCTGATCAGAGGTAGATTGCAGGGATCTCTTTGCTGGCTCTAAAGCAAGATTCTCTTTCTTTGTCCATATCTGGATCTGGGTCACAGTCCTGAGTGGTGGTCCTGGGGCAAGAAGTAGGGTTGACAGGGTGGAGCTTGTGGTTGCAATGGAGAGGGAATACTCCTGACAGTTCCAAGGCAGAAAAGAATGCTTGTGGTCACTTGGTGAGAGCACAGACCAAGAGAGGAGTAAATACCTCTTTTCATCACACAACCTTAGAAGAATCGAAAATTTACAGGTCCCTAGAAATATTTCTGAAAATAGCTACACAAAATTCCATACTGTCCATGGAGGACAGTATATCCTCCATTCTGGAAGCAGAGACTTGCCTTAACAAAGAGCTAAAACATCAAAATGGGAAAATGAGCAAAGAGTAGAAAAAAATCAGACTATAGAATCTTACTTTGGTGAGCCAACAAAACTGAGCATAATGCATCGGGGGAAAAATGTACATTCAGTGAAATAGAGGAGTTTCAAGCATTGTTGTTGAAAAGCCCAGAGCTGAATAGAAAATTTGACTTTCCAATACAAGAATCAAGAGAAGCATGAAAAGATAAATAGGAAAGAGAAATCATAAGGATTTATTAAAGTTGAACTGTTTACATTCTTATATGGAAAGATGATATTTGTAACTCTTGAGACCTTTCTCAGTATTGGGGCCATTGAAGAGAATAGATAGGTAGGTAGGTAGATAGATAGATAGATAGATACATATATACATACATACATATGTACATATAGACTGGGCACAGGGTGAGTTGAATGTGAAGGGATAATATCTAAAAATAAAATTAAACGGTGAGAGAGAAATGTACTGGAAAAGGATAAAGGGAGAGATAGAATAGGGTAAATTATTTTACATAAAAGAGGCAATATAAAGCTTTTATGGAATGGAAAAGGGGAGAGGGTGTGGAAATCTATCTTACCCTACAGAAAAGTAGGGGGAAGGGGAAAAAAGGTGGGGGATGACAGAAGGGAAGGTAGATTGGAGAAGGCGTTAATCAGAAGTAAACACTTTTGAGGAAGGGCAGAGTCAAAGGAGAGAATAGAATAAATGGAGGAGCAAGATAGGATGGAGGGAAATATAGTTAGCCTTTCACAACATAACAGGTATGGAAATGTTTTGCTACACATGTATAACTTAGATCAAATTGCTTGCCTTTTCAATGAGGGTGGGTGAGGAGGGAGGAAGGGAAAAGAAGGGAAAGAAGTGGAACTCAAAGTTTTAAAAACAAATGTTAAAAATTGTTTTTACATGCAACTGGGAAAGAAGATATACAGGCAATACAGACAATGGGTTGTAGAAATCTATTGTGCCTTACAAGAATGTAAGGGATTAGAGGATCAGAGCGGGGCTGGTGATAAAAGACAGGGCAAATTGGGAGAAGGGTTAATCAGAATGCATGCCATCTTGGGTTGGGGGGGAAAGATGGGGAGAAAATTTGGAATTCAAAATCTCGTGGAAGTGAATGTTCAACACTAAAAATAAATTGATTAATTTTTTTAAATAGGAGAAAAAAAATTACTGACCCAAGACTAGCTTACATACATACATACATACATACACACACATACACACATACACACACAGACATACACACATACACACACACAAAATGGCCACAAGTCTAGACCTGCATTTTGTGCTATGGGAGCCTTTTTGTGATATTTTTGAGTCACTCTACAGGAAGACAATCAACTTCTTTAATTCTAGCAATTAGTAGAAAGCTGTCTCTGGAACTCATACTCCTCTTGCAAGGTCTGAAGTCTGTTTTCACTGGTGTGACATATGTAACACTTGCTGGCATTATTGTAAGTTAGATGCACAACGAGGACAGAAGAGAGTCTGTAATGTGCTGCTGAATGTGAATTAATACACTGTTGAAAGGAATGTCAGGCACGCTCAAGGCTTCTTTATAACATTAATGTCTGGTCACTCTAATATGTCTGTTACTTCTTCCTTCAGCTGAAATGGAGTATGACATTTGTAATGGAGGACACTCATCTAGAGGTGATAGACATCTGTTTTCAGCTCAGATACATCAAAAACAAGAGTTAACACACAATTCACATAAAATGACATTATTGGGATTATTTCAATGATACAAGTCTCAAGTCCATCTCAGTTAATGCACATTCTCTCTTCTAAAGTAATGTACCTGGGTATTCACAAGAAATGAGGAATGAAGAGAATCCCATGTGGTCATATCACTGTTTTCTTAGCTTGTCTTTGATCATGTGAAAATAGACCATTACCTCAATTTAAGCAAAATTTGAAGACCCAAGTGCTTAAGACAGGGAATCTCAATCTAGGGTACATAGACCCCTAAGAAGATTCATGGATAGGTAACAAGGATTACATGAATGTGGATGGGAATTTTCCCCCTTTTATCCCATTAACCTCTAGCTGAAATTTATTGTTTTATTCTGTTAGGAATGTGAGCATATTCTGAGGCTGGGTTCAAAGGTTTCACTAGACTATCATAGGAATCTGTGTTATAAAAATAAAGGTTAAGGACACTTCCCTTAAGGAGATGAGGTCAGAAAGGAGCAAGAGTGTGGCAGAAAGAAGGATGTAAGAAGTAAGAATAGAAAGAAGGAAAGTCACATACTGTCTCAGTCTTTCCATATGCTTGTGGTTTGTTCTGTGCTGTTAAATGCATTAGTAGCACAGCAGCTGCATTTTTCTCAAAACAGAGCCAGATGGAAGAAAATGGAGAAAAGGGGACTAACAGGAGGCCAGTACAGCAGGTTTGGGGAGGGGGAGAGAAAGAAAAAGTATGCTCTATATTCATGTATTTTTTCCCAGGAACTGGAAACCAAACCTTTAATCTGTCTTTACCACCCACTCTTCAAAATCTGCTAGTTTTATAGCTGGTCAGCATCACAGAGTTGTGGCAATCAAAAGGCCCTGGCCAATGAACTAGAGAGTTTCTAATTCACCAATCAAATTTATATGGCTCTAGAGGTGTAAGCAGAAAGTGCATTGTGTCTTCATTTCCTTCCTGGCACTCCATCAACCTTTTCTTCTGCTGATGTGAGAAGTCAATAAAATCCCATTAACACAAAGATCTTGTATTAAGTTTGACAGTTTACAAATTGCTTAGGTTTTCATTTTCAGTATTATCAGTCTGCTCAGGTCTGGAGCTACACCATCCTGGGCTAGTGAAATTTTGAATAATGTTGATAGAATCATTTCATGTTGTTTGTTGAGAGAGAGAGAGAGAGAGAGAGAGAGAGAGAGAGAGAGAGAGAGAGAGAGAAATTAAACCTGTCAATTTCACAGAGCATGACTACGTATAACCGCACAAACTCATACTAGAAAAGATGCCCTGCTGATCCATGGTCTCCCTTGGGATATGTACATTTATAAGTGAAAGGGGCTAACTAAATCATTCAAATGATAAGTTATTGAGTACTGTATCTCTGTGGAGAAACAGACCCTAACACCCTTCTCAAAAATTATACTGAATTTGAAAGATGAATTGCCAATAGGACAACAGAGATTTGGAATAAGGAAAATTGCTACAATCCCAGCTCTGCCTCCAGATAATGATGTGCGTTAGGTAAGTTATTTTTTTTCTCTCTGGACCTCAGTTTCCTTCTCTATTAAACCAAGGAATAATCTCTAAGGATAATAACAGCTCTACCACTCTGATTATATTGAATCTAAGTAGCCAGGCCTATGTGTTCATTTATCTATACCTGCTTTATTAGTCAGGGTTAAAATTATTCTAGAAAAAAGAAATCAGGGGGATAAGGAGGGAATAAAAAATTAAAAAAAAAAAATATATATATATATATATATAGTCTTTCTGTTGCTTCCTTCCAAATGATAGAAACCGTTGTGAGAATTGTGGAGAAAAGAAATGACCATGTGTTAGTTTAGATCCAACAAGAATATCAATTGTTTTGAAAAAAAATTAATTCAATCTATTACATAAGCATTTAGTAATCCTTGAGTATATGCCAGACATTGTGTTAAGAGTTTGGGAATATGAAAACAAAAAAAAAAAATTAGGCAATCTTTACCTTTAAGTAGTATGCTGTCCCTCAAAATATACATATATATTGATAAGCCATTAAAACATATAAAAATAATTTTGCATGTAGTATTAACAACTTGGGGAAATAGAAAAAGTTTTCTATAGCAGGTGGTCCTTCAGCTGAGCCCTGAAGAAGGAAGAACCTTTCAAGAATAGGAATAACCTATGTAGAGTTATAGGAGGGTGAGAAAAAATTCTGTGTACAGGTCAATTAATCTAGAAGGATAGAATAGATGAGGGAGTTATATGTAACTGGACTAAAAATAAAGTATCAATTTTGATTCTGAAAGGCTTAAATGTCAAGCAGATAAGTTAGTATTTTATCCATAGGAAGCATGAAATCACTGAAACATCTTAAGAGATGTTATATAGTCAAGTCTGTACTTTAGAAATAACAGTTTAGCATTTGAGTAGACTGCATATGGGAGAAGATAGAGATGGGATACAAGAAGGCCAATTAGAAGTCTATTTCTATAATCTAGGCAGCAGGTAGTATGGTCAAACTTAAGGTAGTTGTGACAGGTGAGGAAAGAAAGAGGGATTTATGAAAATGGAGTGGAATAAAAATAATTCTTTACTCATTGATTACATGTGTTGGTGAGGAAGAATGAAATATTGAGGATTATTGCTAAGTTGTGAATTTAGGGACAAGAAACATGATGATATCCTTGATAAGACTAATGAAGTTAGGAGCAAAGGAGGTTTTAGGAGAGAAAAAAATGATTCATTTTGGAATGTGTTGAGTTTGAGAAGTTTAGGGAATACCCAGGTAGAAATGTATAGCAGGCAGATGGAGTATAAATTCAGAATAGACTATGATCTAAATATGTAGATTTGGGAATCATCAGCATAGAGACAATTGTTCAACTCACTAGGATTGATGAGATTACCAAGAGAAAGAATGTAGAGAGAGAAGAGAAGAGGCTCTCAGTTGAGAGCCATATGGACATAGGACAAGGCTGATGAGTGTGCAGAGGAAATTCAAGATCAATCAGATATATACGAGAACCAGGACAAAGCAATGTCACAAAAATTCAAGGAGAGCTGCAAAGATCCCCTAGCATTGACCATTAACAGAGAACCAAAGTAAAGTTTCTTAGGAACAAGTTAAGAATAAATGATAATTCTAAATATTAAAGCAGATAGTGAGGGACACAACCTTAAAGTTGGGGTTTAGAAGAGATAACCACAAAAATGAAATAAAATTGTAAAGGAAGCTTAAAATTCAGCTAAAATAAGGAAGCAAAAAAAAGTTATCCCAATTCAAAGACCTCTAGATTTGAAGAATGAAAACAAAGAGCTGTCATAGAAGACTGTCCATGAGGAAGGCAAGGCAATTGATTTAATTTAAACTTTCAGACTAGTATCCCCTATATTCTAGCTCTGATTTCTAGGTTGAAAGGGATCCATATTTTCCCCATTCCTTAAATTCAACTGTACTCCACATACTGTACTCCATGCTGGTCACAAGAGGATGTGGGGAGAGATATTTTAAAGTCAGCATTTCCCTGGAGGAGGAGGATATGAATTAGTGGGATATACTGTAAGGTTTTGCTGCCACAAAGCTGCCTTCTTCCCTTCTGTTAAATATTATTTTAAAAATATTTTGTTCCAGTTAGACTAACCAACCATCTGCTCATTCAAACAACCACCAACCTTTAGGAATGATTACAAACCAAGCTACTGTAAGTTGGAATTGATACCTAAAGGATGTTGAAATCATGTGCGGGGGTTTACATATAGGTGCAGCCACAAAAGCAAAGATCTTGTTACAATAATTATTAATTTAAAAATCAATTCCTTCTCACTTTTTTGTCCATCTTTGCTTGGCATCCTCTGCCTTTGAAAAAGAGGACTAAATGAATGGGTAGATGCATAGGTGAACTAATAAGTGTTTATCAAACACTTATTCTGCACTTTGATATAATTTAAGGAAACAAATATATAAAAGTAAAGAAAGTCCATGACCCCAAATTAAAATTACATTTTAAATTGAAAAGACCTCACATATGAAGGGAAATGGTGACCAAAAAGGGGTATTTTGGGTTTGGAAACTTAAAAAGGATGTTGAGTGGAGTCACAGATAATTAGGCTGGTTCTTTCTTTCCATCAGCAATGAGGATTTATTCGATTATGGCTCCTGACTGGGAAAGTAGAAGGAGGAAATAGCAGAAGATCCAGCATCAGGGCAGCTAGAGGGAATAATATTGGAAACAAAATGAAGTCTTCAAATACCTGTAGAATAGATATGGATAGAGATAAAATATGTATATATGCATATATGTATATACACATGTGTGTATGCATATGTATGTATATGTAGAGTAGGATATTTGAGGCACTCATCAATCAGCACATTGGGGGCCCAATACAGGAATTATAAAATTGAAAGTGTGAAATCCTTTTGGACAGAGATGTCAAACTCTCAGCTTGGTCATATGGGATGCCCAACACTACAGATTAAAATGCAATTAAAACAAACAAACAAAAAAGGATAATAAAACATAGATAGTGTACCAAAACTGATCAAATAACAGAGTGGGGGGAATAAAAGAAAAGAAAAAAAAACCATCTTTGTGCCTATAGGTTACTTTCTCAAAAAACTCCCAAGGCTCATAAAGAGAAGAATGCCCAGAGGTAGTATTCAAGGGATCTCTGAAACTCAAGAATTGCATTTGACTGTTCCACCAGTGAGTCTTTAAATTCTACACTTTTCAAAATTTCCCCATTGGGTCCTTTCAATAGTGGTGGACTGTGATGTTCTTGTTCCAGGAATAAATAAAAAGGTTAAAGAAAGATTAGATTGAATAAGAACACAGCATGTTCCCTTCCGCTCAGTGCTACTAGAACAGTTCATTTCCAGCAGAGACAGACCTGATAAAGAGTATTTTCAGTTGCTATTTCATCTTTCTCTTTGGAGTCCAAGGAGTGTGTCACCAAATTCTCACCTAGAGGATAGAGATTGAGGTTTAATCAGGCAAGACATCAGAGATTTTTCTTACAAATATCTGTCATGGGGGGCAGCTAGGTGGTGCTGTGAATAAAGCACCAGCCCTGAAGTTAGGAGGACCTGAATTCAAATCTAGTCTCAGACACTTGACACTTATAGCTGTGTGACCTTGGGCAAGTCACTTAACTCCAATTGCCCTGCCATCCTCCCTCCAAAGAAAAAAGAAAAAAATCTATCATGGTTAAAATGGCAAATAACTGTTAAACACGAACTCACGCATGTGCACGCTCACACACACAGACATAAAGTCTCCAAATACATACAGGGTTTTCCAAAAGTCTTTGTTGTAGTTATTATTGCTGTTGTAGTGTCATGTATAACTCTTCATGACCTCATTTGGTGTTTTCTTGGCAAAGATACTATAGTGGTTTGCCATATCCATCTCCAGTTCATTTTACAGATGATTATGTGGAGCAAACAAAACAACCTAATTTTTCCAGGGTCACACAGATAATGATTGTCTACAGTTGAATTTGAATTCACCAAGATGAGTCTTCCTGATTCCTGACCCAGTGTTCTATCCGCTATGCTATCTAGCTATCCCCAAAGGTCTTAGGAAAGTATTAAGCTTAAATAGATATGCATATATTATATACATATACACATTGGGGTATACAAGGATGGGAGGAGGGCTGGCAAGGAGGGAAGAATCCTTGCTATCAAATAGCATAGTCTATAAGACAGTTGATAAGTACACACACACACACACACACACACACACACACACACACACACACATTTTTTCTATGGAAGGAACAGATTTGCTCCAGCCCAGCACATCATGGGATTCTAATTTATGGCCATAAGCTTAGAAGAAGGAATATCTTTTGCATGACAAATTCCAAGATAGTAGCTGAGTCACTGAAAGAATATGGTTTAATTCAGCCCATGAAATTAAATTTCAAATCAGCTTTAATAATACAACAATACGATACAATAAACACTTACTAAATGCCTCTTACGTGTGAATCTCTATGCTAGGTTTTGGGGAGATAACAAAGTTTAGATGACGCATCATCTCTACCTTTGAAGACCTTTCAATTTGTTTGTCTAGACAAAAATCTAACATATTTATTGACCCATACCTGCAGACAACCCATCTCCACAAAGGAATGGGGAAAAAGTGTCTTTTCAAATCTCTTATTTGGGACCAAGTTTATACTCTGTAATTACTCAATATTCATTTTTTTATTGTCTTTTGTTTTTGTTCTTTCCATTAACATTGTTGTAGCAGTGTATATTATTTTCTTGGCTTAGCTCACTTCACATCTGTTCATGCAAGTCTTTCATGCTTCTCTATCCCTGTTTGTTGTTTCATACAAAATATTAGTATTTCATTATACTCATGCTCCACAGGTTTTTTTTTTTTAGCCTACAACATACTACTTATGACATCAGAAATCAAATCTAGCTAAGTTTTGTGAGGCTTATTTGAATGTTGTCCAGTCAGTGAAGAGTTTGTTTTGGCCTCACCAATTCACAAAGGCTGGTTTGTAACTATAGAGGGACTACAATTTGTGTTGGTAGAAGGGGTTTCTCATGTTGATGAAATGAATGAGTAAATAAATGAAAAAAAAACCATTTTTTAAGCTTTTACCCCATGAAATATTAGAGTAAGAAGTATTGAATAGGCTGATACTGAATTGATAAAGTCTGTGCTTAGGAAATGAAGTCTAATGCACATTCCAGCAGGAACACATAATCAGTGGCTATAAAGACACAACAGGATGTTTCCTCATGATGATAGATGGTTTCTTTGTTTCCCTACCCATCTGTCATAAATCTACTTTAAACCAAGGATGTGGTTAATCATTATTATTTTTTTATAAATATATCCCCAGATAAAATAAATTTAAGTATGCATTATTTTAAAATTAACCATGCATAACAAATTTCTGAAAATTGATTTAATGAATCAGTAAGTCAATGTTCTATGAATATTATAATTTTTAATGGCCCAGTTCAGGTACCTACATAATAGTATGTTTATTTTTAAAATTTTTTATTAAAACATTTGTTTTTAAAACTTTCAGTTCCAGCTTTTTTTTCACTTCTTCCCTCCTCACCCACTCTCACTGGTAAGATAAGCAATTCAATATAGGTTTTACATGTTTAGTTACCCAAATCATTTCCATAATTGTTATATTGTGAAGAGCAACTATACTTCCCTCCATCCTATCCTGTCCCCCACTTATTCTATTTTCTCCTTTGACCCTATCCCTGTTCAAAAATATTTGCTTCTAACTACCCTCTCCCCCAATCTGCAATCCCTTCTATCATCCCCCCTCTTATCCTCTACCTCCTTATTTTCCTGTAGGGTAAGATACCCAATTGAGTTTGTATGTTATGCCCTCCTGCCAAATTCAATGAGAGTAAGTTTGCCCATTCCCTTTCACCCTCCTGCTCTTCCCCTCCATTGTAACAGTGTTCTCTTGTCTCTTCTATGTGAGATAATTTACCTAATCTATCTCTCCCTTTCTCCTTCTTCCAATAAATTCCTTTCTTACCTCTTAAATTTTATTTTTAGATATCATCCCTTCATATTCAACTCATTCTGTGCCCTCTGTCTATGTATACATGAACATACATATGTCAACACTGACATATATATTTATATACACATACATCCTTCTATACATACCTACATATGTATGTATACATATATACATATATATTTCCTTCAACTCTCCTCATATTGAGAAAAGTCTGCTGAGTTACAATTATCATTTTTCCATGTAGGCATGTAAATAGTTCAGCTTTAATAACTTCCTTATGATTTCTTTTTCCTGTATACCTTCTCATGCTTCTCTTCTTATTTTTGAAAGTCAAATTTTCTGTTCAGCTCAGGTTTTTCCATCAAGAATTCTTGAAAATCCTCTATTTCATTGAATTGCCATATTTTTTCCTGAAGCATTATACTCATTTTTGCTGGGTAGGTGATTCTTGGCTTTTGTCCTAGCTCCTTTGACCTCCCAAATATCATATTCCAAGCCCTTTGATCCCTTAATGTAGAAGCTGCTAGGTCTTCTATTATCCTGATTGGCTTTCTACGGTATTCAAATTGTTTCTTCCTGACTGCTTGCAGTATTTTCTCCTTGGCCTGGGAACTCTGAAATTTGGCTATAATATTCCTAGGAGTTTTCTTTTGGGTATCTTTTTCAAGAGGTGATCAGTGAAATCTTTCGATTTTTATTTTTCCCTCTGGTTCTAAAATATCAGGGCAATTTTGCTTGATAATTTCTTGAAAGATGGTGTTTAGCCTCTTTCTTTGATCATGGCTTCCAGGTAGTCCAATAATTTTTAAATGATCTCTCCTGGATCTATTTCCCAGGTCAGTGGTTTTATCCAATGAGGTATTTCACATTGCCTTCTATTTTTTCATTTGTTTGTATCTGTTTTATAATATCTTGATTTCTCATAAAGTCATTATCTCCAAATTGCTCCAGTCTAAATTTGAAGGAGTTATTCTCTTTAGTGAGTTTTTTAAATTCCTCTTCCATCTGGCAAATTTGGCTTTTTAAAGCATTCTTCTCCTCATCATCTTTTTTTTTCTTTTGCCATTTGAGTTAGTCTATTTTTTAAGGTGTTATTTTCTTCAGTATTTTTTTTGGTCTCCTTTTTGCAGCCTGTTGACTCACTTTTCATGATTTTCTTGCATCATTCTCATTTCTCTTCCCAATTTTTCCTCCACTTCTCTTAATTTTCAAAATCCTTCTTGAGCTCCTCCATTGCCTGTAAGTAGTTCATATTTTTCTTGGACATTTTTGATGCAGGAGTTCTGACTTCATTGTCTTTCTCCCACTCCATGCCTTGATCCTTTTTGTCCCCCCCAAAAGGATTCTATCATCTGTTTGTGCTTCCTCTGCTTGCTTATATTGGCAAACAATTACTTGACTTTTGAGCTCTTTGCCATGGTAGATCTCTGCTTCCAAAATGGAGAGTGCTATGTCCCAAATTGCTGGGGTTTTCACAGCTGCCAGAGCTATTAGATGTGTTCCCTCTCTACAGCCCCTACATGCTCTGGCTCACTGGTCACCCACCCCAGGACCACCACCCAAGACCGTGATCCAGATCAAAGCAGGTCAAAGCAAGAGCAATTACCCTCTGAATGGTCACTTGGTCCCCCTACAATCTGAAGGCCAGGAGCTTCAGAGGCAAACATGTGGCACAGCTGCCCCACCTCCTCTGCTTCTTGCCACAGAGGCAGGAGCCATATTGTGCTCTTCTGTCTACCCCTGTTCCAATAGAGTTCCACATTGACAATTTACTTTGGTGTTTTTGGATTGAGAAGTCTGGAAGTCCCCACAGCTCCTGGTTATTCACTCTCTTGAAGTCTCCTCTCCATAATAATATGTTTAAATAATAAAACAAAAACAATAATAATAATAACAGAATAAAACACCATGTTCGTAAATCTTGAGATTTTCTTGTCATAGTAGAAAGAAACCTGGATTTGCAGTCAGAGGATCTTGGTGCAAATACCCTTAGGCTTTCTACTTACCACCATTTGAGTCTGAGCAAGTTGATTCATCTCTTTGGAATTTAATTATTTCCTCATCTTTATAATGAAGGAATTAAACTAGATAATATCTAATACCTCTTCAGACTCTAAGACAAGGATACTACAATCTTATGAAAATGAGGAATTCAATAATTTAATCACACTGGACATTTATTAAACCTTTACTTTTTTGTTGTTGTTGTTGTTAGAACATTATGCTAGGCAATGGGTGAGATAAGAGGCTTGGATAAAATGTGCTTCTGGCCTTCATAAAGCTTAAAATGTCAAAAGGAAACATGACAGATACAAATCACTTAAGAGGCAAGACTGGTGCCATGTGAAGTTTGGTAGGGGTATTCCATAATAATTCACTATGGGAGTTAGTCACAAGGGAACCCAGAAAGAATCACAGAGGACCAATGATTAAGTACATCATTTCTATTAAATATGGAAGCAAAAAAAATTGCAATGACCCACAAAAAATGTATGCTATTTGCTATTCTGTCATAGTATACTAATTGCCATCTATACTCACAATACAGGCTGGGGTCCTATTTTGAAGAATACATAAAAAGACACAAGTAATGTCTTCCATCTTCTAGTTTATTAGTGATGATAAAATGTTCCTTTTTTTAAAAAATGGAAGAGCTCCAAAGTACAAATAAAAAAGAGAAAGAACTGAAGTGGCAAAAGGGAAATTTTTATTTATGTAGGAGGGTAGAATAAGGTAGAATAAGTCCAGAAAGACTCACTGAACACTAAAAAACTTCCCCTACAGAGGGCTTGAACTCTCTCTCTGAGGAAGAAACAGTTGTTTACTTTCCGAGAATGATGATGTGGATCCACAGTTGTCATTAGAAGTATTAATCAGTACTCAGAAGAAGAGACTAGTGATAGTGGATGATTCCCTTCTGTTGATTACAAAGGCAGATGTTTTCTGATTGAATGTTAGTAATACTAAAATCTATTAGAATATATATATATATATATATATATATATGTGTGTGTGTGTGTGTGTGTGTGTGTGTGTACGTGTATACATACACACACACATATATACATACAAGTATGCATATACATGCATACATATACATACATACATCTCTATATATATATATGTGTGAGAATGCGTATGTATATATGTATGTCTCTATGTATGTATGTATGTATGCATGTATATCCAGAGAATGGGGGAAAACCTTCTAAAACTGGTCAAACCAAATGATTCCTATCAAGTTAGAATAATTAAATAGAAACACAGAATGATGTCATAAGAAAGCTATAAAATATTTCAAAGGATTAAGTTCTGCAGATGGAAAAGAAGGTCTTAGGGGTATGATTGCCATGTTCATCACAGATGCCACTCAAAGCATGATCATTGACCCATTTTTTTCCTTTCTTCATTGTTTCGCCACCCCAATGCATAGAAGGGAGGGAGAGGAAGTGACTTAAAAAGAAAGGAAGGTGGAAATGAAGGGAGAAAAAAAGTAAAGTAGGAGAAACATTATTAGGAATATACCATAACCTCATCCAATCACTCTGTTTAAACCTCTCACTCGATGGTATCTGTAGAAGGAGTCCTTTGTTAGAATTTAAAGAGATTTGCAGAAGAATTGGATAAGCTGATCAATGCCAAAATAAGGGTGAGTTTAATTTGGTATATATAAGGGGAGGCATAAAGGAGAAACATCTGTAGAGCACCTTGAAATACTCAAGTGAATGGGGAGCATCTAAAAGAAAAGAAGAGTTCTAGGGAAGCTCAATGAGTACCTCATTTGGGGCCAAGAACCAAAGCTTACAATGTGTGGCAGCTGCCCAATTCTCTCACAACTGTACTAGGGCCAGTAGCTGTAAAGTAGGATAACTCATCAATCTCCTTCACACTGGGACCAGGGCTAAAACATCCAAAGAACTAGGAAGGGACAGTAAAAATATAACTGAGATATTGTTAGGGAGATTTAAGCACAGTAATCTTCAGATTAGCGAGAGAATCCATGATGTTCTGGAACTCTTAAGTTCATGCCTCAGAGGGCCTAAAGCAGTTCTGAGTTCAGGAAAACTCCTGGATGTGAGTGTCTTTTTGTAAAAAATAAATTAATTTATTTATTTTCTTGTTTACATCATTCATTTCCACGAGATTTTGAGTTACAAATTTTCTCCCCATCTTTCCCCTACCCAGCACCTCAAAACAGCCATCCCACTGTATAACTCCTCCCCCAATCTGCTCTCTCCTATGTCCTCCCCCTCACCCCTCTGACTTTCTGGTAGGGCAGGATGGATCTCCCTACCACAGTGCCGGTGTATCTTAATTCTCAGTTGGATGTAGTTAATAATAATAATAATAATAATTGTATATATATATATATATACATATATATATATATATATACATAAATAAACATTTGATTATAGAACGTTAAATTCTAGATTCTTTCCCTTTCTCCCTCATCACCCACCCCCAATGGAAGGACAAGCAATTGAATATAGGCTGTACATGTGTAATTATGGAGAACCTCTCCACACTGGGCATATTGTGAGAGACTGATTATATGTCCCTCCTTTCTATCCCACCCCCACCTCTCTTGTTCTATTCTCTACCTTGTCCCTGTCCCTTTACAGAAGTGTGTACTTCCATCAACCCTGCTCTCCATCCTGTCTTCCCCTCCATCATCCCACCTCTCATCCCCATCCCCCCTATTCTCCTGTGTGGCAAGATACCCAGTTTAGAGTTTATGTTATTCCTTCCCTAAGCCAAGTTCAATGAGAGTAAGATTCACCCTTTCCCCTTTGCCTTCCTGTTCTTCCTCTCCATTGTAACAATTATCCTTTGCCTCTTCTGTGAGATGACTGACCCCCTTCTGTCTCTCCCTGTCTACTCTCATTACAATCCTCTCCTGCCTCAGAATTTCACATTTTAGAGTATCATCCCCTCCTATTCAATTGATCTTGTGCCCTCTATGTATTCATATATACACATACTCAGATATGTGTTTGTATGCATATATAAACCCTCCTATATAGACATATATGCATGTATATGTATATATACATTTGTATTCCCTTCACCTATCCTTATACTGAGAAAAGTTTTACAAGTTACAATTATGACTTTTCTATGTTGGCATGTAAATAGTTCAACTTTGAGAAGTTCCTTAAGAATTCTTTTCCATGTTTACCTTCTCATGCTTCTTATATTTGAATGTCAAACTTTCTTTTCAGTTCTGTTTTTTTTTAGCAAGAATGAAAGTCCTCCACCTTACTGAATGACCATATATTCCCCTGGAACATTATACTCAATTTTTCTGGGTAGGTGATTCTTGGTTTTAATCCTAGCTCCCTTGATCTCCAGAAAATCATATTCCAGGCCCTTTGATCCTTTAGTGTAGAAGCTGCTAGATCCTGGGTTATCCTAATTGTGTTTCCACAGTATTCAAATTGTTTCTTCTTGGTAGCTTGTAATATTTTCTCCTTGATCTGGGGACTCCAGAACGTGGCTAGAATACTCCTAGGAGTTTTCTTTTGGGGATTTTTTTCAAGAGGTGATCAGAGAATTCTTTCAACTTCTATTTTGCCCTCTGGTTCTAAAATATCAGAGTAATTTTCCTTAAGAATTTCTTGAAGGATTCTTTCTAAGTTCTTTTTTTGATCATGACTGTCAGGTAGTCCAATAATTTTTAAATTGTCTCTCCTGGATCTGTTTTCCAGGTCATGGTCTTTTCAAGGAGATATTTCACATTGCCTTCTATTTTTTCATTTGTTTGGATCTGTTTAATAGAATCTTGATTTCTCATAAAGTCATTTGCTTCCATTTTTTTCACTCTAATTTTGAAGGAATAATTCTCTTCAGAAAGCTTTTGAGATTCTTTTTCCATCTGGAAAATTTGACTTTTTAAGGCATTCTTCTCCTCATTGGCTTTTTGGGCCTCTTTTGCCATTTAAGTTAATCCATTTTTTAAGGTGTTATTTTCTTCAGTCAGGTTGTTGACTCTCTTTTCATGATTTTCTTGCATCATTCTTATTTCTCTTCCGAATTTTTCCTCCACTTCCCCCATTTGGTTTTCAAAATTCTTTTTCAGCTGATCTATGGCTTTTAGGGAGTCCTCATGTTTCTTGGAAGCTTTTGGTGCAGGAGTTCTGACTGTATTGTCTTCCTCCTATTCCATGCTTTGATCCTTCTTGTCCCCAAAGAAGGAATCTAGAGTTTTGTTGCTGTTCTTACTTTGCTTCCTTTGCCTGCTCATGGTTGGCCAGTCAATGATTTTTTAGCTCTGTAGAACTCTCCTTCCAGAGGGGAAAGCTGTCCCAAATCTCTGGTTTTTTCCCAGCTGCCAGAGGTATTAGGAGGCTGCCATTTTTTTGCAGCCCCCACCAGCTTTGGCTCACTGAAAACACACCCCCCGACCACCACCCAAGACCATGATCCGGATCCAGGCTGCTCAATGCAAGAGCACTTGGTCTCTAAATGATCACTTGGTCCCCCTGCAGTCTGCAGGCCGGGAGCTCTGAAGCAGCAACGTGGAGGTGGCTGCAGGGCCAAGGCTTCTCCTGCTTCCTTGCCCTGGAGGCAGTTTGTCTGGATCCACTTTTCTCCCCTAATTTTAGCTGAGTTCCATTGACCTTTCACTTAGTCCTTTTTTCTTATGGCTTGATATTTCTGGAAACTGCTACAGCTGCCACAGATCTGCTCTCCCGAAGCTCCAGCT
>CM053581.1:206318049-206368658 GCA_028627135.1 Pseudochirops cupreus | reverse complement strand
GCTGCTTCTACGCCGCCATCTTGGCTCCGCCCCTACCATACTTCCTTTTCTTGATGTGGATAGTCTTTTCCATCATGAGTCTTTTGGAGTTGTTTTAGAACCTTGCATTGCTGAGGAGAGCCCACACTATCAAAGTAAGTCATCACACGTACTATGTGTCTATAACTGTGTGCAATGTTTCCTGCTTCTGTTCCCCTCACTTGGCATCAGTTCATATAAGTCTTTCCAAGTTATTATGAAGTCCATCTGCTCCTCATTTCTTAAAGCACAAGAGTATTCCATGACATTCATATACCACAACTTGTTTAGACATTCCCCAATTAAGGGGCATCCTCTTGATTTCCACTTATTTGCCACCATAAAACAAGATGTTATAATTTTTATTTTGTACATATGAGTTCTTTTCCCACTAGTATGATCTCTTTAGGATACAGTTCTAGAAGCAGCATTGTTGGGTGAAAGGGTATATACATTTCTTATAGCTCTTTGGGTATAGTTCCAAATTGCTCATGAGATCTTGCATTACATTTCTATATTTTTAATCCATGATGAAAAAAGTAGAATGGAGGAAGCCAAGGATTAACTGGAAATATACAAAATTGCGATTAAGGCAAAAGGGGGCTCTGAGCTTTTATGATTTCATTAATAGCTTTTCAACTGATACAAGCTACATAAAGTAGCAGGGACAGGATCATGTGGACTTAAGCATCATCACATAGTTCCTAAACTAAAATTAAGCAAATTGTAAGAGTATGGCTAAGTACATCTCTAGTGTCCTAGTTGAGGATGAGTCAAAGCAAGACTGTGATCAAAGGGACAATTATATTTTATACTGAATTCATGGGAAGAGATATGTAAGACTGGAGGATTTAGATCGAGCTCTTAGCTAAAGGGAATAGAGCAGAAAAGATACAATACTAGTTTGTCCACAGTACTTTCTGCAGTGACAGTGAGATCTTAGGTTTTAGAAATGGATGTATCAGGAAAGGGGAAGGGATTTGGGGGATTATGGAAGAGAAAAGGACATGACAAATGAATAGTTTTGGCTTTTTTTTTTTTTTTTGGTTTTTCAGACAGAGAAAAACTAGGCCAGATACCAAAAGGTTTTTGGGCTCCTAACATAGTCATGATCTAAACATATCATGTCAGGCTGAAGCAGGGTTAAATATAACAAGACACTTATCATAATAAAAATAAATGTTGTATTTTTGAGTTCAAATAATCAACTTCATATATATGAGATGGAGGAAACATTTCTATATAGTATTTCCTTTACAAAAGATCTTTGGGCTTTAGTGGATGGCAAGTTTAATCAACATAATCATATGACACCCAGGAGGATCGTGGAAACTGGTTACTTTCAGAAAAGATCTTGTTGAGACTGAGAGATGTGACAATACCTCTGCATTCTGAGGTTCTGGTCAGATAACATCTGGAATATTGTGTTTAAGTCCCACAATCATTTGCATCATTTTTGCTCCCCCTGAATTGAATCCTATCTTATGAGAAAAGATAAAACTTTTAGCTAAGGCATTTTATGCAATTATCACATCTAAAAATATGAACACTCTTGTCCTAACAATCCTCCATCTCTATTGTTAAAAGTGGCATAGGTTACCTTATTTTTTTCTCCAAGACTTTCAGTGTCCAGTTTAACTTGCTTTTAGTGATAATTTCACTTATATTATCATAGTCACTATGCACATTAATTTCCTGTTTTTGCTTATTTCAATGATTTCATATGAAATTAATTTTTAAAAAAATTCTCATATCTGTCATTGCTCTCTGAACAAAAATATTCCATTACATTCTTATATCATAAGTGTTTTGGCCATTCTCCAGCTAAAGCACACCCACTTTGTTTCTAGTTCCTTGCTACCATACCAAGTAGGTAACAGGTCATAGGAAAGGTATTGATAAGCTTGGTAGTGTACAGAAGAAAATGACAAAGATAAAGAAATCCAAATCATACGAATTTTAGTTTAACAACATGGAAATGTTTCACCTGGTGCTAAGAAAATTTGAAATCAGTATAATGTTTAGCCTGTAGGATGAAAGTGCTTTTAGATAGACAAGGATTTATATGTGTTTTGCTTAACCATGGTGGGTAGAACTAGGAGCAACTGGTGAATGTTAAAAGAGAGGAAGATCTTGGTTTAAATTATTAAAAAGAAAAACAACTTCATAAAATTGGGCAATTTTAAAAAGTGAACAGTCTTAGAAGATATTATGATTACCCCCCTCCCACTGAAGTTACGTCTTTAAGTAAAGACTGAATGATTACTTTTTCTCAGAAGCTGGAGACAGAAATCTTGGTCAGGTATAGGTTGGGCTAATTCATCTCTGAGGTCACTTGCCCTCTGAAGTTCTGAATTTCTCTGGAATTCTAAAGAGGAAAAATGTTGTTAGGAACTGAGGGGATGAGGGAAACATCTATGGAAAAGATTCCATCTAATTTAGACTGACTGAAGAGTGGGAGGAAAGACATTCCAAGTTTAATGAAGAGTGTGAGCCCATGACACAAAGTCAGAAAAGGTCAATTTGAGGGACAGAAATGTTTATTTTGATCAAAGAATTGAAGGAAAATGGGAAACGTGGAACCAGATTGTGGAGATCATAAATGTCATGCACACCAGTTTGAACTTTTCTCAGTAGGCAAAGGGAGACACATTTTTGTTTGTTTGTTTGTCTTTTGTTGATGAATATGCAATAAATATTTCTCTGGCAACAACATGAAGCACAGATTGGAAAGGGGGAGAGAATAGAAGCAGAAAAATCTGTCAGGAGACAATAGAAATAACCTAGATAGACTGGGCCCTCCTGTAGTAGAGTGGTGACAGTGGAAAGATTGTGAAGGGGACAAATGCCCAAGAGTTAGAAGCAATTGGCTTTAATGATTTATTAGATATGAGAAGTGAGGAAACAGGAAGAGTCCAGAATAACACTAAGTTTATCTACATGGGACATTGGGTGTATGTTTGGTGCTATTGATAGGCAGAAATATGTTTATAAGGAAAGATAAATTAAATTTAGTACATTATTTTGTACAGATTTCTGATTTGTATTAATTAAACAGTAAGATAGATTTTGTTAGATCAATGGACATAAACTAAAAGAAACCCAGGATTGTTTTTTTCCCCCTTTATAGATAAATCCTCTATTTATTATATTAATATATTCAGCAAATATTTTGTGAGTATATACTATGTTCTCACCTGCCTTCAAAGACATCGTGGCCTCCTTAGCATTTAGATGGTATGATGGATAGGTAGAGCTCTGGACTTAGAATGAGTCAGAATTCAGTTCAAACCCTGGGTCAATAACTTGCTAGCTAAGTAATACAGCATAACCTCTTTTAGCCTCAGTTTCCTCATCTGTTTAAGAGATAGTTGGACTTGATGACCTCTTAGGTCCTTTCTACCTGTAAGTCATGGTCATATGACCATGTCCTCTTCCTACTTCCCTAAGCAGTCCTTCTTTCTCTGCCTCTCATTGTTTTCTTAACCACTTCAATATAGATGTTCCACAAGGACAAATAGGTCTTTGAACCTCTTTACGTTATTTCCCTTTGCACTTTCATAGCTCTAAGGAAGTCTAGCAAAGGAGAAGGAGAAGGCAATGCAGCCCAACTCTTTCCCATAACTAATGCAACAGGGCCATAGGAAAAATTCTAGATTAGTCAGTGATAATGCAATCCAAGGAACAACCATAGTGGATTTTTTTTCCCAACAGAAATTCACTAATTAAGCCTATGTAGGCAAGTGACAAGGACAGGAACTGAAGAAGGAAAGATGGGCTGGCAACTCTAGTGCACTGAAACTAGAGAGGGATCAAGAAATCAACTTAGGGGTGCAGACCAGTGGTGGGCCTGAAGCTCTATCAATCTGACCTTGGGGCAAGATCCCTGACTTGGCCCAGGAGTGAACGATCAGGAAAGGAGTTTCAGAGCTGGGATTTCTCTACACCAGCATCTTCTAGCTAGCTGACAAGGGCTGAAAACAACAAGCTTGTAATGGAGCTTCACCTAGAAGATAGCCTGTGGTGGTATTGTTCTGACTCAGACCTTTGTCAGAGGACTACAAAGCTAAGCATGAGAGGTCAGTAATATGACTTTGCCCTGGGTCAGACTGCTTAGAACCTACTAAAATTTTATAGCCCTCTAGCCTGAGCCACCCCTTGTGATCCTTGGAGAACATGGTATTCACTATATAGAGAATGCAGAGGAATCTTCAGATAGTGCAAACATCTCCATGTAATACAAACAAACACTATACAAGGCCCCAGCATTCTTTCCAGAAATTCCCAGTAGTGTTAAACTCATATAGAAATGGAGACCATTAAACCATACATAAGGATCCCTGCCAGCACATAGTGACTTAGAAAGCCACATATTAACATTATTTGCGTTTTATTGTATTTTAATATATTTTGTTAAGTATTTCCTGATCATATTTCAATCTGTTTCTCTGCATTAGCAAGTGCTGCTGACTGTGCTTGATACCTCTGACCTAGCCCGAATCCCAGATTTTTATAGTTGAGGCAGCTGAAGCCTAGGGTGGTTGAATAATTTTTCCAATGTCAGAGAAACAGTGGTTATGAGATCAAGGATACAAATTTGGAATTTCCAACTCCCATGCTGTTGTTCTTTCTTCAATAAGAAGATAAATTGAGTAATACCACAATGATTAGAGTGCTTTTTCAAGATATTTCTACTTTCTGGATCAGAAATCTCATGGTTGCAGATCATTGAGACCTTCAGATCTCAGGAGAAATTACCCTGAGAGTTTCAAGTGGCCAGCTCTCTGGTAAAGACCCTCCCAAATTTTAGCTACATTGATTCTTGAAGAATAGGCACAGAATCTGTTTCTGGGGTCATGTTGTCCTGATTTTAGCTTAGAATATTTATTGCAGCTTGTTCTCCCAGGGGTTTTTCAGAACCACAGGATACCTCTGTGAAACAATGAGACACTGGAGGAAGTCTTTAGAAGAAATATTTGAGTGCAGCATCTGTGGCATTTTGATCCTTGCTTCCCAAGTAGCTAGCACAGTTTCTAGAACATAGGAACTACTTAAATGAAGGGATTGCATAGGTAACTTTTGAAGTCCACTCCAGTTCCATAACTATCCTCCCATGGATTCCCTTTCATTGAGCATTTTTTAAGTACTTTCTATATGCTAGGCACTATTCTATGTTCTGGGGACACAAAAACAAAAATGAAACCACTCTTGACCTCAAGGAGCTTACATTCTGTACATGCTATACATACTGGGGAAATAATATTTCTATAAACTGATTGTGTAAGTACCATGAAAACAAAGACCAACCACATGCTATCTAACTGTTGCATCTTCTCCAGGGCCTGGTGATAATTCACAGGCTGATATCAACTCTTATGGATGTCTCCAGTGGAAGTCCACAGTGATCTACCTTCATTCCAAGCTATACACACACATACACACACACACATAATATACATATGTGTGTATGTTTGTGTATTCATACAAATAGGTAGGTATAGACATAGATATTGATATAAAATTTGGATGAAGACATGGAACGTTTGTTTGACAGACATGTAGATTACAGGAAACTGTGGGATAGTCTTTATGTTAGATAACAAAGTTAAAATCCTAAGGAACTTGTACATGATCACACAGCTAATAAGCAACTGAACTAGCTGTTCTGATTTTGATTTATATTACATTTCCTAAGTATCTGATAGATTCAGGGTTTAGAATTAAATGTTGAAGTTATTGCCACTGGCAACTTACATGACAAATGCACAGGAAACTAAGCCAGTTTCACTGGACTTTGAGTCCTAGTGTATGCTTTTCAGGGCACATATTTACGTCCATGGCTAGTCATCCTTACAGTCTAATTGGGTAAGGAAAAAAAGAGATTGAAGTTGAAAGGACTTCTTAAAAACAGTTTAAAATTTAAACAGTGTCCTTAGCTATAAAAGCCCATTCTTGTTCTAGAGAAACATTAGAGGTTTAAAACACTATTCCCACGTGTTTACACTATCTGTTCAAAGTCCTATTAGATCTAAATTCTTCGATGTATGACCAACTACTTCAATTGTGGCTTTTTGTTAACTCAAATATAAATCCAATGGGGAAAAGGACAAAGTGGTCCCTTTATCAAACACTTTCAGCATCAACTTACAATGAACCTTTTTTCTTTTCATTGAAAAGCTGCGTGATAAGTATATGAGCAGGAAATAATGGATAAATATGCAATACACAACTCGATTAGAAAATAAAATCAGATATGTCCAAGTCAAAGGAATGCACACATTTCCATTTCAGACTATTAATTTCTCGTGGACTGGCTTTTTTTTCAAGCCCAGTAGAACTGTGCGGACAGGTTTTTTTTTTGTTTTTTTGTTTTTTTAATTAGAAATTAGATTCCAGGACTGAAAACCAAGGAAGGTTAGGCAGGATAGTACAGTAGAAAGACCTGTGAACTTGAAAAAATGACCTTGGAGCCACTGGCTAAATTTGAGTGCTGCTTCTGTCACTTATTACTTGGGTGACCTTGGGAAAGTCACTTATCCTCATTGGACCATAGATTCTTCACTTAAACAATAAGATGATTACTAACTGGTTTCTAAGATCCATTCTAGCTCCAGATCTATGACACTGTGAATAATCAATCCATGCTGGCATTTCCACAGAATAGTCACAAAGCCCAGCCAAGGTCCAGCAATTAGCCTCGGAGACCATGAATCCCAGGGTTCCCAAGCCTTTCTAGGGATCCAAAGGATGAAGTTCCCAGTCACATTATAAAGATACAACCAAACAGATAGAGAGATAACTGAATGAATGAATGAATAAACAAATAAATGAATAAATAGCATTGGAGCACATGCCTGGGGGCAAAGGAGAATTCCTAAAATCTAATCTTCAGCAGGATTATTTTTAAATGGAGTGATCCAGGAAATATAAATCACTATCCACAGTTCTTTCTGTTTGGTGCAATGTCAGCCTTGACTAAGCTTTTCTGATCTTGTTAAAGTACACTGAAGTCTAGTAGGCTAAGCAGGATGAGTCAGCTCCAGAATTAAGCAACTAGCTATTTGAAAAATACAGTGAGTGTGAGGACATGGTAGCTTCTTCTCTGCCCCCACCTACACTGAGAAGGAGTGTTCCTGATAGAAACATGATCAATGCAAGATAAGAAAACTCAGAGGAAGAGCCTGAACAATTCTGAAAGTCTATACTGAGTCTACCACAGACCCCCAGTACCTTTAACTAAAAGAAATATTTCCTTTTCTAAAACCTTGTTGCTATTGTTGTTCAGTCATTTCAGTTGTGTTTGACTCCTTGTGGCCCTATTTTGGGTTTTATTGGCAAAGGTACTGGAGTGGTTTGCCATTTCCTTCTCCAGCTCATTTTACAGATGAGGAAACTGAGGCAAAAAGGTTAATTGACTTCCTCAAGATCATACGCCAAGTAATTGTCTGAGGCCAGATTTAAACTCAAGCCTTCCTGACTCTAGGCCCATTTATTTTTTCCATTGTGCCACCTAACTGCCCCTCTAAAACCTAGTAGTAGTATAAAAGTGATTTAGGGATCACAAAATCATGGCAGCACATGACAAGATCTGGCCTAAAATGCTGGAAAGATTTCAGTCATAGGCCTGATTCTAGATTGTGTCTGCTGCTTGGGAATGATGTCTGGGGACCACTATCCAGAGTTTGGCAAGATTTAGGTGACTTTCAGCAATAGCATCTCACCAGGAAACCTACTTAGGAATTGGAATCAGGAGGGATTTGTAATATATTTCTCTGGAGAGAGTTCCTTTGTCAATCAAATCACAGATCTTTCATGTAATGAAAGAACTGAAGGGAGATAAAAGGATTTTGTTTTTCTCTTATGTTTTTGGTTTATTTGCATTTAGAGAAATTTCTATTCTATTCTAAAGAAAATCATGTAGATATAAAGAGTTAGTGCTGTGGAATTAGCCTTAGATGAAAGTTGAGTATATTAAACTCTATGGAATGAAATTTCAAGTCCACCAGAAAAGACCAAGTCTTCAAATGTGCATTCTTGTTGTGGGATATTTAAAGATCCACCATGAGAATATCTGGGGGGGGGGGGAGGAGATGTTTGTTTGTTTTTTCCCCAAGAATCATACTACAGCTTAGACCTGGAACTCAGAAACCCTTTAGTCCAATTTTATAGATGAAGAAACTGAGGTTCATAGAGGTTAGTAACTTAGGTCACAAAAGTAGTAAACATGAGAAGCAGAATTGCAACCCATACATTCTGACTCCAAAACCAGTGTTTAAGATTAAAATATAAAACCGTTGATACTGTAAGTTCTTAGTAGTGGCAATAACCACGACTTCTATTTCTTTAGCACTTTAAGGGCTTTATAGTACTTTATATATACTATCTCATTTGATTCTCCCAACAACCCTGTTGGACAAGTACTTAAATAGATCTGTGGGTACTACTACTATTATGAGTATTACTATTTCTATTTCTACTACCATTACTACTACTACAATGACAATGACAATGATGACATATGATTATGAGTATGACTACTACACTGAATTTTATATGGCACTCAAAATTTGAAAAGTGCTACATATGTATTGCATCTTTTTGAGGCTTACAGCAACTCTATTAGGTAGATACTCAAGTATTATCCCTATTTTCAGATGGTGTAACTGAACATGAAGAGTAAGTGATTTTTTTCCATTGCTTACATAGCTAGCAAGTATTAGAATTGGGATTTGAACCTATATCTTCATGATTCTAAGTCCAGTACTATGTCCAGTATATTACAATCCCTCCACTGGGTCAGATCACCACAATAGCCACACCATTTCATCCTACAGCATTTTTGTCCATGTCATCCCATGAATCCTTCATAGTGGTTATTCTCAGCATTTTTCTTTAGCATAACAAACTAGTGCAGCACTTCAGATGCCCATCTGATACCAGATGGTCAGGTTTTTCGAGTGAGAATTTCAATATTGCTATATTTCATTACGTCCTTTGTCTGGAATGGGATCTCACATTTAGAATCATCAGATTTGAAAAATGATCATAAATAGTCTAAAAATTCCTCCTTAGTTCTCTCCTCCTACTACTCTTTTTTCCTCCTCCTTCTCCTCCTCCTCCTCTTCCTCCTCCTCCTTCTCCTCTTCTTCCTCATTTACCACCATCATTGTAGAAATGCAAAGGGATGCAAAAAACTTGATTTCTTTTCTATGGTTGTTATGATCAAGGAATGTGTTGCCTCATGGCCAATTGTCTCATACTTAGCTAAGAAGATATAATATTTCATTGAAATTTTTCAAGACTATCCACAATGGAAAAAGTGATCAGAATGGGCACGCCATTGACACATTATATACTTTAGGAACCCAGGGTTACCTTATTCACAATGAGAATTGATGTCGGAGATTTTGGAAGGAGAGGATAATTAGTACAAATATTATTATCCCTACATGACACATAAATGAATATAGGATTATATAGGTTTATTTTCCAATGATTACAGAGCTAGTAAGTAGAAGAATCAGAATTCAAACATAGGTAGTAAAAAGTGCAGCAATTCTGGAGACAGAGCACTTGGGCTAAAATGTATACTCTGACACTCTCTGAGTGACTTTGGATAAAGTCACTTAAACTCCCTGGGCCTTCATTTCATCATATCCAAAATAAGGAGGTTGGAGTACATGACCTGTGGGGTCCCTTCCACTTTAGGATTCTGTACTCTTGTGACTCTATGAGTTAAACCCTGAAAAAATGAATTTCATGTGAAATGGAGGAAATAAAATGAAGGATTATAGGTGAATAATGGGTAACAGTTCAGCTATAAGGGTCACATAGTGTTTTTCTGATTGACACACTGGATGGAAAAGGAGAATCAGGGAGTGACAAAGATATATTTCGTGTAATTCCTAATTTTGGAAAGGGTCAGCCTTGCAAAATTAGGATGCTTGGAAATTGTACCCAGTCATTCCATCACACAGATGAGTATCCCCAGAGGTGCTTAAAGGTGCTCAAACATGGTAACAAGAAAGTGAGATGGTTTAATATAGAAAGACAAATACTTATAATGGTGGAATAAAGTCCATCACTATATTATGCCTTTGGATCTCTGGAAGGGAATGTACTCTCTGTCTCTCTCTGTGTCTCTGTATGTATGTCAGTGTACATTTGCGCATGTGCATGTATGTATGTATGTATGCATATATATGAATGTTTGTGTGTCCATATAGGTGCATTGTATACCTGTATACACATATGTAGCACATATGAATACATATATGTATACATACAATCAACTCACTCATAACCAAAACAAAAAAAAAAAACCAGTTAAACTCAATCAATAAACATACCATATCTGGTAGTATATGAAATGTTCTATATCTGCCATCACTTCTCTAATCACATGAGAGAGGTATATTTTCTCATCTCTTCTCAAATGACCAAGATTCATCATTATAATTACATAGCATTACGTTTTGTTTTATTATTAATATGTGTAATTGAAATCATTGAGTTTTTTAAAAATCAATTTGTTTATTTACTTTTACTTTACAAGATTCAGTTCCAGAGTCCCTTGAGTTTCAAATTTTCTCCTCTCCCTCTCTCCCCCCCTCCCACCCATGGCAGCATGCAGTCAAGTATAGAATCTGCAAATACTTCACATTGGACATTAGTCTGGTTGTACAGAAAGGTTGTAATCGATGGAGTGCACAATGGGAAAAAGGAAACAAAACCAAACATGGAAAAGAGCTATAGCATGTAGGTTGCTTCAGTCTCCATTTAAACTCTGCTCTTTCTAGATCTTTCTCTGAATGTAGGTATCTCTTTCCATCCTGAGACTTGTAGAGTTGTCTTATAACTGTGTGTTGCTGAGAAGAGTCCAGTTTATCAAGGTTGGCCATAACATATACGATGTGTCTGTAATTGTGTACACATTTCTCCTGGTTCTGCTCTTCGCACTTAGCATCAGTTTGTATAAACCTCTCCAGGTAAATATGAAGTCTATCTCATCCCCATTTCTTATAGCATAATAGTATTCCATTACATTCATATACCACATTTACCCTGTGTGTATTCCCCTGTTTCAGATGTGTTTCTTGTAAACAGCATATTGTAAGATTATGGTTTTTAATCCATATCTGCCTCAGTTTTATGGGAGAGTTCATCCCATTCACATTCACGGTTATGATTACTATCTGTGGAAATCATTGTTTATATTGATTTCCTGACTGTTTGCTTCACTCTGCATCTGTTTATAAAGTTCCCCCGTATTTCTCTGAAGTATTCACATTCATTGTTCATCACAGTACAATAATATCCTCTTGCACTCATGAACAATGCTGTGTTTAATCAATCCCTAATCTATGAGAACCCACTTTGTTTCTTAACACAAGCTGTCTTGGGGAAGGAGAGAGGAGGAATGGGAGAAAATTTTAAAGTTATGGAAGTGAATGTTGAAAACCTAAAATAAAAATTTAAAAAATGGGGGGGGATGGGGAGAAAGTAACCAAAATAAAGCTCACAAAAAAGGAATTAGAAAACGTGATTGCTAAGCCACCTGAAAAGATAGGTGGGGGAGGGAGAGTATTACTAAAAGCTTAGTTAGTAAACATATAGAAAGAATTGATGCCAGTTTGGTGTAATTTAAAACAAGTTATTTGATTGGCCCTGTGCTAATTAACCCTTTTTTTAAAAAATTTAAGATTTGGAGAAAGTCAAATATGCCATACTTCTGCAAATTATAGATGGCACAAAGTTGGGATATATCAGTGACTTGTTAAGTAAAAGGCTCCAAAGTTATTTTGAAAAGTTAGAATGTTAAACCAAATGTAATTAAGATGAAATATCTGCTTTCTACAAAGACATCTTCAAAAGTAAAAGACAGGAAGTGTATAGACATCTGTTCTTTTGAGGGGAAAAAATAAAAGAATTTTAGCAGACTACATATACAGTATGAGTCAACAATATGATATGGTAGCTCTCCAAAGTAGCTACTCTACCTAGCTGCCCAATGAAACAACAGACTTTACTTTATTAGGTAACTCTCTTATTATTAATAACAAGGAAAGCATAAAACAAGAATATCTAAGCTTCACTAAACATATAATGGTATAAGTACAGTTCAGAGTCCAAAATGAAAAAGCATTCCCCCTTAGATAATGGCCATCTTTTGTGGATGACATAGTGTTGTTTATATAAAGTCTCTAAGCATTATAATGCCTGTTAAATGAAACCTAAAGTTCCTTCTATCTATATACACAAAGAAAAAAAAGGACGAAAAATTTGTATCATCTTGACTCTGATATGTCATAAGACAGAGAATGTAGACAAATAATAAACAAGATCCATAATTACAGAACTGGATTGGATTGTCTTTTGAAATAATGCTATATTTTTTAATGAATTCACTCTTTTCCTGAATTAAGGTCCTTCTTTTTATCACTAACATTTTTCCAATGATGCTAGATATTTGCAAATTGTGAAATATCATAGTGTTCTAAGGACTGAAGTTGAAGATTACCTAAACAACAATGAAAAGATGATGATTAATGTTATAGGATGCACTTTATTGCCAATGAAGAATCAAGTAGGGAAAGACATAAAAAATGTAATGAGAAAGATGTACGATCATGGAAGGGTACTGATTTTTCTTGTAATAATAACAGAGAGTAACTAGTGGACAGACCCCACTCTATACAAACACATTCCACTGGAATTTGTACAAGGTAAACACATATGGACAGGATTCCTCAGTACGTTGAGTGAGCCCCCTATTAAAGACCATCAAAGCACGTGGAAAAAAATGCCATAAAAGAGAGAATTTGGGCTTTTCCATTGGAGGGAATGTGGATGAGATCAAAATATTATTGAATGATTAAAATGTTGAAGAATGAGTCATAGGAATAAAGAAAAAATAAAAAGCAGTTCACAAATATTTGTTGACTATCTATTTTGTAAAGGGAGTAAAGCAGTTACAAAAGAAGTAAGTAGAGAAATAGACAACAGGCAAAACCAAGCATAGTGACTGACAGTATCTTTAAACTTCAGATGGACTGTTAGACCAAAAGATTAAATAGTCAGTTAACTGATTTTAGAAATTCAGCTGACAGATCATCACAGACAAATGGCCAGACAAATGTCAAAATGGTTGAGCCATCTGCCAGTGTCAACACAACCAAAGGGAAATGGTGAATTAAGATAATAACCTAAGTACCCCAAGTCAAACCTTCCATCAGCTACAAGGAGTGGCTTGAAGCCTACTGTTTTTTCAGAATGATGCCTACTTTGATCAAATTTACTTGACAAATATTTCACTCTATCCTTGTTTTGTGACAGTATTTGGTGAGTCATTGGTTTCTTACCTTATTCCTGGGTGCTGTCCTTGCAGTGATCATGATAAGGGAGGGGATGACTTGAAGTTTCATTCTTACAAATTCCTGGAATAGCTTCCAAATTTACAACTCTGAGGGGATAGGCCTCTTTGTTATCTTATTTCTGAATACAGTCAGCCTCTGCTGGGCTCAATACCAGCACTCGTTAAAGTTATCGAGATGTCATACCCCTCCTGATTTCCAGCTCCCAGGGTCTCATTTGCCTTCAACCCCAATGGTATTCCTGTTAATGATGTGCCCTCTCCCTTACCAGAGTGAACTGCTTTTTTTGTCATTTCCTTTTTTCCTTCTGTGAAGAAGCCTGCTCCTCAACATTAACCACTCTGCCTTCCTGTTGCTGAAATGTCATTGGATGTCACACTGCATTGGGCATATGAGATGGAAAAGATGCCCGCAGGCAGCCTCCAGAAGTAGATAGTTAAGTGAATACATATCTCTATTAATTATGCATCAGCACGAGGTTAAAGGAGTGCAAACTGTACAAAAATACTTTTTTGGAAATAATATTTTATTTGGAACAAATTTTCTAATTATGCATGTATACAAAATTCCACATCATTTGTCTGCTATAAATTATCCCTCTTACTTATAGCCTTGCAGTGCATCAATAAAACCATATTAAAATATGAGTCTATTTATTGTATTTAGTCTAAAAAAGTGCCAACTTTTAATATATATCTTTTATAGCTTGAGGTTTTAATTTAATTAAATCCTCCAAACTGAGTAAATGGGGCATAAATGTGCATATAGATTCAGAGTTCAAATTCTTCAATCAAAAATTGAAAGGTAAGTATAGACAAGGCCTCCTCAAAACAGAGACCTGGATTATGGCTCTTAGTAAAGAGACTCTCTTCTACTCCAGGTAGAATTATCAAACCTTGTCTAATGACAGAATAATTAAGCAGACATAAAGTAATCACAAGCACATTGCTGGAAACACTGGTGCTTCAATCCAGTTACAAGTATCAGCAATTTCAGTTACTCAGACTTTCTGGTTTACTTTCCGTGACTAACTCCAATCAATGCATCAGCTGCAGTGGATCGAAAGGCACAGCGATGAAATGCCACCTTAAGAAGTAATTGCCTTCATAGATCTGGCCAAATGAGTCATAAAACTATTCATCAGTATCTTTGGTTGTGCAGCCAAGCGCTGTTACATGATAAGCTCAAGGGATTCTCTGGTCAGAAAAGCTCACTGTACAATTCGTCTTGCAGTCCATAAATCATCATTGCTAGAGTTTGGAACTGGGGTAGAGGAAGAACTAAAAATATCCCCTGCCATTAAACAGGAGCTAACAAGCCACTAACTTCTCTGCAAATAAAGACAAGGGATTTAAACTAATTTTAAGAATTTGTTAAATTCCAAAGGACATCTTATTGTTACTGTTGGTCTAAACAAATTTTATCTTACGTATCTTTTTCATTTATTATTATTTTTTTGGATTGGAAAATTTGCAAGCACATACGAGATGTGATTGTAGATGTGAATTCTTTCAATCCATACTCCCTTAGCAACAGCAATGAAATAGTACCTTAAGGAATTCTGGGAACACAGCACAATTTGAGAAATAGTTTAGAATGAGGAAAAACTGAATTCAAATCCTGTCTCAGACACTTACTAGCTGTATGATTCTAGACAAGTCACTTAATCTTTCTTAATATCAGCTTTCTAATGTTTAGAATAAAAGGACTGAGCTCACTGACTTTTAAGATCCCTTCTAGTTCTAGCTTATGAACTTGTGTATAATCTATTTGAAAATGTGAACCACTTACAGAAGTAAGAATTTTATTGTGCTAGCAAGTTTTGCTAGGAAGCTGTATAACCCTATGACTTATAGCTATAATCGCTAAATCTCAAAGACAGCTAATGTAATGACTTAAGGCCAATTGGTGAGAAATACTCCCAGACTTAAGCCTTAAGAATAGAAGTAAGTCTACAAACTTGAATCTTTTTTTTCTTTTTCTCTTTTCTTTGGAGAGAATGCAGGGGAATTGGGGTTAAGTGACTTGCCTAAAGTCACACAGCTAGTAAGTGTTAAGTACCTGAGACCGGATTTGAACTCAGGTCCTCCTAATTCCAGGGCCAGTGCTCTATTAACTGCACCACCTAGCCACCCCAAAACTTGAATCTTTTGAATTCTAAGGAAATGGATCTGATTTGCCACCTTATATGTTTAATCTACATGTTCTAGTCTCCCAGTGGAATTTAGGCTCCTTGTGGGCAGACTGTCTTAGTTTTGTACTTCTATCTCTGGCATTTAGGTGGTGCTTTGTACATAGAAAGCTCATAATAAATAAGTAATGAGTTTACTCACTGTTGTAAAGGGGAAAAAATACTTAAAAATTATACCAAAATAGAGTAGAGTAGACTGCTTTGAGAGATGGTGGTTTCCCCCTTACTAGAGAGTTTCAAACAATATCTGTTTGCCCTTCTACACAAACTTTCCATCTTATTAGTACCTTTCCTAAAACATGCCTCATGTAAATGGACACTATATATATGTATATACATGTGTGTGTGTATATATACATATATGTATGTATGTATGTATGTATGTATGTATATATGTTCTATTTTGAATAGAGGGTAGCTGGATTCTTGTCTCCTTATGCTTGAAAATTATGCCTCTTTATAAAACCCAAGAACACATTAGCATTTTGCTTATCATATCACAATGTTGGCTCATATTGATCTAGATAGTCCAGAAGTCAGAAAGAAATGAATTCCAATCTGGATTTATACATTAGGAATAATAACCCACCTTGGTTGTTGTAAGGAAAAAGAGGGATATTTATAAAACATTTTGCAAATATTAAAACACAATTTAAATACTTATTATTAATATAACCTCTAAAATTTCCAGAAAATTTTAGAAAAAAAATGCTAGTCATGCTTTATATAGTGAAGTTGATTTTTTAACTAAATCATAAGACTAATTTTTGTTTGCTCCTATTTAATTTCATTATATTTGATTTGACTCAACAGTTTAATTCATAATGGCCTTGCACCAATTCAAACACCTGGTATATTAACTATCCTTTTAAGGTTCATATAATCTTCAAAATTGATAAATATTTAAAATTCATGTCTTCATCCAAATCATTTGTAAAAATCTTAATCAATTCAGGAACAAGCACAGACCCACATGTCACTCTACTAAAGACCTCTTTCAAATTGTCGTCAAAACATTAATCCATTAAACCATATATTTCTTATGATTTGAATTTGTTGATTGTACTGTCATCTAACTCATATCTCTCGATTTTCTACAAAAAACATAAGAGTAAACTTTATCTAATACTTTAATAAAAACCAGGCAATTAATATTTACATCTTTAACAAAAACTCATACCCAGCTGTATATGACTCTTCTCATAGATGTAGATTGATCATTCAACATACCTATATGTGTTCTTTGTCAAGGTGAGGGTACCGAGAGAATAAAAGAGAGATCTTGTTCTTCTGGCTTCCAGCTTCAAGAGAGAATATACATGGTTCCAGATTTTCTTCATAAAGAATTCCCTGGGCAATGAGTGGAGAGAGAGGCAGCAGGCTGCACCAGCATGAGCTGTAGCCAGCCTGGGCAAGCTGATTCACATGCTGCAGGTGCAATTCCCAGACCTATCACCATAGGACAGAAGATCTGTCAGAGCTGGGTAAGAGACAAATACAGTGATGATAGCTACTCCTGGGGCTGTTAACCCACAGCCTGGAAGTTTAAAAATCACCTACCTACACTTCCAGGGACCAAGATGGTAGAGTAAACCCTAGCTGCTCTAATCCCCCCTCTGACCCTGTAACTCTAGAGAATATTTCCCTAGTCTAAAAACCTAAAATAGTGAAACCAACTGAAGGCTTGGGAGTCCTAGAGGAAGGGCATGACTGAGACTGTGCCTCACAATGGGGTAAAAAGATATTGGAAAGACAAAGACTCTAGAATCCTATTATGGGGAGCAAGAAGAACCAAATTCAGAAGGGGACAGCATTGACTCTACACCCACATCTAAAGCAGCAAAAGGGAAAATGAACTGGTCTCAAAGCCAGAAAGCATTCTTGGAAGAGCTAAAGAAGGATTTTAAAAAACAAATTAGAGAGGTAGAAGATAAATTGACCAATTCTTTTAAAATTAAAATTGCCAAAATAGGAAAAAAAAAACAACATTTCACTCAAGAAAACAGCTCCTTCAAAAGTAAAATATGTGAAATGGAAAAAGAGATTCAAATGCAACTGGAGAAAATAAATCCCTAAAAATGAAATCTGAATATATATGGAAAAGAAGCTTAAAAATTTAACTGAGGAAAATAATTCAGTAAAAATTAGGATTAGTCAAATTGAAGGTAATGATTCTAGGAGGCATCAAGAATCAGTTGAACAAAACCAAAAGAATGTAAAATTAGAAAAAAATGCAAAATATCTTATTGGAAAAATAACTGATCTGGAGAACAGATTCAGGAGATATAATCAAAAAATTATTTGTCTACTGGAAAGTCATGATAAAAAAGAGCCTGGAAAACATCTTCCAAGAAATCCTCAAGGAAAACTGCCCTGAGGTCCTAGAAAATAGTTATCAAAAGAATCAACCAGACACCTCCTGAAAAAGACCCCAGATTGAAAACTCCAAGAAATATTGTAGCCAAATTCCAGAATCGTCAGGTCAAGCAGCCAAAAAGAAACAATTCAAATATCATAGAACTACAGTCAGGATCACACAGGACCTAGCAGCTTCTACACTGAAAGATCAGAGGGGTTGGAACATGATATTTTGTAAGGCAAAAGAGCTTGGGCTAGAACCAAGGATCAACTCTCCAGCAAAACTGAGCATAACCTTCCCAGGGAAGGAGATGGTCACTTAAAGAAACAAAACCTTCCTTATGAAAAAGCCAGAGCTCAATGGAAAATCTGATTTCCAATTACAAGACTCAAGAGAGATATAGAAAGGTAAACAGGGAAAACACACACACACACACGCACACACACACAACTTACTATTTAATAAGCACAAACCATTTACATCCCTATGTGGGAAGCTGATAGTTGTGAATATTAAGAATTGTATACTTATCACAACATTTAAAAGGGATATAGATAGATTGAGGGTGTGGGTATAAATTAACTAAAGTGATGATTAAAAAAAACCTTATTAAGGGGTGCAAAGGGACTGTAATTGGAGGAGAGGAACAGAGGAGGCAGAATAGAGTAAATTATGCCACAGGAAGAGGCAGAAAAATATATTATATTAGAGGGAAAGAAGGAAGGGAGATGAACATTATATGAGCTTCACCCTCATTGGTTTTGGTGTAAGGAGGGAATAACATAATCAGTTAAGTATTGGATTCTATCATGAGGAGACAAAAAACTTATCATAAAAGAGGGAAAGAGAGGAGGGAGAGGAGCATTATTTGAGATTCATTCTCATCAATCTTGATTGTTCCCCTTCCTTTCTTCATTCCTCCACTGGTTTCTTGAAGCAGCTAGTGGTAGAGCAGAGTGTTGGACTTGGAGTCAAGCATACCTGAGTTCAAATCTGGCCTAGAACACTTACTAGTTGCATGACCCCAGGCAAGTCACTTAACCTATGTCTGCCTCAGTTTTTTCAATGCTAAAATAAGCGTCACGATGTCACACAAATCCCTGGTCTCTCATGAAGAGCAAATGAAGCAATACTTGTAATATACTTCACACTGTACTTGTAATAAATATTTGTTTCTTTCCTTCTTTGAACTTTAGCTGCAATTAAATTTGGGGGTTATATGTTCTAAATGCCTCTTTGGCTGTTAAAAGTTCAAGTTTCTTACATGAAAGGTGACTAGGCGCAAGCTGACCTTTTCAGCTGGGGTGTATCAGAGTAGCTGTAATATGATGGAAGAAATCTCTAGTTTCTAACTTGGAACTAATTGGGACTTTGCTTTCCATTCATAGCAATATGGCACAATGGATAGAGAAGGAGCCTTGGAATTAGGAAGGCCTCCACTCAAATCCCTCCTCAGTCATATATTGAACATAGGACCCAGAGCAAGTCTTATTATCTCTCAGCAATTCTTAAGTTACAGAAGAGTTGGTGACTTATATTTGCACGCAGTGTTTAGTTTCCTCACCAGAATTCCTGTTCCCTCTAAAAAAGATATCATTATTACAAACAGTCATAGAAATAATAATAATTATCAAATCACTTTTCACATATTATCTTGTATGAGCCTGTGGTAGAAACGAGGTATTGTCATCCTCCTTTTACAGATGTGGAAACTGAGGCTCATTGATGTTGTTTCTTGCCCATGGTTACCCATATTATAAATGTCAAAGAGATAGAATACGTACCCAAGTCTTTTGGATTTCAGATCCAGTACTCTATTGAGTGACCTCATAAGGCCTCAGTCTGCATTTCTTTGGGGATTTCTTCTTTTCCTACTGTAAGCAAGGTAGCTGAAGTATTGGCTTGCTCCACAGACTCCAGGCTATTGAGATTATTCTAATGCTGAAAATATTCCTACAAGAACATTAGTTATGTACTATATGTTATATGTCTTATAGAAATAATAAAGAGCTACCAAGCTCTCTTTAAATTGCAGTATTTCTGTTTCGTGTTCATTGTTAATTTTTTTTTCTTATTCTTAACCTCGACATTATTAAAACTGCACCAGGAAATCTATTTTTAAAATCTTTCCTGTGACATTTCAGCAGTGGAAATGACCTTACCACTTTATAGGTACTGCAGTAATTTGGCAGAATACAACTTGTATTTTTCCTTCAGTAAATCAGCCCTCTAGAAAATACTTGTTTTAAATGGCTTTATAAGATGCAATAGGGTATAGTAAAAAGAACACTGAATTTGGAGGCAGGGGACTTGTTTTTAAATCAGGATTGCCTCCTCATTATTAGCCATGTGAGCTTTGATAACAACCAAATATTCATTTTCCTTATCTGTAAAATGGGAAAGAGAAAAGGGACTGAGCTAGAATAGATCTGCCAAGTCTGTTCTCACCATGACAATTTAGAAGTTTATTTGATAGAACTATGACAGTCCACAAGTGCACTCTTTTGAATCACAGATCTTAATTTCTACTAACATGACTGGTGTTGGTAAAACAAACCACAGAGCTTGCAAACCCAAGGTGACATTTCACTGAGTATCAGCAACAAGTTAGTTATTACTTTGGCAAGTAACAACCTCTCAGAGATTCAGTGTCTTCTGCAAAATGATGTCCAGACCAACATCCTATGAGTCATGATCATAGATTTAAGGTCCTAGATTTCTGTTCCTCATGGAAATTCTTACAAGTCAACTCACTTAAATATAAAATAAAATATATTCTTTTGTGAAAAGAATGAAGAACAGCAGGACTTTGAGTGTTTTGGTGGGGCAGATCCAACAATAAATCCTTAACTATTGTTGTGCTTTCCATGGTGTCTGACCTTTGTAGTTCTATACCTCCATTTTATGTATATAACTATCCTTTGTTGTAACAAATCTATCTTCCTTGCTATAGGATATATGTATGCCAATATACATTTATACATAGTTATATTAATAAATAAGGCTATGGGGGAGCAGAGTCAAGATGGTGTAGAAAAGGTAGCCACGAACTTGAATCTTCTGTAAACCCCTCCAAACACCACTAAGTAATGCCAGAAAAAGAACTGTGGAGTAACAGAATAGACAAAAGTATAGGGTGAAAAAAATTTCCCCCCAAAGACAACATAGAAGGTCAGTAGGAAAGGTCTGTGGCACCTGGGTGAGAGTAGAGCAGAGTTCAATTCAGTCTATTCCAGTACAGGCCTATATTCAACAAACCAGGAGTCAGAAACACTTCAAGTATCATGCAGCCACAGTCAGGATAACATAAGATTTAGCAATTTCTACATTAAAGTATCAGAGATCTTGGAATATGATATTTCAGAGGGCAAGGGAGCTAGGTACACAACCAAGAATCACCCACCCAGTAAAATATAGTATAATCCTTCAGGGGGGGAAATGAACACTCAATGAGATAGTGGACTTTCAACACTTTTTATGAAAAGAGGAGAACTGAATAGAAAATTTGAATTTCAGAAACAAAACTTGAGAGAAACATAGGAAGTTAAACAGGAAAGGGAAATCAGAAGAGACTTAATAAGGTTAAACTGTTTGCATTCCTACATGGGAGTATGATACTTATAACTCATAAAACTTTCTAGTTATTAGGAGACTTAGAAGTAGTATATATAGGGGTGCAGAGTCAAGATGGCAGTGTAGAAGCAGGAAAATTCTGTGAGCTCCCCCCACAACTACCTCAAATACCTATAAAATATGGCTCAAAACAAATTTTAGAGCTCCAGAACCCACAAAGTGACAGAGAAACAAATCTCCTGCTGAAGGCAGCCTGGCAGGCAGACAGAAAGGGTTCATCGTAGCATGCTGGGAGCAGGTACCAGCCCAGTGGTTTTAGCACCAAGTAGGCCAGAACAAGCCATGGCTGGAGCATTTAGAAGAGTGAATCACCAGCAGCTGTGATGGTTTCCAGAATTATCAACCCATAAATGCCAAAGACAAAGTGAAAGGTCAGTGAAACTCAGCTGAATTTGGGGGAGCAGGTCCAGCCTTCTGCCCCTAGAGCCAGAAGTGGCAGAAGTGGTGGCCCTGTAACCGCCTCCATGTGGCTGCTTCAGAACTCCTGGCCTGCAGATTGCAGGGGGGCCAAGCGACCATTCAGAGGCTAAGTGTTCTTGCCTTAACCTGCCTGAATCTGGATTGTGGTCTTGGGTGGTGGTCCTGAGGTGTGTGACCAGTGAGCCAAAGCTGATGGGGGCTGTAGAGACAGCAGCTGAGACAGCTGCAGCAGCTGAGAAAACCTCAACTATTTGGGACAAAGTTCTCCCCTCTGAAAGCAGAGTTCCACAGACCTAAAAAGCAAGTAATTGGCTGAAAACATAAGCAGACAAAGGAAGCAAAGGAAGCACAGCAATCCAACTTTAGATTCCTTTTTGGGCGACAAAAAGGATTAAAGCATGGAACAGGGAGAAGAAAACACAGTCAGAGCTCCCACACCAAATGGTTCCAAGAAAAATTTAAACTGGTTATAGGTCATAGAGGAGCTTAAGAAGGATTTTGATAACCAAGTAAGAGAAGTGGAGGAAAAATTGGGAGAGAAATGAGAATGATGCAAGAATATCATTAAAAGAGAGTCAACAATCTGACTGAAGAAAATAACACCTTAAAAAATAGACTAACTCAAATGGCAAAAGATGCCCAAAAAGCCAATGAGAAGAAGAATGCCTTAAAAAGCCGAATTCTCCAGATGGAAAAAATATCTCAAAAGCTCACTGAAGATAGTAATTCCTTCAGAATTAGATTGGAGCAAATGGAATCAAATAACTTTATAAGAAATCAAGATGCTATTAAATAAATCCAAAGAAACAAACAAACAAACAAAAATAGAAGGCAATGTGAAATATCTCATTAAAAAAACCATTGACCTGGAAAACAGATTGAGGAGAGACAATTTAAAAATTGTTAGACTACCTAAAAACCATGATCAAAAAAGAACCTAGAAATCATCCTTCAAGAAATTCTCAAGGAAAATTGCTCTGATATTTTAGAACCAGAGGGCAAAATAGAACTTGAAAGAATCCATCAATCACCTCTTTAAAAAGATCCCAATAAGAAAACTCCCAGGTATATTATAGCCAGATTCCAGAGTTCCCAAATCAAAGAGAAAATATTACAAACAGCCAAGAAGAAACAATTTGAAAATTGTGGAAACACAGTCAGGGTAAAACAAAATCTGCCAGCTTCTATATAAAGAGATAGAAGGGCTTGGAATATGATATTCCAGAGGTCAAAAGAACTATAATTAAAACCAAGAATCACCTACCCAGTAAAATTGAGTATAAAGTTTCAGGGGAAAATATGGTCATTCAGTGAGGTGGAGGACTTTCAAGCATTCTTGATGAAAAAACAAGAGCTGAATAAAAAGTTTGACATTCAAATACAAGAAGCATGAGAAGGTAAACGTGGAAAAGAAATCATAAGGAACTTATCAAAGTTGAATTATTTACATGCCTACATGGAAAAAATGAAAATTGTAACATATGAAACTTTTCTCAGTATGAGAATAATCGAAGGGAATATGTGTGTGTGTGTGTGTGTATATGTGTGTGTGTGTATGTCTATATATGTATCTATATGTATGTATGTATACAAACACATGTGTCTATATCAGAGGATATAAATGCTTATGAATACATATGTGAGTGTGTGTATATATGTGTAGAGGTATACATAGACATACAGCACAGGATCAATTGAATACAAAGGGATGATATTTTAAAAGGTGAAACTGAGAGATGGGAGAGGATTATAATGAGAGGAGACAGGGAGAGACAGAATGTTGTTATTCCTTTCATATAGAAGAGGCAAGGGATACCTGTTACAATAAAGGGGAAGAACAGGAAGGCAAAAGGGAATGGATCAACCTTACTATCATTGAACTTGGCTTATGGAGGGATTGACATGCACTCTAAATTGGTTATCTTGGCTTAAAAGAAAGTAGGAGGGAAAGGTATGAGAGGGAGGATTGTGGTGGGGAGGGTAGAGTAGGGGGGATGTTGTTAGAAGCTCATACTTTTGTAAAGGGACAGGGACAAAGTAGAGAATAGAACAAATGTGGGGCAGGATAGGATGGAGGGAAATATAATCAATCTTTCACAATATATTTATTGGGGTGATGTTTTGCGTAACTACACATATACGGCCTATGTTGAATTACTTGTCTTTCCAGTGTGGGTGGGTGATGAGGGAGGAAGGGAAAGAATTTAGAACTTAAAGTTTTAAAATCAAATGTTTAAAAAACATTATTATTATTATTATTATTATTATTATTATTATTATTATTATTTACATGCAAATGGGAAATAAGATATACAGGCACTTGGGTAGGGAGATCCATCTTGCCCTACTGGAAAGTCGGAGGGGTGATGGCGGTGGATACAGGAGAGAGCAGATAGGGAGAGAGGGTATATGGTGGGATCACTGTTTTGGGTGGTGGGTAGGGGAAAGATGGGGAGAAAATTTGTAACTCAAAATCTTGTGGAAATGAATGATGTAAACTAAAAATAAACAAAAGTTATATAAAGAAAAAGAAGAAGTAGTATATATAGACAGAGGACACAGGTGTGAGTTGGATATGAGGAGATGATAGCTAAAAAACAAAATTAAGTTGTGAGAGAGAAATGTACTGGGAGAAAGGGAAAGGGAGAAGTAGAATGGGATAAAATATCTCATATAAAAGGGGCAAGAAACATTTTTTACAGTGGAGGAGAATAGGGGGCCATGAGGGAGAGTGAGTGAATCTTACTATCATCAGGAATGGCTCAAAGAGGGAATAACATACACACTCAGTTGGGCATAGAAATCTATCTTACCCTATAGTAAAGTAGGAGTGGTGATAGAAAGTAGTGCAGATTGGGGTAGATATTAGTCAGAAGCAAAACTTTTGAGGAGGGATGGGGTGAAAGGAGAGAGAGAATAGGATAAACAGAGAGAAATAACATGGAGGTAAATACAGTTAGCAATCATAACTGGGAAAAAAAATTTAATCATTTCTCAAACATAAAGAACTGAGTCTAATTTATAAAAGCAGGATCCATTCCCTAAATGGTAAATGATCAAAAGATGAAATAAGATGAACCAATCAATGCTATCTATAGCCATATGCAAAAATACTCTAACTCACCATTGATTGGAAAAATGTAAATTAAAACAATTCTGAGGTACTACCTAATATCTAGGAATTCCTAATAGGATGGAAAAAGAAAATAACTAATGTTGGAGAGGATGTGGGGAAAATGAAACATTAATGCACCATTGGTGGAGTTATGAACTGATTCAATCATCCTGTAAAACAATTTGGAACTATGCTAGAAGTCTATAAAACCATGCATACTCTTAGACCTAGTAATACCACTATAAGGTCTGTATGCCAAAAGAGATTAAGAAAGAAAGAAAGAAAGAAAGAAAAAAAGAAAGAAAGAAAGAAAAGGACCTGCATGTAAAATCAAAATATTTACAACAGCTCTTTTCTAGGAGCAAAGAATTGGAAACTGAGGGAAAGTCCATTGATTGGGGAATGGATGAACAAATTATGGCATGTGATTATGATGGAATACCATTGTGCTATTAAGAAATGATGAGCAGGATGCAATCAGAAAAACCTAGACTTTCATAATCTGATGCAAAGTGAAATGTGCTGCGTATAAATTAACAATAATATTGTAAGATGATCAGCTATGAATGACTTAGCCATTCTCAGGAATAAAATGATCCAAGACAATTCTGAAGGATTTAGGACAAAAAATGTAACCATCCCCAAAGAAAGAAGTGATGGTGCCTCAGTACACATTGAAGCATACTTTTTTTTTACTTCCTTCTTTTCTTTAGGGTTTTTTTTTATTTTGGTCTATGTTTTCTTTCACAACATGGATGATATGGAAATGTTTTGTATGACTCCACATGTATAACTTATATCAAATTATTTGCCTTTTCAATGGGGTTTGGGGAGTGTGGAGAGAGGGAGGAAGGAAGAGAATTTGGAACTCAAAGTTTTAAAAACAAATGTTAAAAATTTTTTACATGTAACTGGGGAAAAAGAAAATACTATTTTTAAAAGTAAAAATAAGCCTATGTTATTACTCTTGAATTTTGGAGCATATATCTCTTCCTACATCTATGAAATCTGAATTAGCATTTCACATGTAGAATCTCACCCCATTATCCCCCCTGCAAAAAAAAAAAAACAAAGACTTAAGTACCTCTGTAGTATCCTTGATTACTTATTTAAGAGACTAACCAAAGGCCTTTCTTCTGTCACTTATCAGATAATGGGGATGTATCCCTTACTTTTTTCACCCCTAAAATAAGTAAAAAAAAGTCTATACTTCTTTTCCCAGCAATTTCATAGATGAATGATTCTCTGGTCCCAGAATTCCCCATGACACCTGACATCATAGTTAACAACTTCCTTGTTAGCCAAACTTGAGTAAATCAGGGAGCAGCAAACTTCCATTTCATACCCCCTCAATCAATTACTATATTTAAAGATCCATAAAATAGAAATAACACTTTCCTCTATTATTAATTAATCATGCTATAATAACTCTTTCTCCCACAAAAAGTAGGGCTCATCTCTAACACACATCAGAGATAGGGCATTTTCTATGCAAACAAAGCTGAGAAGAAACCTTTGGAAATGTCACAGACTCCCAAACTGAGAATTACTGTACCATTGTCCCTATGGTTAGACATATGAAGGCCCACAGCATCATTCACCTCCCATTGAAAAGAAAATATTTTAATAAATCTCCTTCAGACATGCCAATCTGGTTCATGAGTTTATTTTTCCTCTCCCTATTGATAAGCGGGTTAGCTTATACTCATGTATTTGGAGAGGTCTTTGACATCAGATGAAGGATTCAAAATGGGTAGAAAAAACTGATCAAATCTCCTCCTTACGGGATATTAAAAAAAATTCTCAGCCTTCCAGGACCCTCATTCTAATTGCTTCAGTAAATGGCCCTAATTTATTTGATTCCAATTTATGAGCTAGAGAGAGAGGGAGAGAATCAGCAGCAGCACATTAGCCCAGTGCATTGCACACAAGCATCCAAATGGCCAATGTTCAAGAAATATGGAAATAATTTGAGACTCTGAGAAGAATGGCACATGGGCATAAAGTAAGCTCTCAGTTACCCAGGCTGGTCTATTCACTCAGTGAATTATTTGTGACAATGTTTCAATGCCTGCCTGACTTCTCACCACTCAGTAAATTCTGGGCTCCTTTTGCCCACCTTTAGGGAATGCACTCATCTTATCATCACTGTGCTAGACCAAATATGAAACTTATATTTGATGCCAAAAAAAAAAAAAGAAAAAAGAAAGGAAAGGGAAAAAAAACATACACTGCAGTATAAAACAATAGAAAAATATTTTGCTGTTGGTTTCTCTGGATTTTTTCACAGTATAGTTCCTTTTATTAGCTAGCCTGGATAATTGGGAGTTGACTATATAGAGCATTTAAATAACTATATGGCAAAAATTCATTTACTCATTCAACATCTATTTGATATTTTAATGACAGGTAAAGAAGATTTATGTCACTTCTATTTTCTGCTCCCTGTTGGGAAACAGAACCAAGAGATCAGGTTAACCTACAGACTGTGGTTAAAAAAAGTCCTATGGCCTTTGGGAAAGACAAACCCTGCCACAGCTAAGCAGTGACAAGTTCAATATTTTGGTAAGTAATTATTTGGAGCTTGGTGGCCTGGGAGTGATTTAGTTACTGTGGGAACCAGCTCTGCTCTCTGAAGCATTTCATTGAAATCCTGGCTTCAAATTAGTATTCTTTAACAGGGAAACTGAATTTTGAGTTAAGATTTCAGAGGTTCAGCACCAAACGAATTTAATTCCCACTTCTCTTTAAATTTCTTCATAGGAGCCAACATTTCTATGTACTGAAGCTGGGAGAAATAGTCTTCTGCCTATCTTGTATATATTTTACTTCTGTTTATGGCATGCTTAATCACTTTTTGAAATATTAGTGGGTCGTCAACAAGACCTTGATTCTTACTTTGACTCCTTTCCACAGCAGCAGAGAGTCATCTACACTTCTGCTGTGTGTGTGTGTGTGTGTGTGTGTGTGTGTGTGTGTGTGTGTGTGTGTGTGTGTGTTGGGTCACATTTATTTGATTTAGTAAGAAAAAATTTAATCTGTTGAATAAAGCAATTAATTCATATGTATATATACATTAGGTATATCTATATGTAGATATGTATTTATTATTTACTTATTAATCCACACATTACATGTACATATGTATTTATTGTTTATTTCTTAAAATTAATATATGTATTAATTTATTATGTGCATATATATTTCAGTTTATTGTTCTATTCAACAGATTAAAACATATGTATGTGTGTTTATACAGGTAATTCCAACCTTTGTGAAATGGAATTTTGATGAACATTTTGATCTTGCCATGAGATCACAGAGAACATAGAGGAAATGATTGTTACCACAATCAGAATGTTAGGGCAGTTGAGGTCTTGGGACAGAAAGGGAGCAGCTGTTGTCAATATCAATGACAAGTGCACTAGTCTCTCTACCATGAGGACGCCTGAAGCTAGCACATAAAATCAGAGAGAAAAAGAATCCTCTGTGACTGTTTGATGGCTGGCCAAGTCACACTGCTAGGGTAGGAAGACTGTGTGGTCAATGGAGAAGGAGAAGAGATAGAGTCAAGTGGAACTTCATCATGACATGAAAGAATAACTGCTATGGTCTGGTGTTTCTGGGTGACTTTCCCAGAGTGTCTCCATTTACATTATTTGTCCTCACAGAAGTCTTATTTCCAGGTCATGCTTCTAAGGTGCTTATTATGTTAGGCAGAGAGAGCATTCTGGGCTTTTTTGCTTATATGGAATTCGCCCCTTCCACTCATCTAACTGTCAAACACATCTTTTAATGTCTGCCTCTTCTAAGATGTTTTTCTTTACTCATTACTAATTTGGAACAGTTCTGTTTACAGATCTCACATAATACTTCTTCCTAACTCCATTGAACTTATATAAAACATTTGGCATTATAAATACTTATGTTTGCCTCCTATCCCCCTACTAGACAGTAAGCTAGATGAAGGAAGAAAAACATATATAAGTTTTGCATATGAGAATAGTACATGAAAACTAAGTAGATAGAGAAAGATAGGTGGCACAGTGGATAGAGCGCTGAACTGGAAATCAGGAAGAATATGGTTCAAATCTGACCTCAGACATTTATTAGCTTTTTTACTCTGAGCATGTTACTTAACTTCTCTCTGCTTTGGTTTTTTCATCTCTAATAATGGAGATAATAATTTTTTAAAAATCTCCCTGGGCTTCTCCTCCTCCTCCTTTTTCTCCTCCTCTTCCTCACTATCACCACCATCATCTTCCTCCTCCTCCTCCTTCTCCTCCTCCTTCTGCTCCTGCTGCTGCTCCTGCAGCTGCTGCATCTCTCTCCATTCCCTTGGAATGGACCATCCTGGTGCCTCTTTTGTGAAGTGGCAGCTGAAGATACCCCTGGACTTACCACGGCCAACAAAAAGCTAAAGGAAGGAGTCAAGACTGAAAACGACCACAGTAATTTGAAGTTGGCAGGGCAAGATGGTTTGGTGGTGCAATTTAAGATTAAGAGGCACACAGAACTTAGTAAACTAATGAAACCTACTGTGAACGACAGGGTTTCTCAATGAGGGAGATCAGATTCTGATTTGATGGGCAGCCAGTCAATGAAACAGACACACCTGCACAGTTGGAAATGGAGGATGAAGATACAATTGATCTATTCCAGCAGCAGACAGAAGGCGCTTACTAAAAAGAGAATCTACAACTCTACTCCAGAACTGTGCTCTCAAGGAAAACAATACATTCACAATTAGAAAACCAAGATTTGGTTCATCCACATCTTGACTACTGCAGTATAGTTTTCTCTCTTATTTGATTCCCTTCCCCATTCCTTTATTGTACATAAAGTAACTGGTGTATGTGCACAGGCATAATGCGTGTTTTTTGTTTGTTTGTTTGTTTAACTAAATAGCCAATGGTACATTTTGATCAACATCAAATGGAGATGGGGAGGGGAAAAAACAAATTGGTTCTGCGAAAATATCCCTTTTCTCCATTAGTGGCATACTCATTCAACTTTTATCTTTATATTCCAGTAAGTTATTTTGCTCTCACTGTTTAACAACAACAACAATAACAACAAACACACACAAAATCCTTGCACACCTTCTTTGATTGGATAATTTCAATATTTTTCTTTTATCATTGTAAAACCAAGGACTATTTTATAACTTTTTTGTACCTAGCTGTTACATGTAGGGCAATGTCTGTCTCTCAGTAGGGATAAATTACTATAACAAAATTAATCCTAGATTGTTTTCCCTTCAAGTAAAACATGTTGTTGTTTAAATAAACTTCTTGCTTAAAAAAAAACCTCCCTCGGTTGTTGTGAGTATAAAATGAAAAGTAATCAGATAAAGTGGCACTTTAGGAGAAATTGTAGAACAAAGAGTAAAGATTGTGAGAATTACCCAGGATTGGGAATCAGCAGGGTGGAATTTTAAACTAGCAACCAACTCATCTTGGAAATTGACCCCAGGTTGGTAGAGATGAACCTTGGTGAGTCAAGGGATAAAGATTATGATAAGAAGGAAAAGTAGACTGCATAATAGTGAGGTAGTTGAAATACAGATTATACAAGAGAGGGGGATTTGGGAGAATATTTAAGTATTTATCAATCATTGTTTAATCTGAAAAGGAGATACAAAAGCTCACTGAAGAAAATAATTTCTTAAAAATTAGAATTGAGCAAATAGAAGCTAATGATTTTATGAGAAATCAACAACCACAAAAAAAAGAAAAGAATGAAAAAATAGAAGACAAAGTGAAACATCTCATTGGAAAAACAACTGATCTGGAAAACAGATCCAGGAAAGAAATTTTTAAAATGGTTACCTTCTTGAAAGCCATGATAAAAAAACGCCTAGACATCATCTTTCAAGAAATGATCAAGGAAAACTGCCCTCATATTCTAGAACAAGAGAGTACAATAGAAATTGAAAGAATCCACCAAACTCCTCCTGAAAGGGATCACAAAATGAAAACTCTTAGGAATACTACAACTAAATTTCAGAGCTCTCAGGTAAAAGGGAGACTATTGCATGCAGACAGAAAAAAAAATCAAATATCATGGAACCACAGTCATAATAAGACAAGATATAGCACCTTCTACGTTAATGGATAAGTGGACAAAGAATACGATATTCCAGAGAGCAAAGGAGTTAGGATAACAAACAAGAATCACCTACCAGCAAAACTGACTATACTCCTTAAGTAGAAAAAATGACATTCAATGAAAAAGAGAACTTCCAAGTGCTCTTGATGGAAAGACAAGAACTGAATAGAAAATTTGACTTTCAAATATAAGACTTAAGAGAAGAATAAAAAGGTAAACAGGAAAGAGAAATAATAAGAGATTTAATAAGGCTAAACTGTTTATATTCCACATGGGAAGATGATACTTATAACATACAAGAACTTTCTCATGATTAGAGCACTTAGAAGGAATATATATAGATTGAGAGCACAGATGTAAGGTGAATATGAAGGGACGCTATCTTAAAAAATATAAAAATAAGGGTTGAGAGAGCAATGTACTGGGAGAAAGAAAAAGAGAGAGGCAGAATGGAATAATCACATAAAAGATGCAAGAAAAAGTTTTTATAGTGGAGAAGAGGGGAAAGAGGGGACCTGAGGAAGAATGAGTAAACCTTACTCTCATCAGAATTGACTCAAAGAAGGAATAGCATTCACACTCAATTGGATATAGACATCTATCTTACCCTACAGGAAAGTAGGAGGGGAAGAGGATGAAAAAGGCGGGGGAGAGAATGAAAGGTAGATTAGTGGAGGACTTTTGAGGAGGGGCGGGATGAAAGGACAGAGAAGAGGAGAATATGATAAAAAGTGGGGGAGGAATAGAATGGGAGGAAATACAGTTAGCAATAGCAATTGTGAAAAAAATTGAAGCAAATTTATCCAATAAAGGCCTCATTTCTCAAACATATAGAAAACTGAGTCAAATTTACAAAAGAGTAATTCTCCAAATGATAAATGATCAAAAGTTATATTAAGTTTTCAGATGAAATAATCAGTTATCTGTGCCCAGACAAAAAAAATATGATAACTCATTATTGATTAGAGCAATGGAAATTAAACAATTCTGAGGTGCTACCTACTATTTATTAGGTACTACCTATTATCTATTATGGGACAGAAAAATAAAATGACAAATGTTGGTGTAGATGTGGAAAAAAATGAGACTTTAATGCACTGTTGGTAGTGTTGTCAACTGATTCAATCATTCTGTGAAGCAATTTGGAACTATGTCAAAGGACTATAATACCATGCATAACCTTTGACCTAGCAATACCACTACTGGGTCCATATCCCCAAAAAGATAAAAAATGAAAATAAATAGGGCCTATATGTAACATATATATATATATATATATATATATATATATATATATATATACACATATATGTGTGTGTGTGTGTATAATATACATATATATTATATATATTTACAATAGCTCTTTTCTGGGAGTGAAGAATTGGAAACTGAGGGAAAGTCCAAAAATTGGAGAATAACTGAACAAATTGTGGCATGTGATCATGATAAAATACTATTGTGCTATATATGATATGATGAGCAGGATGCTCTCATAAAAACCTGGAAGGACTTAAATCAGCTGATGCAAAGTGAAATGTACTGTGTACAAAGTAACAACAATATTGTATGATGGTCAACTGTGAGTATCTTAGCTATTCCCAGCAATACAAATATCCAAGACAACTCTGAAGGACTTATGATGAAAAATGGTATCCATCCCTGAAGAAAGAACTGTTGGTATCTCAATACAGATTGAAGCATACCTATTTACTTTCTTTATTTTTCTTAAGGGTCTCTTTTTATTTTTCTTCTATGATCTTTCTTGACATGACTATAATGGAAATGTTTTTATAACTATACATGTCCCATCATCAAATTGCTTGCCTTCTCAAAGTGAGGTAAGAGAAGGTGGAAGGGAGAGAATTTGGCACTCAAAATTTTTAAAATTAATTTTAAAAATTGTTTTTATATGCAACTAGGGAATAATAAAATACTAAATGAAGAAAAAAAAAACCAGGGGCCCAGTGTAGAAAGCAATCTCCTTGTGTATCACATTCTCATCATAGACTCAACTTCCCTGTATTAAGTTTGAAGGTATACATTAAAATAAAAATATGACCAGTAATTGGCAGTGTTGCACACAGTAGGAACATAATAAATGTTAGTTGCCTGAGGGACCGATGCATTAAACCTATATCAACTCCCTTAGCAGAAAGTGAGATTCTAAGAGATACTATGAAGAAAATCCCTTATATCTTAAAAAACAGCTACTTTAAAAAGTATCATGTTGTAAAAAAAAATGAACACAGTTTTAATAAGGAAAATCAAATGCTACTGAAGATTTTTCTGCTTTTCTTCTTGATGATAAAAATGAAGGAATCAAATAGAAGTGCTAACAAGTTAACTTAATACTCTCTCTGTCTCTGTTTCTCTTTCATCCTCATAAAGTTGAAAGTTGTCAAGTATCTCCCTTGGCACTACAAGGGCTTTTAATGCTTTGAGATTCTGATTTTGAGTACTATACCTTAAAAGAAGAATTTTAATTTAGGGGAAAATATTTAGGATTAATTAGAATGTTGTTTCCTACTCAAATCTGGAAAGAGAAGCAAGATTAGATTAAACATTTTTTTAATTTAGGATTTTATTTTTCTATAGTTACATGTAAAAACAAATTTTAACATTTGTTTTTAAAATTTTGAGCTCCAAATTCTCTCCCTTCCTCCACTCCATTCCCTCCCCATTGAAAAGGCAAGCAATTTGATGTAGGTTATACATGTGGAATCACGCAGAGCATTTCCACATTATCCATGTTTTGAAAGAAAACTTAGACAAAAAAAAAAAAACCTCAAGAAAAATAAAGAATGTTACAAAAAAAAATATGTTTCAATTTGTACTCAGATACCATCGATTGTTTCTTTGGGGATAGATAGTATTTTTCATCATAAATCCTGCAGAGTTGCCTTGAATCATTGTATTCCTGAAAATAGCTAAGTCACTCTCATAATTAAGTCATTCACAGCTGATCATCTTACAATATTGCTGTTATTTTGTACATTGTACATTTCACTTTGCATCAGTTCATGTAAGTCTTCTAAGTTTTTCTGAGAGCATACTACTCATCATTTCTTATAGCACAATAGTTTTTCATCATAATCACATGTCACAATTTGTTCAGTCATTCCCCAATTGATGGTTTCCCCTCACTTTTCAATTCTTTGTTTCCAGAAAAGAGCTGTTGTGATTTTTTTTTACATATACATCCCTTTTTTTTTTTAATCTCTGGAGAGACAGTCCTAGTAGTGATATTACTATGTCAAAGGGTATTCATGGTTTTATAGGCCTTTGGCATAGTTCCAAATTACTCTACAGAATGATTGAATGAGTCCACACCTCCACCAACAATGCATTAATTTCTCATTTTTCCCATATCCCCTCCAACATTTGTCATTTTCTTTTTCTGTCCAATTAGCCATTCTAATGGATATTAGGTAGTACCTCAGAATTGTTTTAATTTGCATTTTTCTGGTCAATGGTGATTTAGAGCATTTTTTTTCGTATGAGTATACATAGCTTTGATTATTTAAACTGAAATTTCTTCATATCTTTTGATCATTTATCAATTGGGAATGATTCATATTCTTAGAAGTTTGATTCAGTTCTCTATATGTTTGAGAAATGAGGCCTTTATCAGAGAAACTTGCTTCAATACTTTTTCTCAGTTAGTCTTGCTAACTGTATTTACTGGGGTTTTTTTCCTCTTTGGAGAGGGTAAGGCAAGGCAACTGGGGTTAAGTGACTCACCCAAAGTCACATGGCTACTTTTGTATTAAGTGTCCGAGGCTGAATTTGAACTCAGGTTCTCCTGGCTCCATGGCTTGTGCTCTATTCACTGCATCACCTAGCAGCCCCTTTATTTCCTTTCATCTTATTCCTCCTACTGTTGATTCTTGCTCTCTCTCTGGCCCTCTCTCCTTCTCCCTACCCTCTCCCTCCAACCTGTCCCTCCTCAAAAGTGATTTGTTTCTTGCTACCACCTCCCCCAGTCTGCCTTTATTTCTGTCACACACACCCCTTCTCTTATACCTTTCCCCTCCTACTTTCCTGGATATTTCTATATCACTTTGAGGATGTATGTTATTATTTATTTAAGCCAGTTTTGATGAGAGTAAGATTCACTCATTCCTCCTCACCTTTCCCCTCTTTTCCCCCACTATAAAAGCTTTCTCTTGCCTTTTTTAGGTGAGATAATATGCTCCACTCTACCCCTCCCTTTCTCTTTCACTCAGTTAATTGCTCTCTTACCTCTTTTTTTTAAGATAGCATCCATTCATATTCAACTTATACCTTTGCTCTCTATTTACATATACTCCTTCTAACTAGCCTAATAATGAGAAAGTTCTTAGTATCATCTTCCCATGTTAGAATGTAAACAGTTTAACCTTATTAAGTTTCTTATGATCTTCTTTTCCTGTTTACCTTTTTATGCTTCTCTTGAGTCTCATTTGAAAGTCAAATCTCCTATTTATCTCTGGTCTTTTCATCAAGAATGGTTGCATGTCCTCTATTTCATTAAATATCCATTTCTCCCCCCAGAAGGATTAGATTCAGTTTTGCTGGGTAGGTGATCCTTGGTTGTAATCCTAGCTCCTTTGCCTTCTGTAATATCATATTTCAAGCACTCTGATCCCTTAATGTAGTAGATGCTAAGGCTTGTGTTATCTTGTTTATGGCTCTATGATGCTTGAATTGTGTGTTTCTAGCTGCTTGCAATATTTTCTCCTTGATTTGGGAGAACTGGAACTTGGCTATAATATTCCTGGAAGTTTTCATTTTGGAATCTCTTTCCATTTCTATTTTACCCTCTGGTTCTAGAATATAAGGACAATTTTCTTTGAAAACTTCTTGGAAGATGATTTCTAGGATCTTTTTTAAAAATTTTTTTTATTCTGGCTTTCAGGTAGTTGAATAATTTTTAAATTGTCTCTCCCGGATCTATTTTCCAGGTCAATTGTCTTCCCAATAAGGTATTTCAAAATGTCTCCTATTTTTTCATCATTCTTTTGGTTTTGTTTCATTGTTTCTTGATTTCTCATAAAATCATTAGCTTCCATTTGCTCAATTCTAATTTTTAAGGTATTATTTTCTTCAGTGACCTTTTTATACCTCCTTTTCCATTTGGCCAATTCTGCTTTTTTAGGCATTCTCCTCCTCATTGGCTTTTTGGATCTCTTTTGCCATTTCAGTTAGTCTATTTTAAGGTATTATATTCTCCAGCATTTTGGGGTTCTCCTTTAGCAAGCTGTTGAGTCATTTTTCATGATTTTCTTGCATCACTTTCATTTTTCTTCCCAATTTTTTCTCTGCCTCTCTTACTTGATTTTCAAAATTCTTTTTGAGCTTCTCCATGACCTTAGACCAAGTCATATTTTTCTTGGAGGCTTTAAACATAGGAGTTCTCATTTTGTTATCTTCTTCTCAGTGAATGGCTTGAGCTTCCTTGTCACCATAGCAACTTGCTCTAGTCAGATTTTTTGTTTGTTTGCTTATTTTCCCAGAATATTACTCGAATTTTAACTGTTTGTTAAAGTAGGACTTTGCTTCTATGGTGAAGAGTTCACTGTCTCAAGCTTTGGCAGTTTTGTATAGCTATTTTCAGAGATGCTTCTAGGGACCTGTAAGCTTTTAGTTCTTTCAGCATGGTATGATCTGAGGAGAGGTGCATTTACTTCTCTCATGCCTTATGCTCTGGTCTGTGAGTGACCACAAGCACTATTTTCTGCTCTAGAACTGTGAGAAGGTTCCCTATTCCCCTGTGGCTTCAAGCTCTGGTGTGCTAGTGCTCCTCCTTGCCCTGAGAATGCCACTCAGATCTAGAACTAAGATCTGCATGTGGGCAAAGTAACATAGTCCTGACTGTGTGCTAGCAAAGAGACCCCTGTAATATCTGACCACTTTTTCAACTCCCTTACTATCTGTGGACTGAGAGCTCCTGCTACTAATTAAGTGGTCCGCAAGGCCTGCTCCTGGTTTGCTGGGGTTTTATCTGTGCTAGTTTAGCCCATGCTAGATGCTTTATTCTCACCCAGGTGCAATATACCTTACCTGCTAACTTTCTCAATTGTCTTTGGCATCTGTGGGCTGAGAAATCTGGAAACCACCACTGCTGCCACTAATTTAGTCACCTAAGGCCTACTCCTGTTTTGCTGGGGCCAGGTCCACACTGCCTCGGCCTCTACTGGACTGTGCTCCTGTCTCACCCTGTTGCAGCTGACCTTTCCTTGCCACTTTCCAAGTTGTTTGTGGATTCTGTCGCTCTAGAATTTTTTTGTTAGAATTTGTTTAATGGTATTTGGAGGAATTTAGAGGAGAGCTCACACAAGTCTCTACCTTTACTCTGTCATCTTTGTTCTGCCCCTGGGCCCCCATTTCTTGGTGTATTGCTATTATAATAGAACAGAATCAAGAATGTTATTATGAATCCTTATTCTGATACTTACAAATGTGACCATGGAAATGATTTATACTGTTTTTGAAAAATCTTTTTTACCTGTAAATGTGGAAAGTAGTATTTATACTATCCTTTATAGAAAATTCCCCCAATGGCACTTGGATTTGTACATTGGTACCTTTATTGTAGCTGTTGTCTTGGGACTCTAGGTATAACTGTGTGCACTGGTGTTCCTAATAGTGTGGTTCCTGAGTCCTCACTAGTGTGCTTCCAATTAAATATCATCCTTAACTCACTGAACTTTTAGAAAAGACATTCAACTGAACTAAGTGTTATCATAGAGACTTTATAAAAACATCTCCCCCAACATAAATCAGTAGTGATTTTTTTCCACAAATGCACACAGTGTCAATAGGGAGAGTAGGTTCGAAGTTAGAGTATAATATCAGTGAAGCACATGTAGAAAATATATGTGTAGCAAATGGTAATTCAAAACACCTGGTACTTGAAATTGTTTTTCTCTTTTTAGTATTTTTTTTGCAGTTCCATTTGGTTCCAGTTCTTTCCTGGATGGGCCACTCACAGGTTCTATTCCTTTCTTGATTCCATATCTAAGACTCTTCTCTGCTATGGTGGGATGGAAGAAAGAATCACATTATTTGAAGCCGCTTTAACCTAGATGATATGAATAGTAAAGGGCTGGATGGGAAAATATCCCCTCCTCTCTATGCCCAAGTGGTGTCTCCAAACAGTGCTTACAAATCTGGAACTCTATTAGACAGATAGATAGATACATGGATACAAAGATATAGATATATAAGGAAATATATAAATACAGATAGATAGATAGATAGAGAGAGAGAGAGAGAGAGAGAGAGAGAGAGAGAGAGAGAGAGAGAGAGAGATAGATATCCAAACAAATATTTCTTGTGTGATGCTAAGTTTTTCTATCCAGTGGCTAAAACCCTATATTCCTCTTTAATTGACTAAAGAATTAATCACACATTGTGTTTGTTTTGGAAGAAAATTTCTTTGTACCAACTTCACACACTGTGCTAGACATTGTATTGGTAACTGTTTGATGTTGGGATTGCATCTCGATCCCTTACATTTTTATACTTCTTATTTTATTAGTGTTACAATAATGTGCTTTGTAATCCTTAGTTATTTCAGTACTCCAATGGATCTGTAAGCTCATGGATGTGGGTAATTTCTCTAATGGCACATAAAACAATTCATCTATGCCTTTCCATCTATGTGACTTGTATCTATGTCCTCCCATATCTCTGCCACATAAGGTCTGTCTAATGTGTTGTAAATATGTATACAGGATCTCTCTCTCTCTCTCTCTCTCTCTCTCTCTCTCTCTCTCTCTCTCTCTTTCTCTCTCTCTCTCTCTCTCTCATTCTCTCTCTCTCTTTCTCTCTGTCTCTCTCCCTTCCTCTCTCTTCCTTCCTCCCTCCCTCCCTCTCTCACTTTCTTAGTTCTTTCATCAGTAAGATGACAGGATCACACACAATGGCTTCTTCCAGTTTTAATGAGGTCCCTTCCAGCTCTGGATTTATGATACTCTGGTCCTATTGATTTTCTTAGTGGGAGGGGGGAAGAGATCCTAATACTAAAATAAAGAATTGATTAATGTTCCTTTTTGATATACAGGGTAATTTAATTTGTCTATGGATCTTATTGAAGTTTACAATAGGTGTTTCCTCCAGATACTAATTCATTTGTTCCTAGTTTATGGTCTGAACATTCAATCATAAGCTCCAGGGGTTGAATGTAATTTCCTTCATTGTTTTTGATGTTTTCAAAGTCTAGAAAGACCTGTCATCTTTTCAAGTGGCACTCAAATGCAAGTAAAAAATATTACAGATTTTCAGAGTGTCTATTAGTGTCAATTATGTATTTATTAACATCAAAGTGTGTCTATTGATGCTCCTTAAACTTTTTCAAGATATGCAGTTTATATGGTTTCTCTTGTCTAGTCCCTTTGACTTGAAGATAAACTGAAGTTCAAAATTTATTGCAAGAAAGGATCTAAACGGGTTACATAATATTAAAAAAACATACTTTATTTTGAGTAGCCTTTATTTTAATGCCAATAATCATTGTTGAATCCCTATCATCTGATAAATTCCAATTCAAATGTAGACTCTTTCAGGAAGCCTGCCCCCATATTTCCATTTAGCAATGATCCACCATTACCACTTAGAACTCATAAAGCACTTTACTTGTCCATTTCTTAAGACTTTTGGCTACCAGCCTAAGAATAATCATCTCTAAGATTACTTAAGGGATCATCTAAACTAATATCTTAATTTTGAAGGTAAGGAAGTTGAAGCTCAGAGAAATGCAGTAGCTTGCCCATAGTCCTTGCAGAGCCAAGATGTAATCCCAAATTCTTGGAATCTTTCACCACAGCTCTTTTAACTATTCTACATTGCTTCATTTAATTTATCCTGTATTATTTCATAGTTTTGCTATTTTTTATATGCTATGTTTTCCAATTTGAGTATAAGTTTGATAACTTCATGGTAACAATGTCTTACATTAGTTTGTGTTTCACCAAGTACCCAACTTGTGCTCTGTTCAGTGGTATGTTAATAAATTGTTAACAATCAGCTCTCTCCATGCCCCACTCCAAAATTTTATATATACATATATATATGTATATATATATATATATATATATATATTAACCATACACTAAGTATAATCTGAATTATTAATCTTTTTGTCATCTGTCTCAACAACATATCAATTCCTGATTTGTTGTTTCTGCCAAATAACTGAAATGTAAGCTCATACTACAAATTTAATTATCATCTCTCTTAAGCCAGTTTGAGCTAGTTCCAGCACACCATTGGTTCTGTCTATCTTCAGCACCTAATAGCATATTGAAATTTCTATAGTTAATTATTAGTTCTATGACTGATCAGTGATTGTAGACCTCATGTAAAGTCTTACATCTTTTTGTATTTCTTAGTATCATTACAGAGATGGGTGTACTTATATCATTCACTTAAATGTGATTCCCTAAAAACTTTTTCCTACATACTTTCCACCTCTTACTCTTAGGACTACAGTCAAATCAACAATACAATAATCTCAAATCAACATTACCTTTGAATGTCAATGTACTCTGTGTTATAGCTACCAGGTTTTTATCTTATACTTCCTTGAACAACATTTTCTCTGCTGTCTCCCTTTTGGAATGTAAGTTCCTTGAAGGCAGGGGCTGTAGGTCCTTTTCAGTATTTAGTTTTGCATTTATGTCTCCAGCACTTAGCACAGCATTGATAAGTTGTAAGTCCTTAATAAATATTTTTCATTTATCTTTCCATCCACCCATCCATCCATCCATCCATCCATCTAACTATCCATCCATAGCCCTGCTTCATTTAAATCCAAATTATTTGCAAGTCAAAATATCACCATCCTTATACCATTGAACCTCTTTGAGAACAAAGGACAAACAACAGCATCCATCCATTCATTTCTAATCAAGAAATTTGGCAAATGATTTCTGTTATGCTTGGGACTCTCTCTCAAATGAGAAAGGATTCATTTTCTTTTCAAATCCTACTGTAGGAGTAGTATAGTAGTAGTAGGAGGAGTAGTACTGCTGCTGCTGATACTACTACAGATAATAATAAATGTAACTGATAAAAGTTTCTTTTATACTTTAAGGTTTAAAAACATTTTACACATAGTTTCATTGCCCAGTCCTAGTATATTATAATTGAGCAATTTTGCCATAGATGATTTTCTTACTAAAACAAATAAGTTTGGGAATGAGGGTACATAAAATCTTCTTTAAAATACCCTATCAAATTCAAATAGCACTCCCCATTTCCTGTCACACTTAATAAATTTTTAATTATATACATATTCATTTTTAGAATTTGTCTTTTTCATTTCATGATAATATGTGTTTTAGTAAACAGAATCTCAGACTTTGGAGTTGTAACGCCATGCACAAGCAGCTTCCCAAAAGAATGCTACTGTGAACAGCTTTTTAAGGTTCTTATTACACAGTATAGTGAACACTCCATTTATTCCATAAGAAATCAAGGCAAACATTCACAATAAATCACAATATAATATTCACAACATTATATCTTATCACAGGAAATCACAATATAGTGTTCACAGCAGCTAATCATTAAAATGGCCACATGGTTTTCACCAAAGTGGTCACAGTATTTAGAACAAAGAACAAAAGAACAATCATCTGGTATCCCTAAGGAAGTTTGCCTCCTTATTCAGTCATTCAGTCACCTCAAAATACAAAATATAATTGCCGCACTCATGGGGCAATGATAGGTTAACTTAATTAGTCACTTATCTAGCAACCAATTACTAAGTATTGCTAATCACTAAATACAATCATTAGAAAATTACACAAACCATTCACCCCTTGGTCTCTAGTAAACTTCAATTTCATCACAGCATTCAATATCCAAAGAGAGGTCTTTTCTTCGTCTTGACTTGGAGTGGTCTCTCAGATTTCTGGATACCCATCCATGGTCCCAGCTCCTACCTGAATCCACCAAACAGTCACCAGGATTCAGAGGCAGACAGCTCCCAGGTCCTTGTTCAGTCCTCTGGGCAGTTCCTGCTACACTGAAGTTTACAGTATCCAGCACATCTCAAAACCTTCACAATTTCTGTTTCCAGGAACTCAAGGATCAACCAAGCCCCAAACAAAGAAAGTATTAGCATCCTGGTCATGCTTCTTCAGTCTTCCAGGTGACAACAACAACTTTGGTCTTCCAGGCAGCTCTCCTGGCAGCAACTTCAGCCTTCACCAGATTCTGGTCTCAAGAAAACTCCAACTCAGTTCTCAGTCAGCTGTAGCTGCCCAGCTTCCAGATGCTGCAAGAGAAACTTCTCTCTCTCTCTCTCTCTCTCTCTCTCTCTCTCTCTCTCTCTCTCTCTCTGTCTCTGTCTCTCTGTCTCTCTCTGTCTCTATCTCTCTCTCTGCCTCTGTCTCTCTCTCTGTCTCTGTCTGTCTCTCTCTCTTTCTCAGCTGCCTTCAGTCTCCATGATTCTTCCACCAGTAGCTTGCTAGGAGAAAAATTCTGCTTCTTCCACCAGGACCCCACCAAGAGAAAAATTCTAATTCTGCCTCTCTGGGGCTATTCTTATATACACACACACAGCATTGGCTTTCTGTTTCAGTCAAACCCTTCCTGTTATGTCAGCAACAGAAGACAGAGTTCACACCCTCTGCCTCTTTAACAGAGGCTGGACTAAGGGCTAAGTACCTGCTTACTTGACATAACAAAAAGGAGTCTTCAAATTTAATTTAATTACCATTACAGGAGTCAGGGAGATGCTGACCTTGAATTCTTGCTCAGATATTTAGTAGCTGTGTGGCTCTGAGCAAGTCACTTAAGCACTGTCTGTCTCAATTTTCTCTTCTGTAAAATGGCAGTAATAATAGTATTTAGCTCAGTATTATGAAGACCAAACAAGATAAGAATATATACAGCTCTTTACCAATCTCAGTAGCACATATCAATATTCTTATTATTATTCTCAATTTGGGAGGGGGGGTGGTGGAGATTTTTTATTTGAGGTGTTGAAACACAGATTATCAAGACAAGCAAAAAAGCAGGGCCTTTATGATTCACAAGGGTTCTAGCCCTGTAAATATTTTTGGTCCAAATTAGATAATCCAAGTAAATAAAGAGGAATTCAAAAAAAGCCCTTCAAATCACATGGAGATTCTATTGGGCAGCAGGAAAATTCATTAGCTTTCCATTTCCGCAGTCTGAATGCTCATTTAAAAGAAAAATGAATTGTTTACTTGGTAACTACATGTCATTAGAGGAGCATTTTTAAACAGTGGAAGCTGTTTAAAGGACATCAGGCCTCATAAGGTGAAGTTTATTTGTTTTGGCAATTATCTGGTCTAAGATAGATTTTCTGAAATTGGGAGTAAAGAATTCTCAGGAGGGGTCCCAAACAAGTGCTAAGATTGTCCTCCACAATGTAGATACCCAACTCCAGTTTGTTAATGATGGTGAGCAAAGATACTATGGACTCTTCTACTTTGTATTATTTTAATTTTCTGTTATGCTATGCTATTCTGTGCTATGTTGTCATGTCATATAATTTTATGTCACATCATATCATGCTATATTCTTTTTACTAGTTAGACTGAGGATTACAATGTTTTGTTTTGTTTTTTAAAGAAAAGGTCATTCCCCATGCCTGAGATGTTCTCTCCACTTTTCCACCTCATTGAATCACTCTCCTTCCTTCAAGATATTTCAAGTACTACCTACATGAAGTTTTCCTCTCTCTCTCTGTCTCTGTCTCTGTCTCTCTCTTTCATATTAACTTGTATTTAACTATTTTATATTTATTTCCTCCACTCATTTACATTAATTTTTAGATTGTTATTTTCATTAGAATGGAAACTGCTTGTGAGTAGGAATTCTTCCTGTCTTTGTATTTGTATCCCCAGCATCTATCATAGTGTCTGTCATATACCAATGGCTGAAAAAATAATCATTGTTTAATTGATTTTGAAAGATCCGTTGTTTTATCTGTGTACAGACTTCTTGAACAGTTACCTTAAATAGAGCCAGGACAATTCATCTTTGGGAGTGGGAAGACAATAATTGCTGTTCAAATCTTTTAATGGGTACTAGTTTTTCCCCCTCCTGGTGGCTTCCTATAGAGGTAGCATATAAATGCTACCCAGTGTTGGTGCTATTTTTCAGGGTGACCAACTGTATTAGAGTTGGAGAACAGTTTTTGTTGGAATGATGAAGCAGAAGAAAGTCAAATGAGAGTTGTTTGAGACAGAATCAGATGAATCTGTAGAGTCTAGTTACCTGAATGACTTCCCCTGTGTGAATGTTGTTTGTGATTCTCAGGTGTTTTATATGTCTCCAGAGGAGGATTACTTTTCAGGCTTATTCTGAAAGTGAATCAAGGTTTTGGGTCTATAAAATACTGAAAGGAAAAGTGAAAGTGATTGTATTTCTCAAAAACAGTGACAGCTATAACCTTGGCATCATCTCTGGGTCTCCTACATTCCCTTAGGCATGACTCTGTCAGACGTTATTGAATGTTAGTAGACAAAAACTATGAAGCACATACACTGTCATTGATTGGAATGTCTCCATGTTTCTGGAATTTCTGTGGATTAAAAAAAAATAATCAACCTCACATGCACAAACTTTTATTAATGAAATCTTGAGGGTAGCTAGTCTGGTTCTTGAATAAGAGAATCATAGTATTTCTGTGGGACCATAATTTAAGATATGGCATTTTGTTAAATCCTATAAGACTTTATTGCATGCTCCACTTTTTAGCATATCTTTTGTTTCAAAATAAAAAAGTGATGTCATTCCTTCAACAGAGCATATTAAATGTCTGCTTTATGCCAGGCATTGTGCAATTACTGGGGATACAAATGTTAAAACAAAATAATACTGGCCTCAGAAAGTTTACTTTCTTTTGGGAGGAATTAATATGGATAGAGGTAATTAAATATTACAATTTAGCACCCTGATGAAACACCAAACACTGAAATAAAATATTTGATTGAGTGTTAATTCTATAAGAAGACAACCTGTGTTTTCTATTTCTTGTGCATCACTAATCATGCCCAGTATGTGGTTTACACCCACTAGATGCTTAATCAGTTCTTTTTAACTAATTGAGAAATACTAGCCTGACATCTGTTCGCTTTGTCTCTTTTATATTCATCTTCTCATGTTTGAAATGTCAAGCCTTTAAAAAAAAGTTGGGTCAGTTTTCATTTGAAGGAATTTTGAAAAAAACAGAAAATATTGTAAATGACTTGGACTATTTTGATTCTTACTTTAACTTTTTCATTGTATTCTCTTTTTTATGTCTTTCCCTCCCTTGTTTCAACTGCTGCTGCTTTTAAAGTAATTAAAGTAAAGAGAAAAAAATTACTTGCCAACAGCTATATTGTCATAATCCCAAAATGGTGTTTGATTGGTTTAGCCACTAGTTTAAAACTCCAGGAAGATACACAGTGAAAGGACAGTATAAAAAGGTATATGTCAGGGGGGAGGGGGGAAAGCATGCAATTAATTAAAATATTTGAACATTAAAACTATTTAGTTGTGAAGTTTTTTTTGTTTCAGTGAGATGAAGTTACCTTTGCCATCATAAATAAATATGCAAATTTTGTTTGCCATTAAGGACTGTGAGCTCCATAAGGAAAAGAATTTTACTTTGTTTTCTTTTTTATTTAAATTTTATGCTTATTTTTAGTTTATAACATTCATTTCCACAAGATTTTTGGTTACAATTTTTCTCCCTGTCTTCCTCTTACCCACCAGCCCAAAACAGCAATCCCACTGAATACCCACTCCTCCAATCTGCTTTCTCTGGCATCCTCCCCTATGCCCCCTCTGACTTTCTGGTAGGGCAAGATGAATCTCCATACCCCAGTGCCTATATCTTATTTCACAGTTGCATATAAAAAAAAAACACAACAATTTTCAAAAAAACTTTTGATTTTAAAACTTTGAATTCCAGATTATTTCTCTTCTTCCCTTGTCACCCACTGTTACTGGGAAGATAAGCAATCCAATATAGGTTGTACATGTGTAATTGCCCAAATCATTTCCATAGTAGTTATATTGTGAATGACTAACCATGTTTCCCTCCCTCCTATCCTACCTCCCACTTATACTATTCTCTGTTTTGGCCCTGTCCCTTTTCAAAAGTGTGTGCTTCTAACTACCTTCCCCCCCAATCTGCCCTCCCTTCTATCATCACCCCTCTTATCCCCCTCCCCCCTACTTTCCTATAGGGTAAAATACCCAATTTAGTGTGTATGTTATTCCCTCATTAATCCAAATTCAATGAGAGTAAGGTTGACCCATTCGCTTTTGCCTTCCTGTTCTTTCCCTCCACTGTAACAGTTATCCCTTGCCTCATTTATATGAAATAATTTATGCTATTCTGTCTCCCTATCTCCTTTTGTTGTATTCCTATCTCACCCCTTAATTTTGTTTTTAAAAATATTATCGCTTCCTATTCACTTGATCCTGTGCCCTCTGTCTATGTATACCTCTACACTTATATACATACTCACATGTGTATTCATATGCACATATACCCTCCTATATAGACATAAATGTATGTACACACACACACACACACACACATATACATACACATATACATTTATATTCCCTTCAACTATCCTAATGATGAGAAAAGTTTCAGAAGTTGCAATTATCATTTTTCCATGTAGGCATGTAAATAGTTCAACTTTGATAAGTTCCTCATGATTTCTTTTCTCTGTTTACCTTCTCATGCTTCTCAAATTTTCAGCTTACTTCTGGTTTTTTCATCAAGAATGGTTGAAAGTCCACTATTTCATTGAATGACCATATTTCCCCCCTGAAACATTATACTCAGTTTTCCTGAGTAGGTGATTCTTGGTTTTAATTCTAGTTCCTTTGACCTCCAGAATTTCATATTTTAAGCCCTTTGATCCCTTAATATAGAAGTTGCTACATCGTGTTATCCTCATTGTGTTTTCACAATATTAAAATTGTTTTTTTCTTGGCAGCTTATATTATTTTCTCCTTGATCTGGGAACACTGGAATCTGGCTATAATATTCCTAGGAGTTTTCTTTTTGGTATCTTTTTCAAGAGGTGATCATTGAATTCTTTCAAGTTCTATTTTGCGCTCTGGTTCTAAAATATCAAGCAATTTTCCTTGAGAGTTTCTTGAAGGATGATTTCTAGGTTCTTTTTTTGACCATGGCTTTCAGGTAAAGCAATACTTTTTAAATTATCTCTCATGGATCTATTTTCCAGGTCAGTGGTTTTTCCAATGAGATATTTCATATTGCCTTCTATTTTTTTTTTGTTTCTTTGGATCTGTTTAATAATTATCTTGATTTCTCATAAAATCATTTGCTTCCATTTGCTCCAATCTAATTCTGAAGGAATTATTATCTTCAGTGAGCTTTTGAAATTTTTTTTCCATCTGGCAAATTCAATTTTTTAAGGTTTCTTCTCCTCATTGGCTTTTTGGGCCTATTTGCCATTTTAGTTACTCTATTTTTTAAGATATTATTTTCTTCAGTCAGGTTGTTGACTCCCTTTTCATGATTTTCTTGCATCATTTCCATTTCTTTTCCAAATTCTTCCTCCGCTTCTCTTATTTGATTTCAAAATACTTTTTGAGCTCCTCCATGGCCTGTAGCCAATTCATATTTTTCTTGGAAGCTTTTGGTGCAGGAGTTCTGACTTCATTGTCTTTCTCCCATTATACACTTTGATCCTTTTTGTACCCAAAAAAGGAATCTAAGGTTTGATTTCTGTAATTGTTTTGCTTCCTTTGCTTGCTCATGTTGTCACTCAATTACTTGACTTTTGAGCTCTTTTCCACAGTAGAACTCTGCTTCCAGAGAGGAGAGTTTTGTCCCAAATCACGGGGGTTTTCACATCTGCCATTGCTATTAGTTGGGTGCCCCCACTACTGCCCCTACCAGCTCTGGCTCACTGGTCACATACCTCAGGAGCACCACGCAAGACCATGATCTAGATCCAGATAGGGTAAAGCAAGAGCGATTACCCTCTGAATGGTTGCTTGGTCCCCCTACAATCTGCGGGGTCAGGATCTCTGAAGTAGCCACATGGAGGTGACTACATGGCCACCCACCTCCAGTGCTTCTTGCTCTGGGGCAGAATCCAGACATGCCCCCCCATTCTCTCCAGTTCCAACCAATTATCTAACTGACCTTTTACTTTGTCTTTGGAATTTATGGGTGGATATTTCTGGAAACTGCCACAACTGCTGGTGAACCACTCTCCTAGAGTCCACTTCAGCCCCAGCTGGTTGGGGCTGCCTTGGGGCTAAAACCACAGGCTCACACAGGGCTGGGCTCAGCTCCTAGCATGCTGTGATTAAACCTTCCTATCTGCCTGCTGGGCTGTCTTCAGCAGGGTACTTGTTTCTCTCTGTCACTTTGTGGGTTCTGTACCTCTAAAATTTGTTTAGAGTCAAATTTTATAGGTATTTGAGGTGGATATGGGAGGAGCTCACAGAATTTTCCTGCCTTTATGCCGTCATCTTGGCTCTACCCCTCACTTTGTTTTATTTTTGTCTTTAAATCTCTAACTAGTAAAATGTTTTACACATGATAAGTGCCTAATAAATATTATTGAGGGGGGGCAGGAATCTCTATTTTTATTTAAACTTTTGTTTATTTTTAGTTCACATCATTCATTTCCATGAGTTACAAATTTTCTCCCTGCCTTTCCCCTACTAACCACTACAAAACAGCGATCCCACTGTATACCCCCTGCCCCAATCTGCTATCTCCTATATCCTTCCCCATCACCCCTCTAACTTTCCGGATAGGACAAGATGAATCTCCCTACCCCTGTGCCTGTATGTCTTATTTCCCAGTTGCATGTAAAGAATAATAATGAAAATAATAATAAGTATATATATATGTACACATATATTATTATATATAACATTTGGTTTTAGAACTTTAAATTCCAAATTCTTTCCCTTCCTCCCTCATCACCTATGACCACAGGAAAGAAAAGCAATTGAATACAGGCCATATATGTTAGTTACATAGAACATCTCCACAATGGACATATTATGAAGCCCTGGCTATATTTCCCTCCACCCTACCTTGCTCCCCACTTGTTCTATTCTCTACTTTGTCCCTGTTCTGTTACAGAAGTGAGTGCTTCTAACAACCCTCCTCCCTCCACACTGCCCGCTCCTCTATCCTCCTCCCTCTCATACCCTTCCCCCTACTCTCTTGTAGGTCAAGATACCCAATTTAGAATGTATGTCACTCATTCCCTAAGCCAAATTCAATGAGAGTAAGGTTGACCCATTCCCTTTTGCCTTCTTGTTCTTCCCCTCCATTGTCACAGATATTCCTTGCCTCTTCTATATGAGAGGATTAACACCATTCTGTCTCTCCCTGTCTCCTCTGATACTATTCCTCTCCCACCTCTCAATTTCACCTTTTAAAATATTATCCCATCCTATTCAATTGATCCTGTGCCTTATGTCAATGTACACATTTATATACACACTCACATATGTATTCCTATACATATATACCCTCTTATACAGACATATGTGTATGTATATACATTTATATTTCCTTCAATCATTCTCATACTGAGAAAAGTTTCATAAGTTACAGTTATCATTTTTCCATGTTGGCATGTAAATAGTTCAACTTTGATAAATTCCTTATGAATTCTTTTCTATGTTTACCTTCTCATGCTTCTTGTATTTGAATGTCATATTTTCTATTCAGTTCTGGTTTTTTCATCAAGAATTCTTGGAAGTCCTCTACCTTTGAATGACCACATTTACCCCTGGAATATTTCTCAGTTTTTCTGGGTAGGTGTTTCTTAGTTTTAAACCTAGCTCCCTTGATCTCAGGAATATCATATTCCAGGCACTTTGATCCCTTAATATAGAAGCTGCTAGATCCTGGGTTATCCTGATTGTGTTTCCACAATATTCATATTGTTTCTTCTTGGAAGCTTGTAATATTTTCAAAAATTCCTTGATCTGGAAACTCCAGAACCTGGCTTTAACATTCCTAGGAGTTTTCTTTTGGGAATCTTTTTGAAGAGGTGATCAGTGAATTCTTTCAAGTTCTATTTTGCCCTCTGGTTCTAAAATATCAGGGCAATTTTCCTTGAGAATTTCTTGAAGGCTGCTTTCTAAGTTCTTTTTTTGATCATGGCTTTCAGGTAGTCCAATAATTTTTAAATTGTCTCTCCTGGATCTGTTTTACAGGTCAGTGGTTTTTTCAAGGAGATATTTCACATTGTCTTCTATTTTTTCATTTGTTTGGATCTGTTTAATGGTATCTTGATTTCTCATAAAGTCATTTGCTTCCATTTGCTCCAGTCTAATTCTGAAGGAATTATTCTCTTCAGAAAGCTTTTGAGATTCTTTTTCCTTCTGGCAAATTTGACTTTTTCAAGCATT